>SSNQ01034506.1:457792-471510 GCA_006942095.1 Nothobranchius kuhntae
CCCCCCCCACCCACACACACACACACACACACACATTTTAACAGGTTTGTTTTTATGAAATAAACAAAGTGTATTTATTTATTTAATTTACATTTTGGAAATTAAAATTCTTTCTAACAATTGTGTCTTCTGATAACCTAAGGAGGTTGGAGAAAAACAGTTATGTTGGAGGCCTCGAGAGTTAGATAGACTGGACCAGTTGGACAGTTCTGTGTGACTTGTTAGATTTTATCATTCATACTGAGACTCGCATTTTGTCACATTTGCTTAATTTGATCTTAAATGTAGTAAAATAAGGCAAAGTCAGGGTGAAATCATTCTTTTGATCTTTGACTGTTTCTGTTTCGCTACAAGGCTGCAAAAACTAGTACACATTAGCCGCGCCATTATTGATTATACCAGAGGTGTGGACTCGAGTCACATGACTTGGACTCGAGTCAGACTCAAGTCATTATTTTAATGACTTCTGACTTGATATAATATATAAAGACTTACGACTTGACTCGGACTTGAACGCCGGTGACTTGGTACTTGAATGGACTTGCGTCTGTTGACTTGATGATGACTTCAGCGTACTTGATATTTGATATTTAGTACAAAAGTGGCACAACATGGACAAAAATCGTAAATCATTCTTTGTTCTGGATTTGATTTGAATCAATTTCAGTAGCACTTTCTTATTGTTTGAGCAAATAAATTAGGCTTTAAGAAGCATTATTTCTGGAATTTTTTATTATCATTATCATTAAATTGAAGTTGGACAGATGACTTGATTATGACTTGAAAATTCAAAGTTAAGGACTTAGACTTGACTTGGACGTCCAGATCTTTGACTTTGGACTCAACTTGGACTTGGTTGTCTTTGACTTGGACTTGACTCGAGACTTGACTGGAAAGACTTGTGACTTAATTGTGACTTGCAAAGCAGTAACTCGGTCACACCTCTGATAACCGGTATTATGTAGCAGTGAGGATTAGCTACATATAATAAATGATCAATAAGATGTGATGTTCCATACAAATATGAATCATCAATCTGATTGGTCTTTGAATATTTGATTTAATTTTACCTTAGGTTCTTTGAACTATTCAGGGAACACACACTTCATATTAATTCTGATAGAGCCAAGGGTATATCTTAGGTGTGTTCTTGCTGTGTCTTGGTTCTAATTCCATGCTGTCGTTCTTTTTTAAAACACAGAAATGGTTCCGTTACCTGTTTTTTCACTACATAAACACATACAGGAAACCAACACACACAGACCAATATCTATTATGGACATCAGAACACCCCACCATACACAAAATGTCAGTAATCAGAACAATATATCACCGAACAAACATAATAACAGAAGAAAGAGACCGTAAACAAGAGGACAAACACATACAACACGCTTTAAAGACCTGTGGATACCCGACATGGGCGATAAACAAAGGAAAACAACAAACAACAACAGAAAGAAAAGAACAACCTAAGCAAAGGACCAGAAACCCAGAAAGACAAGAACCAAAACCAGTGATAACCTCACCATACATCAAAGGAATAACAGAAAAGACAAGAGCAACAATAAAAAAACACAACATAAACACACCAACAAAACCATACACAACAGTTAGAAACAGACTAGTGCACCCAAAAGACAAAATACCAGCTGGACTTAAATGTGGAGTTGTTTACGAAATCCCATGCAAACTCTGCAATAAAACATACATAGGAGAAACCGGACGCCATCTCAACACACGAACAATAGAACACAGAAAGGAGTGCGAGAAAGAGGCAAGTCGAAGACACACAAGAGCAGCAAAAGAAGAAGCAGAAAGTACAATAAAGAAGTCAGCCGTAACAGATCATTGCTTAAGAGAAAACCATATAATGGACTGGGACAACACAAGGATCATAAACACCGAACAACAAAAATACAAAAGATGGATTAAAGAAGCAATCAAGATAAGGAGACGTGGATGTGGGACCATGAACAGAGACGATGGAGTTTACACGTTGGACCGCGCATGGGACTGCATCGTCAGAGAGGGGAGAGCGGGCAGTAGAGGGCGACAACATCCTCTGCTGCCCGCGGAAAAACGAAGAAGGAAGTGACGCCACCATCAGCGTCAGCCTGAGGAAGTCTGCAGCCACAGACGAAACGTAGCGAAAAAACAGGTAACGGAACAGTTTCTGTGTTTTAAAAAAGAACGACAGTATGGAATTTGCCAAGGATATAGTTTATAAAAATGAGTCTAATTCTATTTCTCTAAACTAATGATTATACATGACAAAGTATGAATGAAAGGACGGTTGTACAAGATAACAGACAATGACTGAAATGATGGAATGCAAGCTAGATGCTTATGTAGCAAAACCTTGTTAAGTATCTGAGAGATTGTGTGATGTCTGGGTTGTGAAATCAGTTTGACTGTATGGTTTAATAAACTAGAGATTAATAAGAAAACCATCCTTTAATGAACTAGAGATTAATAAGAAAACCATCCAACACCATCTTGCAGAGTCTATGATAGCCCTTTGTTCATAGTAGCTCTTGAACCGTCTGGGGAAGAGGCATTATAATGGACAAATTCCTTTCCACTAACAGAAAAGTATGACGTTTTGGACACGCCTTAGATGCAAATGAACACTATAATTGCATTTCAAGTCCATTTTTACACGCTATGCTTCCAAAGCACGTCAAACTCTGCAGTTTAAGTCGGGCTAGACAGACAGTCAAACACAAAAGCAGTGCAAAACCTGTGGGCACTTTCTAAATAAAAGTCACATGCAGATAAACATATGTCATTTATTGTGAAACCCTCGTAGCCAATAGAAACAGAACATAAACCAGACCATTTTGAATACATGCAACAGTCTTTCTCCTTGCTTGCTATTGTGTAGATTTTGGGACTTTGTGGGACAAGCAGCGTGGAACACTTTCTCTCTGGTTTCACATGTGAAACGCTTCCGGTTGGAGGGGATCTCATTGGTAAAACACTGCTATTACATTACATGCTGCTTTAACGCCCAGTGGAGAGAAGGGGTTAGACACTTTCTACTAAAGGTCATCTGCAGTCGTAATTCATTTGACATCCATAGAGCTCCTGTGTGTAATAGATACCATAAGAAGAAAAATGTGTCTAACCCTGGCCATAGAGACAGATATCCTCTGTTGTCATCATTAGAGAAGCAGAGAAAGAGGTGTTTCATGATGTTTCCACAGCATCAAGAACAAAAATCCATTTATTTTCTCCAGATCCATCATGAGGCTCATGTAACAGATGCTCTGTCTTAGCTGAAAACTGCACTTTTCTTTACAGCCAAAAGTTACAGCAGATTGCTTTAGTTGTAAGTTTTAAGCAACATTTATGAATAAGAAATTTTAAAAAAAAGTTTTATAACTAGTTTCTCCTGACCTTTGACCTCATCAATTCAGATTTGAATCTTTGAGGAATTAAGTCTCAGAGCCGCTGGCCTGTGGACAATAACTGTGTTTCCATTACTGGAACTCCAGGGTAATTCCTGGGATGAGGAAATTGACCAGGAGATAGGATGACCCAGACCTCTCAGCCCTTACAGAACTTTGCACAGACGTCAGCATATCGAGACTGCTATTGCAGTGAGTGATGTCACTGATCAGCGCCAAAAAGCGTCCACAGTAACATTAATAATATTAAAGCATTTATTCTGTCGAAGTATATCATAATTTAATCAATTCAGAGGATGAGAGCAGCTGTTTGATGTAAAATGTGGTGTTCAATGACCAGAGGAATAGTCGTTTTTTATAGTGCTCTGTGAGAAAACAAAGCCCTGTTAATGCCAGTTGTTTTAGAGGACGTGTGCTGATGTCATTTCCTACTGAGTTACAACCAATCAGCGTGAGTTAACCAGAGGTTCTGCTCGGCTACTCCACCGGGCTAACCCTAACCCTGAGCATCTTCTCAGAAGGTTTCTGAAAACGGCCGGCCCGGTCAAGTGGAGACACGCACTTGTCGGGAGGTTCCTGTAAATCTACCTTGAAGTTCTGCTGATGGAAACGCGGCTACTGTCTCATTTTTGGAGCTGTCCTCGTGAAGCCTTTAATAGATTCCTTCTTGTTGGCTCCTCTGAGTTGGGTTTAATCTGTGTTTAGCATGAAAGTGTGCCATTTTATTTCTGCTACCCTCACATAATGCACAGTTAACTGGCTTCTAAAAGCACTCCCAAATACTAGGAGTTGGATCCAAAAAGCGCAGAAAACACTGAATAGAAATGAAAATTACAACACAGCTAATTTAGGTTCTTTACTGGTTAATTAATAAGTATTGGGAAACTTTATTATTTATAATAAAACAATATTCTTAGGGCCAAAGAAAGGGGCTTGTATGCAAATGCTTTGTTGCTGTGGCTTCACAACCCAGAAAACCATTAAACCATCGAATGCCATTCATTATTGATATCTTTAATTTATTTATTTATTAACTTATATTTTAGAAGAATAAAACCACTTGAGATGAAACATCTCGTTTACGAGTGGGTCCTCCTACTGTAGAGAAATGAAATACAAGAAGACAAGCAGTACATTATAGAATGAATAATAATAAGAAGAAGAAGAAGAAGAAGAAAAGAAGAAGAAGAAGAAGAAGAATGTTTAGTTGACAAGCTTATTTATTTATTTGTTTTCATTGTTTTGCTAATTATATTACGCTATCAGTGGTGCCCCTGAGAAGGATCAGGTGGGGCCATGGCCACCTTTGTAAGATTGTTGGCCACTCCACTGCCCACCCTAGGGAGGGCCACCCCTCACTCACCTTGTTTGATTTATCCAGTATTGCTTGGTCCACTTGTTGCTCATCAGATTATCCTGCAACAGTATACATGTATAAAGTATATATATGCAAATGATGCCACTTTTGGGTCCCTTAAACCCTTTTGGTAAAGCATCTTCACACCGCACCTTGTGTTTTGTGCGGCGGGTTTCAGAATAGGATTTGGGATGAAAGCAAGTGTGGCACAGCCTCAGCAATATGAGGCGACGTGCTTGAAAACAGGAAGATGCTTCAAATGCTTGCACTTGAAATACAAAAAAGTTCAGAAATGAAAGAATGTCACATAATAAGGAATAAAGAAGTTCTGAGGAAAAGCATGAATTTATACAAACGGCATTACAGGATTAGATCTTATAGTTGATGGTTTTTAATAAATGAAATACCACGTAAAAAAATAGGGCTAAGTATCTGTTTTTAGCATTTTTTAAAGGACTCAAGGGTTGTATGATTTATACAAAACTAAACAAAAATAGCTCCTGGTTTCGCTTCAACTTCCACAAACTTGACGGAATGAAAACATTTCTTTCTTAAACTAGAGTTAAACAAACGAAGGTCTTCTTGGTTGGACTCAATTATAAGACTATCACGTCTGACTGACTGAAATCACACAAAATTCCAGAAAAGGGGAACATTCAAATTTGCTGCTTTAATGTGTTTAATTGTTGAGGCAAATAAGTATTTCTAATTTGTTGTATAAAATCATTCTCACTTCCAGCGTGGTTGACAGAAGCACACATGGACTGGTGCAGCGAGCAAAGAGGGGTGAAGGAAAGAAGGACTTTGGATGAGGAAAGAGGGTGAAAATAAGAGAGTGTTAGATATGGTTGAGGGGTTTTCTGTCCTACATGTGGTGTATATGTAACATTTGAACATTCTGCCTGGGTTCCTTAGAGACTCTCTGATGGAGTCTATTTCTCTGGTCCATAGAGGAACAGCTAGTGGGCGTTGAGCTGACACATAAAGCCCAGAGCAGACAGTAAAACTACACGAATCCCAAATATCCCATCCAATTAACTGCTTTTTAAATTTACTGCACAATTAATAAATCACAATTTTTTTATATTTCTCTCCCATATTTTAGGAAAAAATACTATTTTTATTTCCATAAAATGGCGTGATCAAGGTCTGTTTTTAAAAATGAAGCCCACTCAGGACTCAGCAGGCAGATAATGAGGGAAATTTGTTTTGTTTTTACAAAGTGTCATGGATTTTATCTATATGTTTATCAATAACCCATTTCCTGTAGTCGAAGAGAAAGGGAGACAATAAGACAACAAGTCAACCAGCTATAAATGTGGCATATGCATGAGGCAAAATGCCCCGAAAACATGGTCACAGAGTTTATTTATACCAAAAGATAAGAAAGGAATGAAAGTGAGATCATATGAGAGAGAGAGAAAGGGAGAGAGAGAGAGAGAGAGAGAGAGAGAGAGAGAGAGAGAGAGAGAGAGAGAGAGAGAGAGAGAGAGAGAGAGAGAGAGAGAGAGAGAGAGAGAGAGAGAGAGAGAGAGAGAGAGAGGGAGGGCGAGAGTGTGTGTGTGTGTGTGTGTGTGTGTGTGTGTGTGTGTGTGTGTGTGTGTGTGTGAGTGGCTTGTGAGTGTCTGAATAAGTGAGCATGCAACGAGGCATAGGGCAATGCATATTGCATTCAGTTGATTGAATCAATGATCAAGAATTAATAAACGTAAAATTTTCATAAAACAAAGCAAAGCAAAAGTATTGCTAAAAGCTGAATGACCAAGAGACAAGAAGTCACAGTCTGTGCATGACTGGCACAGAACAAACATATTCTGGTAGAGGGCATGGAAAATCTGGAACTAGAGTCAGTGACTAAGAGATTATAGGAGGTGTGCTAATTAGCAACTGAGTGTAGGAGTAGAGGAGCAGAGGGCTAGAGCTGCAGGGACGAACAGGAATATAAATACAACATGACTAAAGAACAATAAATATGGAATAAAGGGGAAGAAAAATCTCCATTAAAACTTAACCATTGCAGCACTGCAGCAAGGTGCAGATAGCTGAAAAAACATTTTGCAATTATTAGTTCTGATTATAATCGGTCACTCTTGAGTTTTTCATGTAGGCTGAAAATGAATATAGAAGATGAAACTCTAGGATTTGAAAAGCCTAAGGCAAGGCATGAGTGGAGACTTATTTCATCCACACTTCCTGTTAGGAAAACGCTTCTGAAAGAGGCGTCGCCTGGCAGACCGAGAGGGCGGCACTGAGGCAGTGATAGACGGCACCCCCATCAACTCCCCCACGCTGTCAGAGTTTCTCAGTCGAAAAAACGAGTCGTTAACGAGCGTGTGCACGCAAGCATACTGTACACTCACAGTAGACTTACCACTCAGGAGAAGAGCACAGATTCTGCAGCATTCTGGAGGATTTCCTGGCAAATGTGATCATTAGATGAAAAGGGGAGGAGAGCTGTTTTTTTCAAAGGAAGCAAGCCGCTCAGGGCGCCAACATGTCACATCGGCAGGTGAGTGGCTGAGCCAGGGAGAGGTGTGGCTGCCTCACCTGTAGACCGGTGCAGTGCAGCCACGTAGTAATTTGCTGACGTCACGTTTTTCAGCTTAGCCATCAGCCACAGCTGATTCTGAATAAATGTGGAGCAGAGTTTTAACCTGAAGATGAAGACAGAATTATGGTTTTGGGTTGAAATATTACATTTAAAGTAAGTTGCAATAAACTGCCACACTAACGATTACATGTGTACAGCACCATCAGACACTCATCTATGCAGGTTATCAGCAAAAATAAGTTAGTTTAGGAGTTACTCGCTCTTTAAAAGGAACTCTGGTTATGAGGACGTGTATGCCCTAATAAGCTACAAGTTTTCTGTTGTACCAAACTATGTTGTTAGAAACACACAAAATATTGCTGTTTATTGATAAATCTATAATAATTAGTAAATTTTTTTGACATACGTAGGACGCCATGTTTTCCACACGCAATGCACTCTGGGGGCGATGACGTATATTGGTTGCACTTGGAAGAATAGCTATTGACGCTAGTGTTTGTTTATGCACTCACCGTATTAATAATTAAGTAAAATGCTGCATTGTGCTGCTTTTGGATGTAATTACCAGTCAAAGGGCAACAAGGGGAGTGATGTGAGTTTACACAGCTTTCCCACTGGTAAGAAGAGGAGAAAGGAGTGGGGAGATGCCTGTGGACGGACACAACTTCCCAAAGATCCGCGGCTGTGTTCCCAGCATTTTTCTCCTGATGCGTTTGAGACTTATAGTCGACCATAACTACTTAAAGACTCACCGGAGTATAAGAGAAGGCGGAAACTTAATGCTTTACCGCCCATTTCCCCATACAAGGAGCCTAAACGCCCTCGGAGAGACAAGAGACGCTGGGCGCTCTCCTGAGCCCACAACCCACTTCTGCAGCTGTCGCTTCTGTCACATTCAGCAAACCATCGGACACGCCACTCGTCACGAATGAAGCTGAACATTCACCTCTCCCGTCAGTAAAACAAGCAGTAAGTGTTGCAATACAGAGTTCTTCAAATTTATATCTGCACAAAATGATTAAAGTCGTTTCACTGAATATCCTAATCATCTATAAAGTACACGACAACTCTGGATGCTAATATTCTCCAAAATCATTCATAATTGAATACGTTTGATCACATGCGAGCTCTTGACAACAAACACTCTCCCTCTCGGTTACCACGGAGACACATTTGCCACACACGCACCACCGGTTTTGTCCTGCTCTCTCTTCATCTCGCCCTTCTTGCTCTTCATTTTGATGCTCGTTTTGTGAAACATCATCAGTGATGTCCTCATTAATGTTTCACTCTGGTTCAAATTGAAAAGGCTGAACAGATGACATGTTGATGTCGCTGAACAGTCCCTACAGGGTCCCAAAGCCGGCCGATGCAACCGAGGTACAACCATATGACGTCACTACCCAGAGGGCATTGCGACGCTAACAACAATGGCGACCTACGAGTTAAACAATTTTTAACAGATTTTATAAAAATGAAGACATCAAGAAGCTATTTACACCACTTTAATATAACTGATACTAACGTCGTCGTCGTCGTCTTCCTCCGCTTTATCCGGGTCCGGGTCGCGGGGGCAGCATCCCAACTAGGGAGCTCCAGACCGTCCTCTCCCCGGCCTTCTCCACCAGCTCCTCCGGCAGGACCCCAAGGCGTTCCTGGACCAGATTGGAGATGTAACCTCTCCAGCGTGTCCTGGGTCGACCCGGGGGCTTCCTGCCGACAGGACATGCCCGAAACACCTCCCCGGGGAGGCGTCCAGGAGGCAATTCTTGATTTTATGTTTTGTCAGCCTGTTATGTATTCTTTGATTGGTAGGGCTCATTTTAACATTGTTTTTTCTGCTCTTTAGTCTCTTTTTTACATTGCCCTCTTTAGTATGTTGAAGCACTTTGGTCAGCTGACATGCTGTTTTTAAATGTGCTCAATAAACAAACGTGGTATGGTGTGGTACTTCTGATTCAGATGCATCTGAGCATTTTATCCCCTGGGTACAACATGCAAGGCATTCATTCCTATTAGAGACTACAGCAAATGTATCATTCAAAGTTTTTAAATGTAGTTTTATTATTAAATGTGAGAGGAGGAATTGTTCATTTTAAACTTTGAATTCCCAGAGAGAATTCATGTTCTATTTTACATGTGAATCTTCTGTAACAACATATTAGCAGCTTCGGCTTGTCCTTCACATGCAGCTTTGGGCATAATGAGTTCATTATTGACCTACAGAAAAAATGTGGTCATGTCACACAATTGGTAGAAAAGAACCTATAGGCTATAGAGGCAGGTGAAAAAACACTATAATTAGAAATCTTGTGTTAATCTCAAGTGTCAGGCAAATGGGGTTGTAGCCAAACTATTAAATAGTAAAGCTTAGTAAACTTTATAAGCAGTGAATTCTGATAACAGTAGAAACAAGGAAACAGCAGAACATGACGGACAAAAAAGAAAAACAAATGCAGTTCAGGCTTCTGCTTCCTAAATCTGTGTTTCAGTTTTGAGTTTTCTTGCAATGTATTGATTTTTCTGGCAACAAGGACATTCTCAGGGTTTGTATACATATTCTCACTGGAGCTCAGAGATCCGGCTATTCAGTCACAATAGGAAAAAAAAGGAAAAACATTGAAAACTCCCCAAACAACCAAACTACTAATACATGTTCATGTTCTTAACTTTGGATTTATTTGTGCATCATGTAAAACATTAATCTCTCTCTCTCTCTCTCTCTCTCTCTCTCTCTCTCTCTCTCTCTCTCTCTCTCTCTCTCTCTCTCTCTCTCTCTCTCTCTCTCTCTCTCTCTCTCTCTCTCTCTCAACTGCAGCATTCATAACATCATCATACAGGGTAAACATTTTCTCTAATTTAATTAACTTCTAACTAAATTGTTACGCAAAGCTAGAATGTTCTGGTACGACGCTCCAATTTTTTCAAAAGTAAATAATTTAAAAAGACTGACTGATTCTTCCAAAACCTTATTTTTTGTTCTGTCTTTATTTTTATTCAGTTTGTCTTGTTTAATTTAATTTACATGCCTAGAAACTTATGGCTGACATTGCATTTGTTCAAACCAAGTTTCTGTGACAAATAGTTATTTTCTGTTCCGCACGAATGCATAAGTTCCCTTCCCAATTATCTCATGTCCAGCTCTGGGGAGTCGCTGCACTGTCACTTCCATCATCATCATTCAATTCCCATCTTATTGGCTGCAGTATAATGAAGGACTTTTCTCAAACTTTTGTTTGTTTAGAGTTTTCAGACGAGATCCTCATTGCTGTTGCTTTTTGAAGAGACAGCTCTGGCAGTAAATTGGAAAGGATAGAATTGAGATTCTGCCTCTGAGAATGAAAAACGGCGAGTGATGAAAAGCTGAATAAGTGTTTGAGTGTGTGCCAGCAATTATACTCCAATTGTTTATGCTGATGTGTGTATGTGTGATTGTGTGTGTGTGTTCAAACCTACATGTGTGCGTCTTCATCCAAGTCCTTTGGGTCGTCACTGCAGAGAAATTCAATTTCAGATGTCACTGACCAATCAGTCTGCCTAATTCTCGGTGTGGACACAAGCAGCTGTGGCGCCTTGTGAGTGTGTGTGTTTGCGTGTGTAATGCATGCACAAGTGTGTTTTTTTCAACCCAGCACCTGTCTGGTTTGCAATGTTTGTTTCCTTCTAGCATGATTTGTTGCACAAGATTTTGTTTGTTCCCTTTGTTGCTCTCAGAAATTATGTTTAGAGGTGATGAATGTTTGGGATATACTAACTACTGGTTTTCTGAATCTGACTGTATGAAAGTGGATTTAATTAGAATGTACAGAATTAAAATAAATTTAATTTAAGTAGAGTAACGCTGTCAAACTATAATTTTTAGAATCAGCTGAAATTCATTTAAATCGATGGGATTAAATTGGCTTGCATAATTAGACTTACACCTGTATTTTTATTTTGCATGAAGATCCAAGATGATTTTTTTAAACTGTAGTATGTTTTAAACCACTCTGAATAAAATCACAAAGAAATTATTTAACAACGGCCTCGACCCTTAACAACAACTACATTACCTATCTTTTCTAAGGCCTCTACCTCTTAAACAGGATTAGTACTTTCCTCCTGAACCTTGTTATATTCAACCCTTTAGATTCCCTCTGCACACCATTGAATGATCTGAGTGCTACATGTGGCAGGTAACAACTTCATTATGTGTATTGTTATCATGTAACAATAACATCATCGTCTCTGTCAGTGCACCCCAGGGCAGCTGTGGCTACATTGTAGCTCATCACCATCAGTGTGTGAATGTGTGTGCGAATGGATGAATGATACACTGTAGTGTAAAGCACTTTGGAGTCCTTAGTCTGAGAGGCGCTATACAAGGACTTTCTTGCCCCAGTTGTGCGAAGTTCTGATGTTATGTTGGTGTTTCCAGTCCAACAGCAGGTATTATTCTGTGTGTGTAGGTTTTTGGGGACACTGCAGAGTTAAGAGTCCCAACATCTGCAGTATGCAAAACAAATCAAAAAAGCATCTTGATATATTTAGCTTCCTCTCTAGTGGACCTAATCAACTGATTTAACGGGTTCAGTGAAGGCCTCTACTTCCACTTGAGAAATAGACTTTGCTGTATCCTTGGGACAAGTGAGCAATCACTTGACAAATTAGCGAATAAAGTACTGCTCCGGGTCTGGAGTTCTACTTTGCAATGCAGGAAAAAAAAAAAAATAATTTGTAAGCAGGTTTCAGGTAAAAGAATTTCTGATTTGCATTTGCCAGAGTTAGACAGTTATTTACTTGGGTTTTTAATTATGCATGCAAACCAGTTGAGCTTAGATACAAGTTAATGGAAAAAAAGGAAAAGCCTGGCAAAAGTTACAGATTCGCTTTAACAGTCAACGAGTTTCAGGGTTTTGAGGAGGTCTTTGGAAGTTGGAGAGGAAAAAGGCGAGAGCCTTCAATAAACCCATAGAATAAAGGAAATCGCTTGCCTGCTCTGCCTGTCGGCACGCGCCACCATCATAAACACATGTAAATGATATAAAAGCTATTGGCATTTTTACATCTTTGACAGATGTGATTATAAATTGTTTTTGTTTAGTTTTATTTATGGTGGTTTCTGTCAGACTTTGCTGCTCCTGAAAATGACGAGTTTGGAGACCACCGGCATTTCAGTTTTTGGGGAAATTGTGTAACTTGTAATTGTATCCAATCACAAAATAACCTAACAAACAATGTCATGAAACAAAAAAAAATAGCATATTAATGTAGTTATATTATTATTGATGTCCCAGCAGCGTTTATGATTTAAAGGGTTGAAATGCAATTCACCAAATAAAATTCTATCTACCCTCATTTAATGTGTTTAGTTAGATTTTTCTTTACACCGATCAATTAAAACTCCAGAGGACTGAGCTTTGTGTGTTTAGCTTAGTGGAGCCAGTTTTTGCAGATAAATCACAAAACAAATCTCAGTGGTCTCTTCTGTTCCACTGATTCCTCACACACAAGGGACGGTGGGAACATTTTTCTGTTTGTGTGTAGTGTGCATTTAGACTTAAGTGCTGATTGGTTAGCAATTGTGAGAACATAAAATAAAACTTTATTGTACTTTTTTATATAAGTTAAATGGGACATTAAAAGAACAGAGAAATCTATCAAAAGAGCCCCCATTGTATTATAAATGGGAGTATAGCAACATAAAATGGAAAATACAAGCAGGAATATAAAAAGTAATCTTGCTGATGAGAAACTTTTCAAGGTCAGGAAACAGGAAACAGACAGCTGTTCTAGTGTGTTCAAAATGTGGAACAAAAGGGACTTTTGGAACATCCTGACCTTCGAATCTTTACAACACAAAGCATACTGTGGGAGTTCATAGGGAAGAAAGGTAAAAAGGACCAATTTTATTAACATTAACACCCTGCAGGCACACCAGAGCAACCTTTTCCTGGGATGCCCAAAATATTCAATTCATTTCAAATTTACAGGTTTTTTTTTATTATTATTGGGCAGCAGCAGCTCAACAGGTTGAGCGAGTTGTCCAGTAATTTGGAAGGTTGCAGGTTCGATCCCGGCTCCGGACAGAGAATTCAGCTGTTGTGTCCTTGGGCAAGACACTTAATCCACCTTGCCTGCTGGTGGTGGTCGGAGGGACCGGTGGCGCCTGTGCTCGGCAGCCTCGCCTCTGTCAGTGTGCCCCAGGGCAGCTGTGGCTACATCGTAGCTCATCCCCATCAGTGTGTGAATGTGTGTGTGAATGGGTGAATGATACACTGTAGTGTAAAGCACTTTGGAGTCCTTACTCTGAGAGGCACTATGCAAGTGCGGGTCATTTATCATCATTTTTTTGAGCTGTTATAGCAAATCTGCAAACAAGGCAGGTTTTGAATGCAACCACGGTCACAGAACACTC
>SSNQ01034506.1:498692-519521 GCA_006942095.1 Nothobranchius kuhntae
TACGTGAGTGTGATGTAATCTTAGCATCCAGTAAATAAAGTCCCATATCAGCTAAAATGCAGCGTGACAAAGTCATTAAAGTGCGTCAACACAGTGGATTTAATAGAGTTTTAAAGAACAATCTCTGAGTGAAGTGAGGTTAGTTTTTTGTCTCACTGCAGATATAAAAACTAACTCTGCATCAGTCAGACGCAGCAAAGCTCACCGTCTGTATGAGCGTGAGCGTCGGAAAGCTGATCAAATCAGCTGTAAAATAATTAAAACAAAAGTAAAAATGTTCCTTTGCTTTTTAGTCCACATCCAGAACGCTGGAGCCGTGTTTCACTGACAGGCTGTCAGACTAAAGCCCTGATGAGCTCAGCTGGGACAAACTGGTCTGGTGTTTAGGTAACTGAAGATCTGCTTCTCCAAGTCCTTGAGATGCTAGTAAAAAAATAATTTAGCCAGCTTGCTAATGTTACTTTTCTTCTCCTCTAAGGAACACACAACGTTCAGATGTTGGAGCTTTACATCACCTACTGAGGAAGGAGACCCACCAGTAAAGAGACGGTCTGGACCAGACCAAAGTGAGTGATGACACACTTCAGCCACCCTCATCATTAAGAACACCTCACCCCCTGTATCACTCCGTCTGATGACAGCAGAGTGATTTATTTGATGTTTTACTTGTTTAGTCTGTTTAGAAATTATTGAATTACATTATTTTCTGTAAACAACCATCTGATCTGGACGTGTGCAGAATAACTTTCCCCAAATTCAGCAGCAGCTGGCCTACAAAAACAGCTGCAGCATGTAGTAAGTCTGTCTGCACTGCTCTCTAATGAGCTTCCTTTCATAAGGAGTCATTTGTATAATTTTAGTGTCACTATTTTATTACATTTGCAGGAAAATATGAAGTCACTGCAGCAAAGTGAACTTGTGAACAAACACAAACGTGACTATAAACATGAAAACTAAAGAAACAACTTTCCTAAAGCTGCTTGTAAACAAAATATGTCATTAAAGTTATCGTCTATCATTGCAGAATATGGCGACGACATCATGGAACTGGTCTTTGGAAAAGTTTTCCCTGAACCAACTCCGTTTCTAGATGAGGTAGAGAAGATCTGCATCTCACCAACCCTCTGGTCTCAGTATTCAGACAACGGAGGTCTCCCACTGTTATCCAGGACCAGTTTGAAGCCCACATACTGCCCCTCCCTCATCATTAGGAAACATCAATCCGTATCCTGAGGACAACAGAAGACGGCAGGAGGACAGGAACTCTGAGACCTAGATACCACAGCACCGGGACACAAAGCACCTGTGTGCACAACGCCTGTTTAACTACTAAAACCTGTTTATTATATTGTTCCACTTATTTGCTGTGAGGTTAATACTTAGAAAATTTGTATATTAATGTAAACAATAAAAAAATCACTGATTGTATGTTTTCTTTTAGATGTAATGGTCCAAACTCAGCCTTGTAGACATTTATTGCATTCTGTAGGTAAATACACAGAACAGGCTCAGGTCCAGGATGACCCAGCATGCTCTTCTTCCATTCTGGCTGTTAGGGATTGTATCAATAACTCAATGCCTACTGATGTTTTCACCTAACAGTATTTATTTAGAATGCAGGTAAGATTTAACTATATTTGTCAGCAAAGCAGACTGATCTTGGGAATTTCACTGCAGCACTGATGTCCACCTCTCTGTACACATTAGAGAGAATTACCACGTTACAGCTAAACGCACATTTAATAAAGATATAGGCTACGCATTGCAGACAATAAAAACAAAGTTGTAAGCATTAGAATTATAATGATCACATTAAAGAACAACACACACACACACACAAACCTTTTGTCTTTTCCTTTCTCTTTCACCTCTGACTCCGTGTCTGGTCGGAATTACAAAGCATTCAAAAACGATAACAATAAAGTTTTAAGCATCAGGCGTGACATTAAAAGCAGACGCTTACCTGAGAGTAAATCTGTAAGGCTTGTTACCAGCATTCAGACATCAATTCTGTTTGCTTCACAGCCAGACAAGACATGGTAAAAAAAATAATAATAACAATTAAAAAAAAAATAAGTCCTTGAATGCAGAGAAGTCCATCAGGGTACATTAGCCGTCACGTTCTGTTCATTTAAATTCAGTTCTATACAATTTATTTACAACATTATAGCTCCAGAATGGCTCAGTTAATTAAAGAATTTCTTCAAAAACACAAAGGAATTAAGAGACACAGTAAATGATTATTTCTTTGTACCCTTTTCATTCGACCCACTGCAGAAAGAACACAAACTGAGTGGAAATTATAGATTTTTGTAATTATTTAAAGAAAGCAAAGGAAAGTGTTATTTTCTGCCCAATAAAAGCCTCTTATTTTTCAGTGACCCTGGCTGACTAAAACACACTTAGAGGCAGAGCTGAGACTTGGTTGTAAAGATACCTGGCCTTGATTTTGAACAGTCTGCATAATGGTTAAATTAGCCTTTGGGGAGGTTGTGATGGTATTGTTGCTTTGGAATAATGGATGTCTGTTGAATAGAATGGGGGAAAAAAAACATTTCTTGGTGTCATAATTGATTCAGACCTGAGATTCACTGGTCACATTAAAGCCACAACTACAGCAACGTTTTATTGTCTTCATCAAAAAGAATGACTCAGAGGTCTCATGTCCAGACCAGACCTAGAGAAACTCATTCATGCGTTCATCTCCAGCAGGCGGGACTATTCCAGTGGTATTATGATTGGTCTTCCCATTAAAGCTGTGAAGCAACTACTGTTCATTCAGAATACTGCTGCTAGAGTCTTAACAAGAACCAAGAGAAACAATCACATCACTCCTCTTCTTAAAGTTCTGGTTACCAGTAAACTACAGAATCTATTTCAAAGTGCTACTGCTAGTTTATAAATCAATCAGTGACATGGAACCAAAATATGTCAGATCTCCTTCCGGTATAAACACCCAGCGGGGCTCTGAGATCCTACGAAGCGGTCAGCTGGTAGAACCTCGGGTCAGAACCAAACAGGGTGAAGCTGCTTTTAGCTACTATGCTGCTCACATATGGAATCAGCTTCCTCAAAACCTCAAATCTTCCCCAACTCCAGTAACTTTTGAATCAGACTTGAAAACTTTTATGTAGTCATCATTCTTCTGCACTAACTGCTCACCCTTTACATTTATATTTGTTGTTCTTTAATATGAAATTAATTTGTGTATTTTAATTGTGCTGTCACATTGAGTTTAATGTTCTTGCTGTTCTTGCTTATGAAAAGCCCATTGAATCGCCTCCATGTAATAAATGTGCTATATGAGTCTGCCTTGCCTAATTTATGCATTTAAGAAAAAAAACTGAATAAGTAGGATTTTTTTTCCTGTATAAAAATAACTCCTGTGGTCATTATGATTTTATGTTAGCTGTAGCTAAATGCTTTTGCTTTCTGTTGTCACTTTAATTATTATTCGCCATGACTCGATCCAGCACCCAGCAGCCTTTTTCCTCCCTCCTTCCTGCTTTACCCATCTCCTTCTTTTCCTCCTCTTTCCGCTTTCCCTTCCAGCACCCTCATGGCAGCTTCTCCCTCCTTTTATGTCACACTTAATCTTTTGTTATCTTTTATCCTCTTCTCTGTGTTATTTATCCACGTCCATCCGCATCCACCTCTGTCTGACTTGCCAAATATTTTACCTGAAAACAAAAAGGATTAGAGATTGTTTTGACTTCTTGGTCTTTCCTCCTCGATGCATTACCTTTCCGTGAGAGAGGAGATAGCGTGATGCTTGAGGAGATGAAGGAAAGAAAAAGGCAGGTTATGAGGTGAGATGTAAGAGACAGAAGGAAAATAGGTAAAGGGAACGTGGAGAAAGTTTGCTTTGAATAGAATAAATTGTAATTGGCGGATGAAAAGGAAAAAAGATGAACACATATTTGAATACACAAAGTGATGTAATGAGGGGTAGAAGGTGAAAAGCTAGAGGAGTGATCTCCTTGCTTCTTTTGTATCAGTGGAACAAAGCTGGTGAGGAGATTACAAAGGGTTTGATTTAAACTGTAGTCGTTTATTTCTTTTATTCATTTGTAAAACTCAAACAGATTCTCATCGACTCACAACTCTCCAAGTACCCAACTAGTGTTTTATAGCTTATTATTATAAGTATACATTTTCCCGTATGGGTGTAAATCTGTAGGTTTGTATTATTATTTTACAGGAAAGCAGTGTAGCGTGTAAATCTATTAAACAAGTGATTGTTATGCAAAGCTAACAAGAAGCTAAATCATTTATTGCTTTATTTTTTATAAGAATCATCCACAAAAATATCTTTTATGTAAATAGTTGCATATTAATTATAATGAGACCTGTATTGGGATTATAGGAGTTATAGTGGGACCTTTCCACTAAAGAGCTTGGAGCACAAAGCCTTCTCCAGCACATCTCAAAGATTCTCAGTGGGGCTGAGGTCTGGACTCTGGTGGCCAATCCAAGTGTAAAAAGGATATCTCATGTTCCCTGAACCACTCTGTCACAATTTGAGCCCAATGAACCTTGGCAATGCCATCTTGGAGGATGGCCGTGCCAACAGGGAAAAACAAATAATCCACTGACCCGGTCATTCCATATATTCAGGTAGTCAGCTGACCTTATTCTTGGTTGAAACCGACCAACTGCAGCTACACCAGATCAGAAACCCAAGTGGCAACTTAAAAAATATATATTTGGGGTACAACCATTACCACTTCCCAGAGTTTGACCCTTTCTGTTGGGGTGCTGATGAGCAGGCTCCCCCGCCCAACACTGAGCAAAGCAAACCACCACCCCAGACCCCAATCAGACGGCCAGATCTCCCTCCTAGCCTCCAGCCCCGGGAAGCCAAGTGACAACAGAGGTGTGCTAAGACCCCAGTCTCCCTCCGCCTGCTCCAGTATAGTGTTAGTGCGTGTTGATGAGGTGTATTCCATGGCTGTGGTGAGCGGGCAGTGCGGGCATTGTCTGGCCTACGCCAGCTGATGTCACCACACTACCCCACTTGCACCCACAGCCCTCTAAGTGCAGTTCGAAATTTGAAGTGGGCACCGGAACTCGGGAGGAGGCTGAAAAATCCCCCTGCCAAATGCCGTTGAATGTGCTCACTCCCAAGGCCCTAAGTGTATGTTAACGTGGAATGTTGTTGGTGGAAGTGTTTAAGGTAGAAATAAAATTGGGGGGCAGGTTGCCACAGGAATGCGGAAATGGGGTCCATACCCGCAGCCCCTGACTTGTCCACCCCCCAAGGTCCTATGTGCATTATTGTGTGATGATGTGAGGGAGCAGGAGGAGAAAAATGTGTGGGGATGGGGAGGAATGGCTGGTTGGACTTGAGCCCTCCAGGGAGCCAGCTCCCCCACTGGCCCCAATAGGCACCTCTGTTGCCAAAATGCCACCCAGAGCATTGAGACCCTAGCCCATCTTACCAGGGCCCAAAGCAGCAGCATCACAGAGCCTCACGGATTCTGAGGGCACCACCCCAGCCCCACCCCAGCATAATATCTACTCCCATCCCTGCATTTGCACAACTTCTAGAACATATAAGACATAGGACATCCAGGTAAGGTTGGATCCTCCCCTCCTGGACATCCCCCTTCCCTGTGATGGAACAGCAGAGGAGCCAAGGTCTACCCGAGGCCCCTGAGCCCGGGCCAGGCACTGCTGCATGTTCCTGCCTTCTTCCCGGCAGCATACATGTCAGGACCCGACCTCCAAGGCCCCGCCCAGATCCCCACACGGGGCCGGCCACCCCCACACCCTGAGCCCCCAGGCCCACACCCAGACCCGCTCAGGGGCAATGCAGCTGCCAGGCAGCGACCCATGGATTTTTGCGTGTGTGTGTGTGTGTGTGTGTGTGTGTGTGTGTGTGTGTGTGTGTGTGTGTGTGTGTGTGTTTGTGTGTGTGTTATGTCAACACATAGCTATGTGGAGCTACACAGCTAGCNTATGTCAACACATAGCTATGTGGAGCTACACAGCTAGCGAACAGCTAAAACAAAAAATAATCTTCACCAAGGCTTTCTTTTCTCAAATGAAGATCTTTATATAGTTTTATCATCATGACTGTAACATACATAAAAGAACACATTACTGCCCAATACACACATCCCAGTGTCACACTAAACAGTTAGCTTATCTTAGTAGCTAGAGTGCATACATATTATCAAATGAGTAACTAACATATGTCTAAACATATCCCAAACAAATCAGTACTTACAAAGACAAATATCCTCCAAAGTAAATACCTTCTACAACCCATGATGATATGTTTTTCTTTACTGTAATTCATCGCAAACCTTAAAGGCAATGGAGAAAAAAAAGTTTGATGATCCGTTTTCTTTAGTTTGATCATTTTTACAGACGCCAGAATTTGTGAAAAGCCTTTATCTCACTTTGTAAGCAAGCTGTTTCTCTTTGTTCTACTAAAAAAGCCCAGTCAACAGTCAAAGCATCATGGAATTTGGCATCAAAACATTCCCAGCTGACCCGTATATCCCTGTGTTCTTAGTTAGACTTGTCAGATTCGCTCAAGCACAATTCCGGGACCTCTGGAGACCTCACACGTCTGTAGAGACCTACGACCCAGTCAGACTAGCTCTTGTCAAAGCTACTTACATCTCACAAGATTTTTCACATACCAGGCTGATTACCAGCAACAACCAACAAGAAACCTATGTGCTTTAAAGCAGGGGTATGTCACACTGCCACATCTTCCCCCCTCTTTCCACAACACGTCCTCGTGCTTCCGCGCCAGGTGCCACAAACTTCACATCCATGGACCTACTTGACAGTACTACATGGATCCTGCCAACAACGCCAAATGTGACAAGGCGGAGAAGCAAGGGCCCGGGCGGGATTTGATCCCCAAACTCCCAAGTGAGAGCCACGCACGCTTACCAGTCAGCCAAAGGGACATCCCCTTGGCCAAGAAGCCAGGGCGCATGATCAATCGGGACACTGTGACAGGACGCTCACACTGCCACAGATATAAAGCAGGTAATCCGTCAGAATTTCTATTTCCACCAAGTCTCTCCCCCTGGCCCCTGCAGCAGAACAAATCATTTACATGAGCCTAGAGCGTTGACCAATAGAGTTATGTGTCCACTAGTGGGAGCTGTTGGTCAACAAGAATAAGCCACAGTTCCCAGCATGCACTGTGGGGTAACGAGAACGCCTCAGTCAGCTTAGCACACCAACCTAGCTTAAATATTGTAGCATTAGCAACCATTATGAGTGCTGCTTTCCTGCAGGTTTTAGACGTTTCCCGACTTCAGAACTGCAGATTTGATTGGAAAGAGTGATTAGCAACTCCTGCAGAAACCGATGAAGTCTGAGAATAAGGTGTGCCTGAGAAGGGACATCATAATATCTATTGTAAAGTACTCCACAATGTCATGAACAGCCGTGGGACCGCAGCACCGCTTGAGATGCCACTGGCACCAATAGGGAGCCTAATTCACGCCGTACACTTCTGGACCATGGGTCCCTGGAAGAATGAAAAAATTGAATATTAGTCTATGGAGCTAAAAAGCTATTTTCTAATTTTGCTTGTTATGTGCCATGGATTTTACGTGAGGAAATGCTATTTTAGGTTTTGTGTGAAAATAACTTCAGAACTACAAATGTGCATGACCAAAGTGACGTCGCCAAACCAAGCGGAAAGTAAATACTTCAAGCATAAACCAAGCTTTAGGCTCCCTATCTTTAGCTCCTCTGCGCGGCGCTTCTGGGATGTGGCGCTTCAACTATAATGACTTCAATTTAAAATGAAGGCACGGGCGCATTTTGATCTCGGACATCTCTGTCACTTGGGGAGTGTTGCAAAGCAATTCTCTGCCAGAACAACAGAGGGCGTAGCGTTTTTTTCTGGTCATGCCACCATTACACTCAAGTATCTGGGTTACAATAGTGTATTTACTAATGTATTTATATATTTCAGAAACTTTACAACACGTACAATTTTGTCCTTCATTCTCCCTCACCTCTTCATGCGGTTTTCATCTCTAAACCGTGCTCCAAACCCTCGTATCTCATCCATGATTAAAATGTTTGCTGTATTTTCACACTCCTTCAGTCACGAGTGACTAAAATGTTTTTAAAAATCTGGGCATGTCTCCGTCACCCTCTGTGGGCCTGTCGGAGAGCCCTTGCGCCAACGCATAATGGTGTTGCGTGTCCCTCCACTGACGAAGGCGGAGAAGTATGAATCAGGCTTCAGACCCCCGATAGCCATTCAAATTTTTAGATCTCCTTCTTTTCTTGATGACGATATGCTACGAACCCCTACTTCAAATGACTTAGCTGCATTTAAAAATAAGAAGAAGCCTAAAAATGTAACATTTTCCCAATAATGGAATTGGAAATGAAGAAAACACAACCTGCACCCAAGAGCCTGTTTTGTGGATAAATTTGACTGATTTGTACCAACCAGACTGTAGTTTCATAAATTTCACATTTACTCATTTTCATGGACACCATGGTAAGAAAATAGAGTGTTTCCTTATAGAAAGTGTGTCCCTGAATGCTATGTGCCTGTAATGGCATGTGCCAACCTGACTTTTCTTCAACAACAATCCCTTGGAGACCAGGTATTTTCATTTGACAGATGCAGCCAACAAGCCTCCACTCTGACATCCAACAAGGAGCAACTTTGCATCCAGTTTTCTGCCTTTTCAGACAGAGTGTGAGCAGAAGGATGATCCCTCTTGACACCTCGCCCCTATTTTTTTTATGTCAGAGAAAGATTGTGACAGACTGAGGGATTGATAAAGGCTAAAGAAAAAAAACAAGGATTACCACAAAGTTTGGGGAGATTTTCTACAGACTTTGCTACAGACCTGAGGCTTAACTAATCAAATGATGCTCAAGGTAACTTTATAAAACTTTTGAAAGTTGTTAATCAGAAAAATAACAGTGGACCTTTTCCACGTTGCCAGTTTGGCATTTTGGCACTTCCCTTTTCTGCTGGCACTGGATTTTATTTTGAACATCTGCTTCACTGACACCTTCTACATGGTATTTAAATGTCAACCACCTGTTGTTTGTCTATCTGGACAAAGTTATTGTTGACTATGATTGGTGCCTGAGAGAAAACATGCAAACAGTACACAGGATTGGATACTAATTTAGATCCAATCCTCAAAGAGAATCTCACCAAGAGTAGAGAAAAGGTCTCCCATCGGCTGTACGTGCCATAGTTCTTTATGTGAGCGTCGAATATGAATCTTCCTGGTATCACTTTATTTTTACAGCCATCTGACAGAAGCTTGTGAAGAGTGACAGGAGAAGTGTGAAAAGAGGGATGTTATGTTGCAGAAGTCGTGAACCGCGTTATAAACTTTGGTGTCATCAATCTGTATTATATCCCTTTCAGGGGAATTACAGCAGCAGAATTGGAAATAAGCTTCTCTGTTTAGTCTGACAGCACATTCTTTTAGGCCTGCGAGGCAGCCTATTTTTACACAGCGACAATTTTTGTGCATGAACTGCAATCATTTAAGATGTTTTTGATGATCCCTTTTCACAATTTTAAAGATATTTTCTGGTCTACGAGTTGCAGAAACGTTCAGAATTACTTATAAATGGAGCCAATGCCAGAGAAAGGGTCACATTTAACATTCAAACATAACACAATATTGCTCCTTTAGTTAAAAAGGTTATGAAATAAATGTCCCTTGGTATCACACATTTATCAAGATATCCTGATTCATTGTGTAAACACAGAAGATAACCTTTGGGAGAATTTCACTGGACCAGATAGCATTTTTATGATGCATCGCAATCCGAAACAGTAAGTTAATCAAAGAGGTCGTGAAACTGAAAGAAACTGCAACCACTAATGATGAGGAATTGGAAAAAGAGTTTCCACTGAGGCACCCTTCATGTTTACCAAGTCAGTCTCTTCTTCCATCACTTTGTTTTTTTATTTTCTCAACTATTTTTTTCCTAATCTCAAATAAAAATACACAATATGCAGCAAACTGTTTAGGAGCCACAGTAGGAGCCTGGCAAAGGGCATACAACATTTACACATGCTCCAAGCTCTCCAGATATTCCATTTATCCATGGTTCACGAAAAGCATGGCTCCTGATGTCGACTCGGCGTTGCAGCAAATTAGCAGCATTGTGTTCTAAAGGAGGCTCAAGCTAAAGGGTAGCCTGTGACCAAGACACCTCCCTCACACCCCCTTTATAGCTCCATCACAAAATCTTTAGTGAAAAGGCTGAGCATGCCACATTACCACCACAGTCTGACCACTTATGAACGACCAAAAGTTCCCTAATGCCGCCTCAGCTTTGCTGCAAATTAGCGGCATTGTTTTATGAGAGGTTTATTGGGAATATAGCAACAGACAAAATTTTACTTTGGTCTGGAATATCCCGTTAAGATCAGAGATGTGAAAAATCTTTTTCTACCTGATGCTCATAAACGTCACATTCAAGGTTATGAAGAAACAACCTGTAAGACTTTATGAAATGATGTTTTTAATATAAGTTTTCCTCATTGAATTGAGAGCCCCACTTTTAGGAAAAGAAAAGAAAACAACTGATGGTATACCGATATAATCCCACCACTCAAACAGAAAGGACAGTCAGACTCCAACTGGCTTCATCAGTGCAGCAGGTTAATTGAGGATGTTAAGGTCAGATGGAGTTCATATTTCTGCTAGTAGCGTGTTGATAAAGATCACCAGTCAATCAGTGTGTGTGCGTGTGTGTGTGTGTGCATGTGTGTGTGTGTGTGTGTGTGATTAAAAGACACACGTAGAGATAAGTAACAGCATCAGACTCACATCTCCTGCCTTTTCCAAGAATACCCTCATTATTTCTGCAAAGGTTCTCTTGCTGTTGTGTTGCTCTGTTGTTTCTGGAACCGTTTTCAGGCTGGATTACACCACCCGCTGCCTCCAACAGGAAATTTACACACTGAGGTGCAAAATGGCAATGCCCTTCATCTTTCCTTCTTTTGGTTTTTCTGTGTTTGAAAACCTCTTTACCACAAATTTTACCCGATTTTTACAACAGTGGGCATTAGTCCTAATTCATATTAATAGGTATAAGGTCTGTTATAGAGTCAGTAGGTTTTGATTAAACCAAGAAGACTTTTTATTTCTAAAGAAAGTTTCAAAGTCTTGTTTTTGGTAATATTTATAGTTCTATTAAACGTGATAGAAACATTTCCTGAGTGAAGCTGCCTCAACTTCAACAAAGCCAGAAAAGGGTCATGGAGTAAAATCCTTTTGAAGTATCACTCTGGTTTGAGGTGTCCATCACATATCGTAACACCACCATCACATGTTTGTAATGAAGGGCTGATTGGTGCTTTACCTCCCTCGGCTGCTCTTCCAACTCTGATGTGAAAAATTGCTGGAACAGCTTAAACCTGGCCTCTCTGGTCAACACGACCTTTTCCCTTTTTTTCTGGAATTCAATCTTTCTATTTCCTAGCAAACTAAAACTTTTTTATCCCTTAGTCTTACTGAAAAAGGATTGAATAAAGGTTGCATAACTATATTTTCTCAAGCAACCTTTGGATTTCTTTCACATCACAGTTAAAACATTTTACATTTGGTGACAGTTTTCAATAAAAGCTATTTGTATTCAAGCTCGAGTTTCTTTTTTGTCAGATTTTTTTTCCAAAACAGCTATTCTACAATGCCTTGGGATTTTAGTAGTCCATTGGAAAGTTCTTAGTCCCTGAATGATGGCCAATTATAACACCAGGAGTTATTCACCTTGTACGAAAAAACTCTATTGAACTTTTATGTATTTGAAATGAAAAAAAAAATCGAGGATTTGTTGTCTTTGCCAGAAAAACAAAGACCCTACTACTAATCAACATACTAACTCATCTCCACGACGTTAAGCGAAGCTTCTAAAATAAAGAAGACCGTGCCCTTGATGACCAAAAACCTTCAACAGCATGACAAATCAATTCTTCTTGAACAATTCAGCTTAAACATAAACAAACAGATGACAGTCTGAGGATTTATTTTTTATTTTTATAGATTGAAAGCAAAGGCCTGCTGTAAATTATGCTGCCAAACAACTGAAAGCATCACAATAAAACAGAATATGAGTCAAATATTGATTTGTCCTCATTATCCTGTTTATGATTGCCAGAAGACAAAGTCATTGTTGAAAGCAAACTTTGTTGAATAGTAAAGTCATTGGAGAGTCTCTTATAAACTGCTGTGGATCCACATTGTTCTCATTACAAGCGTGTGATGGGCCAGTGTCCATGGTCTCACATAGCTGTGTTCGAATGCTTTTGTAGTTGTTGTTCAGATTGTTTTAAATCTGCAAGTTTGGTGGATTTTTTTCTAGGCTAACAATCGAAGTTGATAGATAGTTAGACTCTAGAACTCACTGCTTGTTGAGGGACTCGTAGACCTTGGGGACAATGTCTAAGCACCAAGCTAACTCTACCTGTTTGAGTGTTTCTTCTTGATGCTTATGACTCATTCCTTGTTGGTTGAGTTTGCATCCATGACAAACTCTCAGTTTCACTACTTTCCTTTTCCTTTTGCTCCTCCTGTCTGCTATTGGTACCTCACCCTTTATCTCCTGCAGCTCTCCATCTACTACTTCCTTTGTCAGTGTATTTCTTCCTCTGTACTCCCTTGTGTACATTTCCCTGTTTCCTTTTATCTTGTCTTCCTTCCGATCACTTATTTGTGCATGCTTTTCAGTGTCTACCCCTTGTGTTTTCCTGGTGTTTCAGCCAATGGTGTTCTATGGTGACTGACGGCATACAAACAAGTTTTGCTTGGTAGTTTAAAGATGTACACACACACACACACACACACACACACACACACACACACACACACACACACACACACAGACCACTTAACAAGATAATTATACAAGTCATTTTGGAAATGGGCTCAAACTAACTTCCTCACACACATACACACACACACACACACACACACACACACACACACACACACACACGCACAAATAAAGATTTATACACAGCGCATCACTGCCATGGCAACCCTCGCACCCTGATGTACGGCACAAACACACTGTTTTCCTCATCCATTAATATACTGCTGGGCTGATGGATTGGTTGAAAGCACAAACACACATGCGTGAACACACACACACACACACACACACACACACACACACACACACACACACACACACNTCAGTCACATGCAAATAACTACAAACTATTAGATACTTATACATGAGTCACACATATTAAGCTCTCCTGCTGACAAGTATGCACACGCACACACAAGTACACCATCAGTGTGCCTCCACACACCTTTGTGTTTATGGATGTACCTCATCCCCTGATATAATTCAGTGCTTATGCACTGACGCATTTCACTATGCATGCAAGGAAACATGATTCTGATTGCTAGTAGGTTTTTAACTATAGTTTCTGGGCTTAGGCTGCCAAGATTACATCAAAAAATAGTGCAGATTTGAAAATAAAGTAACCACAATTGTCTCTCAAGTGTATTCTCCATATCTCTCCATATCAAAAAGATGTTTTGCTCATTATCTAAAGCCATTTCTACAATTACCCGGTCTGGGTTGGATAGTGTTGGGTCCGGAAACCGCACCGGTAGGGTTTGTTCAAACACACTTCTCAGGTATGTGTAAATCTCAGAGCACATGGGGCAGAGAAAAAGGTTCACGGAGAAGTATGAGGTGCCCACTTAAACAAAGGCAGCCATGAGGAGTGTTGTTTTTGGTGTGTGTGTGTGTGTGTGTGTGTGTGTGTGTGTGTGTGTGTGTGTGTGTGTGTGTGTGTGTGTGTGTGTGTGTGTGAGTGAGTGAGAGAGAGAGAGTTCCTCAATGCAGAAAGAGATAGAGAGAAATAGACAGACACCTTCAGTTGGAGGAGATGTCTACTCCACAGTATCCAAAATGTTAATGAATGGCGCATACGGGAAGCCTTCACCTCCACCAATCAGAGGCTCCCGCTAACGGTAGGTGTGAATTTGAGCCAGCCAATCAGTCAGCAGTGGGTGTGTTGGATCAGTTTGGCCTGAAGCAGACCGCCTTGGGAAGCGGACTGAATAAAAAACCTGTTTGTGTGCGGACAAAAATCCAGGCTCTCCGTACGTGAACAGTTCCTACTATATCTAGGCAGAGTAGAGCTGTTGCTATTGTGGAAGCTCTATAAGAAGCTTGTTCTGTTCTGAAACTAAAACTCACGTCCTACTTGTCGATCAGCACATCCCATGAATGATCCAGTCTGTAAGAGTGAATAGGGATTAAGGAGTTTACACACTGGATCATTCATAGGATGTGATGATCAACAAGTAGGTTGCAAGCAGTAGAGGGCGACATCGTCCTCTATTGCCTGCAAATAAGCAGCAACGGATGTGACGCCACCAAAGATCTAACAAAGGCAACTGAAAATAGCCAAATCTATTACCAAAATAAGGTAAAACTCTGGTATTCTGTGTGTTAGATAAGTGGTCTGTAATTGTATTGTGCCTTCTTAGGTTCTACAACCCCCAAGGTTCTTCAAAACACAATCAGTCAATCACCCATCCACACGTTGGTGGGGATGAACTACAATGCAGCCACAGCTGCTCCACTGGGGCAGCCCTGGGGCACCAGCAGGCAAGGTGTGTCTTGTCTTTCCCAAGGAAACAGCAGCAGCATTCTCTAATAGGAGTCGGGATTGAACCTGCAACCTTTGAATTACTGGAAAGTTAAAGATCTATCCAGGTTTTTTTTTTAAATTATTTTGTTGTAGTATACAGTACTTTGGTTTGACATCTTATTTATAGTGCTTTATGTTCAAAGCAGTTGTTTGGCATATTCTACATATGTTGGATGTCCCCACGGAGCAACACTTTGGCTCAACTTTGAAATTCCCTAAATTTAAATTTCTCTACTTGTTTCTTGTTGCTGTGAAACCTCCCACTAGGAATTTACTGTGCCAGGATGGAAAGACAAAGGCTTTGAACGTTCTTCCATAATGACATTCATACATGATCAGTGGCACAGCTCAAATCATACACACTCTTGAGTCTAGATACCCAAAAATCAAAATGAGCTCCATTTGTTCCAGTATAGTAAAGCCCGTTGTTAGTCACAAATATTATAGACTAATTATGTTGGTGAGTAGCTGTCTGTCGTAAGAGCTCAGAGGTTAAATGCATATGATTTCCATTTCAGTTTAATCCCATTTTAACCATGCATGAAGTGTTGTGCAAACGTGGAGAAAACAATTCCCTTTTCATAGGAAAAGACAATCAGCACACCTGATTCAAATGATTGAATATCAGTTCTGTGCAAAGCCTGGCGTGCTGAGGAGGTAACGCAATAAAACCTCTTGAGTAAAGTTTGTTGGAACATCTAAATCGTCTAAAGCAATGTCCCCGAAGGACGAGCTTGTTGAGCTTGGTCCTGTAAAAACATAAGAGGCACTTTCAAGGGTCCCTCAAACTAGTTTAGTCTTTACAAAAAGATTTAACAAAAAGAAACGTTTTGAACAAAATCTGTTAACATGTCAGGCCATCTGTCTTTCAAGAGCCTGGGAGCTGTTTCCACAAAACAGAAGCATTATACCTGAAGGCTGTGGCTCAAACTATACTCCTAGAATTTCCAGGAACTGCAAGAAAACCAGCAGCCAATCAGTTATCTGCTTTCTACATCTAGAACTTTCTACAAAGCACTTGTTGCACAGTCCATTCACATACAGCACGCATAAAATACAACCTATTACAATTATGGACGCAACACATTCAACACTTTTTATTCTCAAATAAATTCCAGGGCCAGATCAGAGTACATTGTCCTGCTCAAGAACACTTCCATAAAAGCTGCAGTGAAATGGACAAGCCTGGAATTTGACTACAGAAATATTGAGCCACAACCAAAGTCTAAGAGTAAAACCTTTTTGTTGGGGTGATGAAGAACAAGAGACGTTAGTTAATGATAGGATGCAGCCATTTTTGAACAGTGTTCATAAACCCTGACATGACAAGAACGGATGAATGGACATGTTAAAGCGTACAACCAGCAAACCTCTCCTCCAGATGCACATTAGAAATGTGATGCATCCTGTAAGATGGTTTACTGAGATTTATTTCTGGGCCTCACATAGAAAGATGGAGGATAGAGCAAAAGTGGGGGTCACAAAAAAGAAAAAGGAGGAAACTCAAGTGCTGCAGAGGCTTGAAAATCACTCGTCTATTTGAACCCTTTGGAATAAGACATGTTAGGGCTGGAAACCATCTTAAATGTGTTGGATTAGTGGTTCTGAAGTTCAGGATTTAGAAAGACTACAATAGATTTTCAAGCTATAAATCCCTCTGCTAAAATCGTATTTTTTCTTTTTGGATTAAACTACAAACACAAACAAACTGTGCACAAACCTTGTTCTATTTCCAGCTTATCTTAGATATAGAGAATTTTTAGGAGGCTTTGCATCTGTTCATAACACAAGATGAAGGACAACCTTTGTGCAGACAAATAATGCATCCTGATGTAAACGGGGACAGACACAAACAATCTTAATCCAACTTGTCTGTCAGCAGCTTGTCATATTTTCCACCCTACTTGATATTCAGGTTGTATCAGTTCCAGGCAGACAAGTGACCATTTTGGCATGGGATTTACAGCTTCTCAGCAGCCACTTGTCAGTCACCAAAAGCATCATCACATATACTTACAGTATTATCCACTTGTATTACACATATAAAGCACACTGGGTGGGTACTAGACACCACACATCTTTATTGGAGATTTTTTTTTATCTTAAACATCAATATTAATCGGTGCACACTGCAGCAGGTAGAGCACATATTTAGAAAGTTTCTGCAGAAGACAGTTGCAAAGAGTGGGCAGGACAGGAGTGAAAGATGGTTAGATGATGGATGAAGCCAGACATGTTTTGTCACTTCTCACTGTGCCACTCAAAAGTCTAAAAGGAGGAGAAAAACATAACTTTTTTTAGTCCCCGTCTACTTGGAAACGATGAGTCAATATAAACCCTTAAGATGAGTGAATGTATTTTTGAAGTGCTTTCTATTCTAAAAGGGAAAAAAAACTGCATAACAAGAAATATTCTATCATTTTTGGAAGCAAGTCACTGGCAGATTGGGGAGTTTGTGACCACAGGATGGAGCGGTGATGATCTGTCATCTGCAGCCCAATTAAACAACCACATCTCCGGTGGCAGAAATACGATGGATGATGGGTCGCCTGCATTAGTTTTCTATTGTGTGCAGAAGCAATGTAAAGAAATGAACTGGCTCCGTGTGCGTTAAGTCAGTTGTCTCTCTGTAATGGTTCATTTCAGGTTGTGGGGCAGACATATTGCAGCAGTGATTATTGACTTTTTGTACCTCCATCACCTGATCACACAGGTCTTCCATGGTAGATGTCAGCAGTGAGTTACAGGAATAAGGAACGGAGTTCAAAAGTGGCGAATGACATTTAATTTTTGTTTGTTTTCTTTTTACCAGAATTCACCCCGCACCATTTATTCCATTATATTCATACACACAACCCTATTGGAACAATTGTTTTAGTATAATTGATCATTTCAGGCCCATCAGAGTTCAGTCTTTTTCTCAACACATTTGCAGTGGTCTCTAGTATACCGTAATTTCCGGACTATAGAGCACACCTCAATATAAGCCGCACTGGGCTAAAAGCCGCAGATATCTACTGAATTGAAAACGTAGTTTAACTGAACGTAACTGAACTGATCATTATCAAACAAAACAGAAAAGTTATTGATTAGTTTATTCATCGTCCTCTGGCGCACTGAAACCACTGAAGTCATCTTCTTCAGTGTTGGAGTTGAACAGCCTCAGAAGAGCTTCGTCACATACCTTTTCTGTGGCGATGTCAGTGTCGCTCTCCGTGTTGCTGTCATCATCCCGGGGTGAAGCTGGGAAAACAAGCAGCGCCGTTTTACTGTGAAAAAAATCTTCCTGGGCGCTTTCCGTAGCACTCCTTTAACCATTCCTTCATTAGACTTTCCAGCATCCATCCTTTCTGGTTGACTAAAGCTGCACCTCATTATAAGCCGCATGGTTCAAAGCGTGGGAAAAAGTAGCGGCTTATAGTCCGGAAAATACGGTACATTAATGCCTTGTGAGTCTATCTCTGTGAGGAAAAAAGCTCTGGGGCTCCTGTTTTAGGGAGTAGAAGCACACCAGAGGAGAGATGAGCAGATAACGGCAGGTTTTGAAGGCATATTTCCTGATTTTGACTCTCATTGGGTAACAGCAACATGACTACCACTGACACTGTTTGCTTTACAACATTGATGATTTATCTCATACCAATAACACAACCCTGGAGGAGTTCTGCCGTGTGGTTGAGTTGCTAATGTGAACGTTAGCTCTACTGTCTCCTGGAAGCTAAACCAACACAGCCTTCCCTGCTGCAAGCCAAGAATGGTGAGTATATGAATGCTAATAAGTTTTGCCTGAATTAACCAAACTAGTTAACTCTATGAAGACCTCTGCATGCTCCCTCGACATCTTACCCTCATCTTTGTTTAAAAGTGCTTTTCAGTCCATCGGTCCCAGCGTGCTCTCTATAATTAATGCGTCCCTGGTTTCTTGTCAGGTCCCTGCTTACTTTAAGAACGCTGCAATCCACCCGCTTCTTAAAAAACCGAGTCTCGACCCCTTTTTCCATAGCAGCTTCAGACCCATCTCTAAACTTCCGTTCATCTCCAAGATCTTGGAAAAGGTTGTGGCTAAGCAACTCACAGCTGCTCTTGATGAACATAACATCTCTAATAGCTTCCAGTCAGGTTTTCGTAGAGCTCATTCTACTGAAACAGCTCTTCTTAGGGTCTCTAATGACCTTCTGACTCACAGTGATGCAGGGGACTGTTCTGTTCTGGTCCTGCTGGACCTGACTGCAGCCTTTGACACTGTTGACCATCACCTGCTACTGGAGAGGCTGAGAAACTGGGCAGGCCTATCAGGAACTGCTCTGGAGTGGTTCTCTTCTCATCTTGTCTGAGCATTCTTTCTCTGTGGCCATCTCCAAGTTTTGGTACTCCACCACATCTTCACCCATGGTGTCTCACAAGGTTCTGTGCTGGGGCCTCTGCTCTTCCTGTTCCATCTGTTTCCTCTTCAGCACATCCTGAGCTCATTAAAAAAAATATTCTACCATCTTTATGCAGATGGCATCCAACTGTACATCTCCTTTAAGCCCCATGAGATGTCTAAGCTGCAGCTGAACCTGGATGGGAGTTTTCTACAGCTGAATGAAGATAAGACTGAAATCCTCATCTGTGCCCCAGACAAGCTGGTTCCTAAAGTTAGAAACTTTCTTGGTCAGCTTGCTACTCATACCAAACCCTCTGTCAGGAATCTTGGCGTGACCTTTGACCCAGCTCTCACCCTGGATTCTCATGTCAGTTCTCGTGTTCGCTCTTCCTTCTTCCATCTCAGGAACATTGCTAAGCTGAGTCCCATTCTGTCCCGCTCTGATCTTGAGACAGTTATCCACACCTTCATCTCCTCACGCTTAGACTACTGTAACTCTCTTTTCACGTGTCTGAGCAGAACCTCCCTGAACTGTCTACAGGTGGTTCAGAACGCCTGTGCTCGGCTTCTGATCAAGTCCTCCAAACACACCCGCATCACCCCGCTTCTCCTCCAGCTTCATTGGCTGCCAGTCAACTTCAGGGTTCATTTCAAGATCCTGGTTCTGGTCTATAGGGCCTTACATGGACAAACACCATCATACATTGGTGATCTTGTTAGTCCCTACACCCCCAGCAGGTCCCTGAGGTCCAGTGACCAAAGCCTACTGGTTGTGCAGCACCAGGCTAAAGACTAAAGGTGACAGATCATTTGCTGCTGTGGCCCCCAGACTCTGGAACTCTCTCCCCCTGAGCCTGAGATCAGCTGACTCCTTTCAAAAGCTCACTTGTTCAAGCTGGCTTTTGCGTGGCCTTCGTCACCACCCTCTCCTTATTCTGCTCTTTCTACATATTCCGCCTTTTCCGGGATCCACCGATTTCCCTTTTTCCTATTCATTTGGTTTTATCCTGCCTTCACAATTTTTAGTCACAATTTTTGATGTATTTTTTTCTCATTTTAACCATATTTTTAAATGATTAAAAAAATTGCATTGGCTCTGGAACCCGAGACCTGGAGAGGGGTTGGACACTCTACTTTGCTGGAGTTGCTCCGGGTGAGAGGCGGAGGGCTGGGGTTGGCTTTTTGTTAGCCCCGAGACTCTCTGCCTGTGTGTTGGGGTTTACCCCGGGGGACAAGAGGGTAGCTTCCTTGCGCCTTCGGGTCGGGGAACGGGTCCTGACTGTTGTTTGTGCTTATGGGCCAAATATCAGTTCAGAGTACCCACCCTTTTTGGAGTCCCTGGGACGAGTGCTAGATAGTGCTCCATCAGGGGACTCCATTGTCCTGCTGGGGGACTTCAATGCTCACGTGGGCAATGACAGCTTGACCTGGAGGGGTGTGATTGGGAGGAACGGCCCACCTAATCTGAACTCGAGCGGTGTTTTGTTATTGGACTTCTGTGCAAGCCGCAGTTTGGCCATAACGAACACCATGTTCGAACATAAGGACGCCCACCGGTACACTTGGTACCAGGGCAGCCTAGGTCACAGGTCGATGATAGATTTTGTAGTCGTATCATCTGACCTGCGGCCGTATGTTTTGGACACCCGAGTGAAGAGAGGGGCGGAGCTGTCAACTGATCACCACCTGGTGGTGAGTTGGATCAGATGGCAAGGGAACATGCCGCGTAGACCTGGCAGACCCAAACGCATAGTGAGGGTCTGCTGGGAACGCCTGGCAGAAGAACCTGTCAAGACGGTCTTCAACT
>SSNQ01034506.1:530841-542713 GCA_006942095.1 Nothobranchius kuhntae
ACTCCTTTGACCTTCCACACACAAAACACACACATTTTACATTGCTAGTTTGGAAATATGACTTGTCTGGATTTTGCCATCAGGTGACTTTGGTATGTGCTAAATAAAAGCTGGCATGTATGACTTTCTTTTACCAAGAAAAATAGGAATCCTGCAGGATTTTTATCTGTCCTGTTGGTGTTTAGGCATTATTACGTGTGTGTGTGTGTGTGTGTGTGTGTGTGTGTGTGTGTGTGTGTGTGTGTGTGTGTGTGTGTGTGTGTGTGTGTGTGTGTGTGTGTGTGTGTGAGAGAGAGAAAGAGAAAGAGAGAGAGAGAGAGGTCTGCAATACAAATAAAACTGTCCCATTGTTTCCTATAGAGGACGATGACGGGGTTTAAACCAATTCAAGAGATGTTTTACTCATATACATGCAGTAAGAAGAGTTTGCACTCATTTTCATGTCAATTCAGTAAACCAATCAATCGATCAATCAAAGCTTTATTCAGAAAGCGCCGTCCGCTTTACTGTCAGGAAGCCCAAGGCGCTGAACACAGTACATACAAAATGTGAAACACAATGAAAAACTAGATAATAAAAGCAATTCAAATAGTGCAAAAAATGGTAAAACATTAAGGTAGAAACAAATGGATAAAACAAGGGATAAAGAGACCAGTGACAACAGGGAAATAAACATAAGCAGGGAATGTCTGTTCAGGAGAGCTGCTAGATAGGGGGAGCACCACGCTGGGAGAAATTAAAAACAAAGACCAGGAATTTAAAGTGTGAACGATAACTGACCGGAAGCCAATGCAGGTAGGCCAGAACCGGACTGATGTGGTCCCGTTTTCTGGTCCCAGTCAGAAACCTGGCTGCGCTGTTCTGCACAACCTGTAAGTGGCGCAGTGATGACTGACACAGTCCTGCATATAAAGAGATGCAGTAATCAAGCCTTGAAATTACAAAAGCATGGAGTACCCGCTCCAGGTGGGCTCTCGACACCATAGGTTTGATTTTTGCAAGGCGTCTCAGATGAAAGAAACTGGACCGAATCACAGAGTTGATGTGAGCATCAAATTTAAGTCTAGTCAATTTTCACCCACAAACTGGTGACATCTGGTTTTGAGTAGGGAGTAAGAGGGAAAAGATCAACATAACGACCCACAGCCCTGCTGTTGGGGTGAAAAACAATGACCTCTGTCTTTCCCTCATTTAAAAGCAGATAGTTGGCCATTAGCCAAGACTTCACCTCATTGAGACAGGACACAAAGGACTGGATAGAGAGACCTTTCTCTTGACACAATGGAGAGTAAATCTAGTAATCGTCAGCATAAAGATGGAACGCTAGGCCATGTTTTACGAAAGACTGACCTCCAGAGGAAGCAGATCAATGGCAAACAAAAGAGGACCAAGGATCGATCCCTGTGGGATCCCCCAGCGGAGCCTCTCCCAAGAAGAAAAGACATCACCCAGTTTAACACAGAATGTCCTGTTGTGGAGATATGATCTAAACCAATCCAGACCAGGGGTCTCATTTATCAAACATTGCGTAGAATCCTTACTAAAACTTAAGCTCATGTGACGGCTTCTTCTTGTCCGTCCAGGGTTATTGGAGTTGCCTCAAATCACCGCACACATACAATCAGGCCACAGACACAGGACTGTCCTTCAGAGCTTTTTACTGGCAGGATCTGATGTAAAAACAAGCACACAATAATTCATCAGTGTGTGTGCGCTGCAACTGCATACAACGGTCTCCACCAGCTTTCATTACTGCTTTTCTTTTTTTCCATCATGTGATCGTATAGTGACATTTAATAACAACAGCAATATATTAATTTAACAACTTGCATTTCAGAGCAATAAATACTTTCTTTTTGATAAAACATATAAAATAGTTAATAGTACCAACAATGACAGCGCAGCCGCCGACAGTTGAAACAGTTAACTGCCATCAGTAGGTATAACAGTCAACTGCCACCGGCAGTTGAAACAATAAAACATTTACAAATCATATTTTTACCAAACACATCTGAACGTACCTGATGTAAAAACAAGCACACAATAATACATCAGTGTGTGTGCGCTGCAACTGCATACAACGGTCTGTTCAAGGCAAAAAGAAAAACCCAAACATTACTAAAAGGACTGAAAAGCTAGCTTCCATTAGTGTGAATCTCGGCTATTAAGTTATTAATTTAATGCAAACACAGCTAACCTTTTTCAAAATATGCTCTAACAACACTTAAATATCTGTAACAAGTCCTATTGATACATTAACTAAAGGTTAAAATGACTTTAAATGCAGAGCGGCTTCACAGTACACCTACCTCCACCAGCTTTCATTACTGCTTTGGTGGGAGGGGCCGTGAATGCGCCTGAAGGACCCGTTGCATGCAGTTGCGCCTAACCACCAGTAGGCGGCTCCAAAACACAAACAATCACTGCACATCACTTTTGGTGAAATTCACATTTTCATCTCTGTTACACCCAGCAAAAAAAAAATTTACTCACGCCAAGTAGGTTTGTGATCTATCAAACATGGAGTACACACTGCTGCATGCAGTCTCCGCTTGATAAATCAGAGACTATCTAGAAAGGTTCTTGGCTGCTTTTTAGTCACATCCCACCCTCACCATGCCCACTTACTGCCATAAATAGTCAATGCAAAGTGGCTTGTGGATCTCATGCATATACATAGGCCGGCTGTTGCAGCGCTCCGCCAACGACATGGTGACCGTAGATGAAGGCAGATCAAGGAAGCACAATTTCACAGAAGAAGAAATTGAGGTACTTGTGGGTGAGGTGGAGAAATGAAAGGAAGTTCTTTTGCAAAACAAATAAGAGAAAATCCACCAAGTGGCACAGCGTTGCTGAAGCCGTCAATTTTGTGAATTCTTCAGAGAGATCTGTGGCAGATATTAAAAAAATGGTCCAATCGGGATTTGATCCTTAGATTCCAAGGTGAAAGTCACGCATGATAACCAATCACCCAAACAGAGAGCTCCCTTGTCCATGTAGGCAGGGCGCATGATCAGTCGGGTCACTGTCTCAATCTGTCCCGCTGCTGATATTCTGCATTCCATATTCTGCGCTTCAGGCTGTGTGTATGTGTGTGTGTGTGTGTGTGTGTGTGTGTGTGTGTGTGTGTGTGTGCGCGTGCGTGCACATGTGTGTACGTGTGGGGGGTCTTGTTCTGTGTGAAAACGAAGCAGTACAAGTGATGATGCTGCAGGATTTCATAATTTTATCCTTCTCAGCAGCAACACTGCAGGTGCTCTCCATGTCCAAAATGTGCGTAAGCCAGGTCCTTAGTCAACTTAAAGTTGCGCACATTTTTCCACTAAGTTTTCTTTCATAAATCCCAAAGTTTGCGTGGAAAGTTGCTTACGCAGTTTTCCGACCCCGTTTTGTGTGTAAGCAAGCTTTATAAATGAGGCCCCAGACCATTTGATCCCAACCCATCGTTCCAAGTGATCTAGCAGAATCACGTGGTCAACCGTATCAAAAGCTGCCCGAAGAGCTAACAACAGAAGCACCACAGATGTACCCTGATCAAGTGATAAATAGATACCATTTAAGACCCTCAGTAGAGCCAACTCTGCCATGCTACAAATACATATTTATTGTTGGCAGGAATTCAATAACGTTTGTGAACTCATACTATTAAATTGTACTCATGAAGCTCTGAAGTGTTTAAATGTAGATTTTATTTTCCCTTTGATTTGTGGTTACTGTTATCAACTCACTGATTAGGGTGCCATCTAGTAGATCACATGTTATGTTTGCATGTAAAGAAACTGAAAGATTTTAAAAGAGTTTTGTATTGAAGAGCAAGTCACCCCCTACCAGAGTCTAACTCCACTCCCACTTCATGTTTGAAAAATGCAACAAATGCTGTTGCCTGGCAGACCGAGAAGGCGGAGCTGCTAACAAATACACACACACACACAGGCTCACGACTGCATTGTGACATCATAATGTACCAGTTAACATCATAGCATACCTCTTAGCCAATAGCGGTGGCAGAGTTTTTACCTGACAACGGCACAACGCTGCTAGTTTTAGGCAGAATTTTTAAATTTTAATTAAGATGCACTAAAGTGCCAAATTATTGACTACGCGTGCCTGCAGCACGATTAGACACTCGTTTATTTAGTTTATCAGCAAAAAAAAAAGTTTATTTGGGGGTGACTTGCTCTTTAAATATGTTTCTTTTTCTGCATCTCTAAAGGACAAAGAAACGAGTGCATATAGGCATGTGGGTATATTCAGTTTTACAAGCTTGATTGTACAAAAAGCTTGTTTGAATATAATTTAGTTTAATATATGATAAATAGTGCCTGGAGAGGGTATACAGTTGTGAGGTAATTACATGGAACGTCTGCATAAAATGCACCCTTTGAGCCAAAAGGTTTTTAAAAATGCTAAATAACCAGTGTCTTGGGAGTTATCCCTGTGGTACACTCATTTTAGAATACTGCTGTCAGCATTTTGCAAAAATAAACGTTGTCTGATAATTTTATTAGGATTAGCTACTTCAAAGGCAGCTGTGATGAATCCCCCTCACTTTATAAAATTAATTCCAGAGAAATGTCACTAAAAATAGATTTACAAGTGTTTTAGGATTCAAGTTTGTGTTTGTGTTCCTGCATAACAATTCAATTCAATTCAAAAATACTTTATTAATCCCAGAGAGAAATTGATTGCTGTAGTAGCTCAGAATAATAATAATAATCAAGTCATCAAAGAGTTATTGTAAATTACAATGGCTGTTGGCAGGAAGGATCTCCAGTAGCGGTCAGTATTGCAGCGAAACTGAAGAAGCCTCTGACTGAAGACACTCTTCCGTTGTCGGACAGTCTTGTGAAGAGAATGCTCAAGGTTGTCCATCATTTTCTTGATTCTCTGGAGAATCCTTCTTTGCATTATCTCCTCCAGCGGTTCAGAAACTGCCGAAACTCTGGCTGAGTCCTTGAAAGGGCTTGGAGTTCATCCATCTTGTTGGCCAATGATTTCACATTGCCCATTATGATCGATGGAAGAGATGGTTTGAATTTCCTCTTTCTCTGTCTCCGTTTTGCTCCCGCTCTGCATCCACGCTTCTTGTGTTTTAGCTCATTTGGGATTTGTGGCTTCAGTTGAGGTATTGTTTTAGCCTTTCCAATGTTAATCAACTGCTCCCGATTGTAAACCAGCTTGTTGCCATGGTTACGCATCATAACAAATGCTCAAAAAGTGAAAAAAGCTAAAAATAGCAGTAAAAATCCTTCAAGCTTCACAGCACCAGAAACAGAAGAGTAAAGTGTCCAAAAAAATACAGTTTTTCTTGAGAAACTAGTTTACTTGCATTGTATTTCAATGTTAGTGATGGGTATGGGAATGGGTATTTTGGTTCAAATTAATCATCTTTGGTTTAAAATTAAATGCTTGGATATCTCCATCAGTGTCTCTTTTTTGTCATTTTTATTTTTTAAAGGCTTCATGGCTGCTGATGAAGAGCAATGCAGTTGCTCAAGAAAATACTTTGAAAAAAATAACAACTTACTACTTATTTATGCTTACATAAAACATATGACATAAAATACTGATAAAGCTTGTTGCACCAAATAATTTCAGTTTTTCCCTTCTTCTGAAGTTTAGAAATTACACAACAGAAAATGTTTAAAAGGAAACAGTACGCAAAATGTACCTTTTGAGCTATTTTGTGCTGCCATGTGGGTCTCTGCTGCCTCTATAAACAATTCAAATGTGAACAAAAAAAAATGATAAACTTTCCATCTGTTTTTGTCAGGGTTTGGTTTTAGGAAGTATGAGCCTAAAATAAGCTCTTTCTAAAAAGTCCTCATTAGAGATGTCCCAAACAGGACCGAACAAACACATGATAGAGAAAGCTGCTGGAGAAGGCTCAGTGGCTCTACTCATAGCCCCTTCCAGACATCAGAGCTTCTCAGCTTATAGCAGAGTTAGTGGGGGATGGGTGGGCTAGCCAGCACCAGCTTATTTTCTTAAAGTGATAGAGGCCATTTTTAATATGTGCACTTGTCTGTACTTGTGTACTCATGTGCTTGTGAAATGTCATCAATGCTGGCCCAAGTACTGTTCCAATCCTAAGAACACTTTCATGCAAGTATGCTCAAAGTTCCCGGATGTGTTCCTGCTCCGCCCACTTTATCAAAGATGTGTTGGATGCATCCTTCTGTGGACTTGGCCGGCACACCATCCCACAATGCAGTGAACAACCAGTAAAATTTGCTGTGTATGTTTGTTTTATTTTTTTTTCTTACAATTCATGATCCCCTAAAATGCTAATTAACTAACTGCCTATCAAAATAAAAGCAACGGTACCTTTAATAGCTCTGTTTTGATGAAAAAGACAATTTTTTTCTTCATTTAATAGCTGAAAATGCTGGTATTTTATCAGTTTTGGTCAAAAGTGGACCACATATTATACAAATAAATTGTATTCATTGTCATTTTGTTATTACTAAACTTTTATTTTTATGTCAGGTTGTAACGTTATGAAGTTCATAATTTTCAGCTCCACACAGCTGCCCCTGCACACAGTAACACCCGTGTAGAAAACGCCAAGGTCGGGTGTTCCTCAGACTGTTTACATTCCAGGAGAAGAGCCAGAAGGAGAAGAAGAACGCTTTTCAATAATCAAAGTACTTAATTTGTGATTAAAGCTAATCGAAACAGATGTTGATCAATAATAATCAAGTGAATGATCTGTGGAATAAAGATGTCATGATTTATGTGTTTAATGAAAACAGGACTACTGCACAGACAGACTGACCCTCATCTCCATAGAAACGCATGACACATTGTTCCAACCAATCAGAGCTTTCGGCTGCCGTAAGAGAATCTGGCTTGTTGAATTAAAGTGTCCAATCCGCTTTACTAAAACTTATCAACAATTCAGAGATATAAAACAAGGCAACGCCATTTTAAGCTCAGTTCCATTTTGACTTCAGTTCTGTTCAGTTGGAAGTCCTACGGGGTTCCACCGTCATCAAAAGAGAAGTACAGCCTGGCCAGATGTGCTTTCTTCTTTAACTGAGAACTGTGAAGCTACTGGAGATTTCCGTTGTTTACCAACAAGACGACGTCCTGCCAAAATAAGAGCACCACTCGCTGACGCTGCCGATGGTACCGGGGTCGACCCTTCAGACGGGCTTTGACGTGCTGTGACCGCTGCTTCAACCAGCTCCAGTACACATCCGAGGTCCTAGGACCTGGCATTTCCTGATCTACCTGGGAGACTCCACAGGGTACGTACACGGCAAAATAGCTGCTCATGTCATCAGCTTCCGAAGCCTCGTGGTCCGTAGTCATAACAACCAGATACGCTCCGTCAGCCTAAAGACCCTGAACAAAACACACACACACACACCAACACAACATCCAAATCCATTTTCATCCATCACAGAGTTAGTCCTGGTAGATTGTTAAGAATTTATAATTAAGAAATTAAAGATTCTTAAACGATCCCAACTCTCTCTCTTTTCTTGTCTCAAAGTCAATACAGAGTGTTTAATTAAACTCCCTGATGATAAAAACAGCCCATCTTCTGATTATAAAACTAGATCTACTTACAGTATATTAAAATACAACTCTAGATCGTTACATCACTCTATTTCACTACATTTGGAGAGCTAAGCCTGATATCTGCACAGTTTATTACACTTTGTGCCGATTTTGAGACATATTTTGGGATTTTTGTCCAGTGTGTGAGTTCAGGGAAAGGAAAAAGCAAGCATTTTCCTCATTCAGCTTCTCAGTAAAGGGGGGTGCACATTCTTCACCCTCCGACAGGAGGCGCTGTTTCATCAAAACACCTTGAGTGCTGACGTGTGCTAACGGCCATTTTGGGCCTACATTTGAGTGTAAACATTTCTCCTGTTTTAATACGTTGGAACCGTCTGTTTATTGTTTGTCGCGGTGTTTGTGACACTGTGTGCATCCATTTGTGTAATCAGAGACAGAAGACTCCGTCGGAAATTTATTTCCGTTCAATAGGCGTCTGATCCGCGCCTGTTCCTTACCGGAATACTCGTTGGCAACGGCCGTAGCTTAACTTGCTAGGTAACCGCTGTAATTCGGGTTATTTACCGTAGAGCGATACTGCATCCAGATTGCGTACGCTGTTACACCCTTTTAACCACGGAGCGAGATGCCCGTTGGTTAATCGGGCAATTTTGAGACCCTGGTCGCTCCAGGGCGTTCGCTAGCACTAGCCGAAGAGCTAACTAGCCACTCTCGGTAAGACGCTCGGGAACGCGTCCCGCGAAGCTGTCAAGCCGTTCCGACGCAGCGATTCTGCGTCCTTAAACCTGCTACACCTTCCGGTATGGAGTACTTTTGGATAACGTTAGCGGCGGTTCTAATAAACGCTCCGGTGTTTAGAATCGTGATTCTGCTACAGGGAATACAACGCCGGGTGCCGGACTGCGCATGCGCAACAATCCGCCATCTTAGGTGCCCGACACGTAGCTCGACCCGCCATCTTGGGTAGGTCAAAAGAGAATGTTATTTTTGGCATTACTGAACGATTTTGCCCAAAATATTCATTCAAAAGCCAAGCTTCCCTGTAACTAATTCTTTATAAGTCTACAGGTAAGGTTGTTTCTGGTGACATTAGTAAATTAAAGAACACATTACTAATTTGGAAGATGAGCTCGGAGGAAACAATGCAATTTCCATCACAACTTCAGGCGGCGATGCAAAGCGCTTTCCTACCAATGATGACTGAGATGAGGAACATGATGAACATGATCTGCGCTCTTCAGAAAGACGGCGAGGACGTCAAACAGTTTATGCGTGATTTTCAGGCGACACGGGCAGCAACCCCGTGTTTAGCCGAGACGCCGCCGGATGCGACGAAGGTGCTGCAGGCTGATGTTTTCACAGGTTCTGGTTCACAGGAAAACAACAACACCTCAAAGGAAAGCGACAACACCTCACCGGTCGTTCCATCCGTGGCGATGTTAGGCGATGAACCCACAGATGACGACCCCAGTGCCACTACTGCTACCGCCGTAACTGAAAAAATTTTGCTTGCACCTCTGGTCGTGAGAAAGGGATCTAATAGGCCCGCAGTGGAGGTCACTGTAAATCAGAGACATCGCTGTGTCGCATTATTAGACACAGGAGCGGACATCTCGCTCATCAGCGGAGCTCTTTACAGCAGCATGTGCGAACAAAGGGGGGAGGACATCTCACCCCCCACACTAATTTCAGGCCCAAAGGATTTTGACGATTTCTATGGAGCTCCATCGTCCGCGGCTGCGACGACTGAGGTCAACATCACGATAGGAGGCATGTCCTTTAAACACCTCGTGTACATCAACGAGGAGATGAGGATGCCCATGCTCATAGGGTTGGACTGTCTCCAACGCCTTGATGCTAGAATCAGCTGCGTGTCCGGACAATTGTTTGCACGTGTGAGGAAGCCAAGGCCGTACAAACCGCGGCCTGACACAAGCGGACGCCTTACTGTGGCAAGTCTTTCGCGGGGGGACGTGATTTCGAACTCACCACCGCTCTCGAAGCCACCGGGTAGACCCCCGGAACTTCTGTCACAGATTGAGAAGGTAATAGACCAAGCAGATGCTCTCACAAATGAGGTCGAGCGAGACAAGCTACGACAACTTTTGCTAAAGTACCAGGATTTTCTTTCACTTGACTCCTTGGACTGTGGTCTGACCACTATCCATGAAGTCCGGATTCCTACCAGGCCAGATGCACCGCCGTCCTTTGTGCGGCAATACAAGATTCCCCTGGCGTCCATAGAACCAGTCCAGGAAATCATTGACAGCCTTTTGGCTAACGGGGTCATTCGACCCTGCAACAGCACCTACTCGGCTCCGTTGTGGCCGGTACTGAAGCCTAATGGTAAGTGGCGACTTACCATTGACTATCAGCAACTCAACAAACAGGTCCCCTTGTCTAGGTGGCCTATGGCACGCCTGGAGCAGGAGCTTCCAAGAGTGAAAGATGCTAAGTACTTTTCCACACTTGACATTGCGTCCGGATTTTGGACGATTCCCGTCCACGAATCGGACCAACACAAACTTGCTTTCTCCTTTGCCAACCGGCAGTACACCTTCACCCGGTGTCCTTTTGGTTATTCCAACTCGCCAGCTGAGTTCAACATCTTCTTGAACAAGGCCTGCCCCGATGCTCGAGAGCGTGGGACCCTCATCTATGTCGACGACATTCTTATTCTTCGGCGTACGTTGGATGACCACCTGGCCGAGCTGGACCATGTCATGGAGCTGGTTGAAGCAGCGGTCACAGCACGTCAAAGCCCGTCTGAAGGGTTGACCCCGGTACCATCGGCAGCGTCAGCGAGTGGTGCTCTTATTTTGACGGGACGCCATCTTGTTGGTAAACAACGGAAATCTCCAGTAGCTTCACAGTTCTCAGTTAAAGAAGAAAGCACATCTGGCCAGGCTGTACTTCTCTTTTGATGACGGTGGAACCCCGTAGGACTTCCAACTGAACACAATTGAAGTCAAAATGGAACTGAGCTTAAAATGGCGTTGCCTTGTTTTATATCTCTGAATTGTTGATAAGTTTTAGTAAAGCGGATTGAACACTTTAATTCAACAAGCCAGATTCTCTTACGGCAGCCGAAAGCTCTGATTGGTTGGAACAATGTGTCATGCGTTTCTATGGAGATGAGGGTCAGTCTGTCTGTGCAGTAGTCCTGTTTTCATTAAACACATAAATCATGACATCTTTATTCCACAGATCATTCACTTGATTATTATTGATCAACATCTGTTTCGACTAGCTTTAATCACAAATTAAGTACTTTGATTATTGAAAAGCGTTCTTCTCCTTCTGGCTCTTCTCCTGGAATGTAAACAGTCTGAGGAACACCCGACCTTGGCGTTTTCTACACGGGTGTTACTGTGTACAGGGGCAGCTGTGTGGAGCTGAAAATTATGGACTTCATAACGTTACACAGGTCTTTCTTTTATATATATTTTTACCACAACCATACCATGACGCAACGGAGTACAGTTCTATTCCAAATGCCTCGTACTCCCGTATTCAGTAGAACAGGCGTCCTGGTGTCCTTGCCAAGAACATATATACTCAAGTATACAAGAACGTCAGGCCAGAGCTCAGAAACCACTCGTTCTAGAAGGTACTGAAACTGTCAACAAAACAGCTGGAATCCCTTTAAGTGGGAAGAATTTTGTGCAAAGCACTTGATAAATATATCATTGAAAGTTAACATAAAGACTCAAGATAAGTTTTGTTGCAAAAGAAAGAAAGAGAGAAATAAGATTTGTAAGAAATCAAAAAGCCTAAGAAACATTTGACACCATTTTTTAAGATTTGGAAAATGCAAGTAAAACATAACTGATTATATATATATATATATATATATATATATATATATATATATATATATATATATGTGTGTGTGTGTGTATATATATGTATGTATGTGAGTGTGTGTGTGTGTGTTTACATCCACTATTGTTTTGATTTTTTTTACTCAATTTCTGCTGCTTGTTTTCACATTTTGTCTGAAAATATTCCAAATGCTACTCCTGTGACAAAAATGTATAATTTTTTCCCCATTCTTGTAATATTTGTTTTTGCTTTGATCAGAAATAAATTAGAATAAAGTAACATTTTTAAATGCTTCCATAAAAAACTAATCGATTTAAAAAACCTATCTAATTTCAAAAAGCAAGTATGGTGTGGCTAGAATGTGTCACTGAGTGTATTTCAGCTTCCTGTCAGCCATCTAATACTAATATTGTTGACAAAAGACAGAAAAATGCTGTTGGAAAAACATTTAAAGAAAGAGTGATTAAAAATATAACAAAGAAGAAATTATGCTGCGTCTTTCATTGTTAGTGGATAA
>SSNQ01034506.1:559324-574719 GCA_006942095.1 Nothobranchius kuhntae
GAAGCATAACTCACCACATTGCTATATGGAACAATTCCCATATTCTGTGAAAATACTATTTAAATGTCTATAGCTAAATGTTTGCTGGACACACACACGTGTGCAAAACCCACCTAAAGTATCTTCCTGGGGAGATGTGGTGCCAGCAGACTGTCCCTCCTCGAGTTCAAATACTGGCCTACTGGTATGAGCAGTGGAGGTAGCTGGCTGTTCCTCAGTGGCAGCTGATGTCATCCCAAAATATCTGTGTAGGGCTCCTGATGTTGCATAAAACAAACAATACAATCTTCATGTCACGTCTGTTGCTTAAACATTTTAATTAACATGTTACAATGAGCATTTACAGTTTTCAGCAGTGGTGGAAAGAATTCTGAAAATCTGTACTCAAGTACAAGTACTGTTACATTGCTAAAATATTACTCATTTACAAGTAAAAGTACAAATTATTCATAAAAACCTCAGAGTATTATTTATTTTTAACGGCTGATGTCACCATCACTTCTCCAGACTGGGGCTGCCTGGAAATTGTGTGTTTTCCTTTACCAAAAGTTAAAACACCAACAATCTATTAATCATTAATAATTGATAAAATACAAAACAAGTGTTTTTCCCTAATTTTTTTGTCATTTTAAGTTTTTATTTCCTTATTCAGCAAATGTCTCCGGCACACAAAGAACTAAATGACCAGAGGAGCCACAACTATTGATTAAATATCCATGAATCCATTTTAACTGGTTAAATTCTTCAACTCTCCCACGCTGCTTCAAGGTCACTGTGAGTTAACATAGCCGCGGTGTGCTGTGCAGCACACTTAACGCAACACGATGACATCATCGACTTGTACAGTGCTGAAAGGCGAGACAGTCTCAACTTTCAGCAAAAAAAAAGACCGCTCTGGCTATTATAGTTTTTATGTTATGGCAGTTTACAGTATAAACGGGATCTTACTAGCAGGGCACCTCCAGCGGCCCGCTGCCGCTCCGTTTTTCGTGGGGTAAATAATACGTAGGTCATTTCCCGAGTCCAAAAAGAAAGGCGAATGGAGGCGGCGCAAGACCTGCCGCCCGCCGTCAATGTATTTCAGCAAAATTCTCAAAGACTCATTTTAATTTGATAGCGTTTGGTTATCAGCCTTTCGGTTTTCCCACTCTTAGCTATTCATAAAAGCTCATTTGACAAAGAAAAAGCTAGCGGTTGGAAGTAGTTCTAAATACATGCAACGTAAGAAGCTAGCAAAAGACATTTGAAGGGATCATCATAGCACCATGCAAAACGTTCAGATTAGAGAGGCTAGTTAATCAATAAGTTGGGGGACAGGCGGGAAAAATACCAACTAAATAATAAAGAGATGCATACCTGCATCTTTTCCTCGTTTCTCCTCCTCTTCTTTTCTTTTTTTCCAAAATTGGGCACCAGATGGCTTCGACCGCTTCTTCTCCATTATGTTCGTGAGCGGTGATATGTGAAACGGTACCTGTATCCCTCCATCATCACTCTCCGAGATCCCTCCGCCCCCCACCTGATGAAGGGCGCTATAGAGCGCACTACAGAGGCGCGGCGGACACAAGGGGGCGCAATAAATCCCAATATAAACGCAAACAATGACTTTGTTGTGCTTTTATTACAGAAATATTATTATTATCATCACTCATCACTATTATTATTATGAAGAACATGTGATTTCTATGTTTTGTTGATGTATTGGTTGATGGAAGAAAAAAAATAATAAAAAAAAATTTTTTAAAAAAAAGAAATTAAATGCCGCCCCCTCCAGACTGCCGCCCTGTTCGGCCGCACATGTTGCACATATCAAGCTCCGCCACTGCTGAACACCTAACATGAATGCAGCTTCTGAGAGCTAGCTAATATCAGCTAAAACTGTGTTCTGCTGCTGCTGGCTGCTGCTCACCTTCCTTCTTGAAAAACCTAGTCAATACTTGCTTCTGTTCAATTAACTTTTTCTCCTTCTCCTTCTTTTCTTTTCTGGAAGCCAGATTTCCCTTTCTTGGGAAAAGACATGACTGACTCTCCTGCCTCCAGCTCTGGCTGTCGGCATCTGCGATGTCTCATTAGCTGTACATGCGACCGTGCAGCCCCTGGCCGCTGGTGTGGACTAAACCACTTTGCACATTTTTAAGGGGTGATAGATGCCTCAGAGATTATTCAGTTATTATTTTTAAGGCGAAATTCTGTTTCTTAACCTCTTTATCCAGGTAAAGGGAAGTTTATTAAGACATTAAGTAAGTTGGGGGGAAAAAACAACAACAATAAAACATTTTTATTCAAAGCTGTCTCAGGGCCTCTCCCTGCAGTGGGCCCTGGGTAAACGGTACCCTTTCCCCCCCCCCAGTCCGACGCCCCTGCATGGCGACCGTAGATATATGCAGATCAAGGAAGAGCAAATTCACAGAAGCAGAAATTGAGGTACTTGTGGGTGAGTTGGAGAAATGAAAGGAAGTGCTTTTGCAAAACAAATACTGTAAGACAAAATCCACAGAGTGGCACAGCGTTGCTGAAGCCGTCAATGTTGTGAATTCTTCAGAGAGATCTGTGGTGGATATTAAAAAAATGGTCCAATCGGGATTTTATCCCCAGACTCCCGGGTGAAAGTCACGCATGCTAACCAGTCAGCCAAATGAAGATCTCCCCTGTAAAAGTAGCCAGGGCACATTATCTATCGGATCGCAGTGACAGGACACACACACTGTCACAGACGCATGACATTCTGTTTCAATCTGTCCCCCTGCTGATATTCTGCATTCCATATTCTGCACTTCAGGTTTTGTGTGTGTGTGTGTGTGTGTGTGTGTGTGTGTGTGTGTGTGTGTGTGTGTGTGTGTGTGTGTGTGCACGCGCGTGTGTGTGCATGTGGGGGTCTTGTTCTGTGTGCGCACAAAGCGGTACAGGCGATAATGCTGCAGGAGTTCATAATTTTATCCTTCTCAGCAGCATCCATGCTCTCCATGTCCCAAATGTGTGTAAGCCAGGTCCTTAGTCAACTTAAAGTTGCGCACATTTTTCCGCTAAGTTTTCTTTCATAAATCCCAAAGTTTGAGTGGAAAGTTGTTTACACAGTTTTCCGACCACGTTTTGTGCGTAAGCAAGCTTGATAAATGAGGTCCCTGTTGATTTAGGACCCCTTAGTAACCAATTTTGGGCTTTATAAAATCTACTTAACAATTTTTTTTAATCAAATTCCAGTTGATTCTCATTGTACTTATTCTGAATTGCACACTGTATTATTAAACACATTTATCATCTAAAATGTTTTATTATGATGGATTAATTTAAAAACTGCAACTATGTAATAGAAAATCATGAAAAACTTCTTGAATATTGACACATTTTTTAAAACTTACAACAATTCTTTCACCTTAAAAAAACATCCTATGTGTTCTTTTATTTCTAGAAGGTGCTTAAAATAACATCAGTTTTCATCTCATGTTATGTTGCTTTAGAAAAAATAAACATACTGAAAACATGAGTGGATGAAGAACGAACATGCCATGACATTATCCTTCCCTTTTGTCAGTTTTAGATTTATTAGTTGCTCACTCTCCCTCCTCCTTTCTCCTCAGGAGACCTGAGCTGGCTGAAACGTCCGCAGCTCTGGAGCTGTAATTGAATAGCAGAGTTCTAACGCAACATTAGGCTGTTCCCATCTTTGCAAACCATATTGATTTTGACTTTACCAGACTGTAAACAATCCAGGTTGATTGTACTTCAGCACATGCAGGCCTTTTCACAGTTATTGCTGAGTAACAGCCACACTCTGGTAAATGTACATTAGAGACCAACAATTTGCAAACTGTTTCTCGGGCCTTTAGAGCTCTGGATGGCCTTGAACTTGACCAGATTATCACTATGAAAAACAAAATAAGATTAACGATTAAAACAAAAGTAGAATGGTGTCACTTAACAGGAGATTTAAAGTAAACCCATAAATACTCTTAAGCTAAGCTAAGTTGAATTATTTGTGTATAGCTTTTACAAAAACACAGCTCTGTTAAATGAAGTGTCAAAAATGATTTTGTAAAAATCGTATCAAGAAGTGTAAAACATATATGGAATAAGAAAAGCTAATACACATTTTTTTTCTTGTATGATTTTGATACAGATAGGGTGAGAAGTTTGGTCATCCGGCAGGGGCTCAGAGTAGACCCGCTTCTCCTTCACATCGAGAGGAGCCAGTTGAGGTGGCTTGGGCATCTGATTAGGATGCCTCCTGGATGCCTCTCTGGTGAGGCTTTCTGGGCACGTCCAACCGGGAGGAGGCCTAAAGGGAGGCCCAGGACATGTTGGAGGGACTATGTTTCCCACCTGGCAAGGGAACACTTGGTATTTTCCTGGAAGAGTTGGCCCAAGTAGCTGGGGAGAGGGAAGTCTTGGCCTCTCGACCTAGGCTGCTGCCCCTGTGATCCAACTCCGGATAAGCAGAAGGAAATGGATGGATGGAAAGCTTCTATAGCATGCTATTTGAAACACTAGAGACCAAACGTAGGCATAGTAAATGAAAGTTTTGAGATGCAATTTATCTTAAATGAGTTATTTTCATCAGCCTGAATTTATACCCGGAAATGAAACGGTTTGTTTCAGTGAAACCCGCTCCAACAAAAAGTGCCTACAATCCATGCTTTAGGCGAGTCAGTTGCTGAATAGGTTGCGTTATTCCAGTGGTTAAGGCATCTGCCTGGGCACCCTAACCACTGGACTACCAAGTCTGGTACACAACACCAGTCACCTAAGCCGCACATCCTGTGGTGGCCAGAGGAGACAGGTCCTGATGACGAGACTTGTTTCCATTGAGGCTTTAAAGGATTTTCTAAGTAAAATACAAATTTTGCAGCTGAGACAGGAAAATGCTTCAATGCAGCCAATAATGGGTTTGGGAGTTTTTCTTTCCTGAGGAGAAAAAGCCTCCCTTAATCTTTTTAAAACCATTTAGAACTGGTCAGGTTTTTGCCCTAATGTTTGATCAGAACTTTCACAATTTTTTTTCTCCCCAGTAAACCTCTAGAACAAACTTTTTTTACTGCTGAACTTTGTATTTCATCATATCCATATCCTGCTGTTCAAAAGAGCAATGCACCAGTCTACCATCAAGAAAACTCAATGTTCTATCTGTCCATGTCCAACTCATCTAAAGTGTATTTGATTTAAACAGCAGGCACCTTAAGAGAGTTGAGCACCGTGCAAGAGAATTTCTCAACCGTCGGGCTGTGACAATTGTTAGGTGATAAAAATTCCACACAGACACGTGGAGAGAGCTTGTCAGATTAAATAAGAAGCCAATGCACCCACTGAAGGTAAAGTGAAAATGAAAAATTGAAAGGAGGAAAAGTTTAACTGAAGGTTTTTAGATGTCATTTGGTGGGGTTGGGAGATTGGAAATACTGCAGCCTTCACATGTTGTCCTTCTGCTCTTTTTACATTACAAACAATTGAGAACCAAGTTACAAAAATCAGGATGCGCATGATGAGCCTAAATGACAAAGCAGTGTCTGTGACATCAGTTTTGGCATGCACGGCGTTTGCAAGGTCAGAAACCGAGGCTATAAACTGGATTTATAAAGGAGACTGGAGGAGAGTGACTCACCCACCATTTAGTCCACTCCTGGTCAACGTCCTCTTTACTCATCCTGAGGACAAAAAGTGAAATAGATAAATGACAGAAGAACAACAAACAAATTTGATTTTGCTTTGGCCATTTTGTTAAATTAGTTTACCAGGAACTTGGACTCCTAGTCTTTATTTACCATTAAAGCCATTTTCTTTTAGATTTTTAACATGTACACGTGTACCAGATGTGGTCACGACCTTGTAAAAATTGTCTCCATTAACATTTAACAGCATTTTTCAGAATGCCAGTGGAATGAGAATCGCACTGGAGAAAAAGGGCACATAATGCCACATCATGTTAAATCAAAGAATTTTCACAAGACTGTCATTAAAAGATATAAACAGACAGAAGCTCCATCAGGACTCGTTCTCCTGTGCTTGCCTTAGTTTGTCCTCAATTCAGAACATAGTTCTGGTGATGCAAAAGGGCCCAAGTTTAAATTTGACCATCCAGGTTTGATTCCAGCACTCAAACTTATTTTAAAGGAAAAAAAGAGCAAAACACGATTGACACCACAACATTTACTCAGAAAGGGCTTTGGTATCTGTGTTAATAGTGGTTATTTTTAATGTAGCAGAGAATAAATATTTTGGCTGCTTGTCCATTCGAGAGGTAGGAGTTTAACACTGCAGACAGCTACTCTTTCTGTTCAGCACCGTGGACAGCACCCACTCCTGTTCCCCCCAATCAGCACACTGGACAGCACTACTCAGAGGATTTTCTACTTCCCCTCCTCCGTTGTAGATGCGGCTGGCGCAGCGTGTCAGTGTGTTTGTGAATGGATGAACGATACACTGTTGTGTAAGGCGCTTTGGAGTCCTCTGACTCTGATAGGCGCTGTACAAGTGCGGGTAATTTATCATTAATCATTTAATCTACAGTGGTCACTCATTGATCTTGGGGGTTACGTTCTAAAAATAACCTGCACAATTGTAAATCTGCAAAGTAGCCAGCTTTAATTTTTACAATTATTATAGATGTTTTAAGGCTGTAAAACCACCAACTACACACGTTATACACTTTTCTCACACTGGCAATAAAATCTTGACAATTTTGCTCTTGTTTAAACACTCAATGCCCTAAATAATGACGCAGAATACAACAATGTGCTGAAAAAAAACATGCAAAATTCCACTAAAGTTAAGAATAGTTTTCAGGTGGATTCTAAGTGAGCTGCCTGAATGTTTTTCCTCACAAAAACACAGATAGAACACCGAACGCTGATTATATTGCAGCCATAGCAGAACCACAAAACAATAAAACGACCAGATGCACCACTCCATGGTTTTGTTTCAATTTGGGTCAGGATGGGTCAAGCATTCCACTCCTCTCCTGCTCGCTGCTACCACTGCAACTTTTAAAACCAGGGGAAACCCGGATGTGAACTCACCAAGCAAAGACTTGCCAGATGGTCATATCTAATGCTTTTCCTCTCAGCCAAGGACATTTTCTCTTTTTAGACACAAATTCTTCAACTGTTACCGACACGTATATGGTTACTGCTAGCTTGTTTAAACAGCGGCCGTCTCCAGACTCTGGTTTTTTTCTCATCTAGTCCCGCCTGTCCCAGTTGCGGATTGGTTCTTTTTTCCATTTGTCTATCCATTCAGTTTTCTGATTGGATTTTTATGTAAATTTTCGTTGTCGTCTTTTATTTATAGAGAGGGAAAAAAATTGCATAACAGCGAAGGGTGAATCACTTATAGTGAGGGATGACTGTACTGAATTTTCTCTTTTTTTTGTGTGTCCTGTCAGGCTGTGAAGCTAACAGAATTAATGTCTGAATGCTGGTGACAAGCCCTACAGATGTTATTCTCAGGAGGAGAATCAAAACATCTGCTTGTAATGTCAAGCCTGATACTTAAAATGAATGCTTTGTAATTTCGACTGGACACGGAGACAGAGGTGAAAGAGAAGGAAGAGATGGGGGGGTGGGGGGGTGGGGGGGGGATGAACAATGATGAACAAGAGTCTGCTCTTAGACCTGCAGAAAAGGGACACAAAACAATACTACAGGAGCAAGCCATCACTGCGTCAACTTGATGAAAGAATGTAAAATCAACATTGTTTTACTGAACAATCACACGATAACAACTCACAGTGCATTTAGTGCCAACCACAGCCTTAAGACATGTGTTGAACTTGCCCAAGTCCATACTTATGAGAGCACCATGTGAGCACCTGTGTGCATACACACGCTTGTATATGTAAGGTTTCTCTATAGGAGCGTCCAATAGAGAGTGTGAGGGGCCACAGATCTGCCCCCCAAAGATACGTCGGAGATGGAGGGAGCTCCAAGTCCCAGAGATCCAGGAGCTGCCCCAGAGCACAGGGAACCCAAGGAGACCGCAATCAGAAAAGCCCCTGCCCCCCTCGAGAGGCGCAGAGGATCAAGGGGGCCACAACCAGCAGCCGGCAGAGTCCCGGGAGATATCAGCGGCAAGCCCACAGGCCCGCCCGCAGCCTCCCACCCCCCAGCCAGCTGAGCCAGGGACCCAGGGGCAACCACCCCTGCCGGGGACCCAGCAGAGCCCAGGGACCCAGATCCCACCAGGCAGCCACCGGGATTGATCAGGCAGACGCCAAAAATTTTAAACCCCCTGACCCGGGAGCCACGAACACTCAGGCAGACCAAGGCGCCACACTCCACACCAGGTGTGGCAGCGAAAGGGGAGAATAAGATGTATAGCATCAAAAGAAGTCCCAGGAGAAGGGAGGAGTCAAAGGCCCCACCTGACATAAACAGTCATACACAGACACAGTCACACACTCCCTCCCTCATGCTCACACATACACATACAACCAAAGACTTACAAAAAATGCATGCTGGACACCCACTCATGCTCCCCATACACACCCTATTCACTCCTGTCCCGGTACTGCTGCACATGGGGTACAACCATTACCGGTTCCCAGAGTTCGACCCTTTCTGCTGGGGTGCTGATGAGCAGCAAGCAACCCACCACCCCAGACCCCAACCAGACAGCCAGATCTCCCTCCTAGCCTCCAGCCGCGGGAAGCAAAGTGACAATAAACTACCCCACTTGCACCCACAGCCCTCATTGTCTAAGTGCAGTTTAAAATTGGAAGTGTGCAGCAGCACTTGGGATGAGGCTGAAAAATCCCCCTGCTAAATGCCGTTGAATGTGCTCACTCCCAAGGCCCTAAGTGTGTGTTTGTGTGGAATGTTGTTGATGGAAGTGTTTGAGGTGCAAAGAAAATTGGGGGGCAGGTTGCCGCAGGAATGCAGAAATGGGGTCCATACCCGCATCCCCTGACTTGTCCACCCCCAAGGTCCTATGTGCATGATTGTGTGATTATGTGAGGGAGCAGGAGGAAAAAAAATGTGTGGGGATGGGGAGGAATGGCTGGTTGGACTTGAGCCCTCCAGGGAGCCAGCTCCCCCCCACTGGCCCCAATAGGCACCTCTGGGGCACAACCGTCAGGAGTCTACCACCCAAGGCAACCCAAGCACCTCCAGAGGGGGGCAGCAGCCCCCTAGTCCCAGACACCCCAGTGAACCCATCTCCAGGGAACGTCCGGATAGTCCAAACTCAGACCCTCCACCCCATCACCCACATAATCCCGCAGGACAGTATCAATGGTCCCCCATCATCGCTATGCGATTGAACGGATCAAAGGAGCCCATAGAGATTGGCTTGAAGTGGAAGCAGAGGCTGTTTCAAATGTAATATGATCTAACAAAAGATTTCTATACTGGTTAATGCAAATAGTGTCTCTGTTTTGCCAATTCATGAGGATAGTTTTCTTAGCGATGCCTATGACAGTCAGTTTCACGTGAACTAAAGATGTTTCAATCGGGACATCGCCCAGGTTTCCCAGTAAACAAAGAGAGGGGGAAGTTGGGATATTTGACAGGTCTTCACATACTCTACCCCAAAATTCCTGGACAGGTGGACAGGACCACAGTGCATGGATGTAATTGTCAGGAATGTTGTTTGTGCAGTGTGTACAGGTGTCAGATGACACAAACCCCATCTTGAACATCCGATGACCTGTATAGTGTACTCTGTGTAGAATTTTGTACTGAATTAATTGTAAATTGGAGTGTCTGATCATTTTAAAAGTTCTTCAACAAGTTTGGGACCAGAAGTTCTGGTCAAAGCTGACTGATAGATCCACCTCCCATTTTTCAATAGGGATTGCTATTCTATCGTCTATTTTGGACAGTGTCTTATATACTTTAGACAGTAGTTTGGGGGCTTTGAGATTATATAAGTCTAATACCCTTGGTGGTGTTTGTAATTCTATTTTATTGAGCTTAAATTTTTGTTTGACTACAGATTTAATTTGGTGATATTCTAAAAAGCTATTCTTATCTATTCCAAATTGGGAGACTATTCTATTAAATGGGATGAAGTCCAATCCTTTATATATGTGTTCCAGGTGTAGGATTCCTTTACTTTTGCAGTCCGGAAGGTTCATCATTTTGTTATTTTGCAAAATACCAGGATTATTCCAGATAGGTGTGCATCTACATGGTATTAGTGAAGACTCTGTCATTTTTAGATACTCCCACCATGCTGTCAGAGAGGTGCTGATACTAATAATTTTGAAGCTTTCATGTTTTCTTATGCTTGAGCTAATAAATGGTAAGTCTGAAAGCTCTATCGTATTGCAAAGTGTCTGTTCTATATCTAACCAGGACTCATCTAGTGGGTTATCTTGCAACCATCTTGGTATATATTGCAGCCTGTTGGCTAAGGAATAACAATTGCTTATTGTGCGTGTGCTTGTTCGCGCGCGCGTGTATGTGTGTGCTGAGTCTGACGCAGTGTTGGAAAGGTGCGTGGTTGTGCCATACAGATGTAAAGGTCCAGAAGCAGATAAAAAGAGGAAAGGAAAGAATTATAAAGGTTAAAGAAGAAAAAAAACTAAAAAGAAAAGGTGATAGGGGTGTGAGGTGGTTAAGAACAGGCAATGTCATCTAGAAAACGGATCTAGCAGCTATTTAATCCCCATCTTTTAGCTCTCTTCCGTGGCTTTTAACAAGATCCTTCTGATTAAAATGTTCAATTTTTTTTTGATGGGACAAGGTCTTCTGCTGTCCACTCTTCTAGCTCCATGGCGATGCACCCGGTGAAACGTGATCTTTTGTACCGTTTCTTCAGGTATCTTCATTTCGGTCTGGAGAAAGTTCTTGATTGTTTGCTCGCAGTTCTCCGCCTCTCCCGTCTGCTTCGGTAGGCCTGCGAACACCAAATTATCCCTCATGCTAGGGGCCTGAAGATCCAGAACAGTCTCTTTGAGAATCTTGTTGTACTGAGTGATCCGCTTCACTCCCTCTTCCAGGGAAGAAACAGACTCCCGCTGAGATGCATTCTCAGCAGCGAGCTGCTGCACCCGCTCCTGGCTGAACTCCAGGGAGGTTCGGAGGTTCTGGAACTCCTGATGTAGAACCTCAAGCAGGTCGAGTCGCCCCTCAAATCCCAGAAGCCGTTTATCTATAGAATCTAATAATTCTAATATGTCCTTACGGGGAGATGAGGCCTCAGGTGAGTCCTGAGGACGGCTCCTCTTGGTTCCAGGTGTTTCCGTCTCAGCTGCTGATTTCTTTGAACCCACCACACCCACTTACTGCCATAAATAGTTAATGCAAAGTGCCTTGTGGATCTCATGCATATACATAAGCCGGCTGTTGTAGCTCTCCGCCAATGACATGGCGACCGTAGACCAAGGCAGATCAAGGAGGCGCAATTTCACAGAAGCAGAAATTGAGGTACTTGTGGGTGAGGTGGAGAAATGAAAGGAAGTGCTTTTGCAAAACAAATAAGGGAAAATCCACGGAGTGGCACAGCGTTGCTGAAGCCGTCAATGCTGTGAATTCTTCAGAGATATCTGTGGCGGATATAAAAAAAAAGGGTCCAATCGGGATTCAATCCCCAGACTCCTGGGTGAAAGTCACGCGTGCTAACCAGTCAGCCAAATAGAGATCTCTCTTGTCCAAGTAGCCAGGGCGCATTATCTATCGGATCACAGTGACAGGACACACACTGTCACAGACGCATGACATTCTGTCTCAATCTGTCCGCCTGCTGATATTCTGCATTCCTTATTCTGTGCTTCAGGCTGTGTGTGTGTGTGTGTGTGTGTGTTCGCGGGCGCATGTGTGTGTATGTGTGTGTGTCCGCGCGCGCATGTGTGTGCGTGTGGGGGGGTCTTGTTCTGTGCGAAACCGAAGCAGTACAAGAGATAATGCTGCAGGAGTTCATAACTTTATCCTTCTCAGCAGCAACACTGCAGGTGCTCTCCATGTCCAAAATGTGCGTAAGCCAGGTCCTTAGTCAACTTAAAGTTGTGCACATTTTTCCGCTAAGTTCTTTCATGAATCCCAAAGTTTGCATGGAAAGTTGCTTACGCAGTTTTCCGACCCCTTTTTGTGTGTAAGCAAGCTTGATAAATGAGGCCCCTGGTCTAAGCTTGGTGTTACTTCTACTACTTCAGATGATAATTTTGTCTAAATTTGGTGCAAAATATTTGTGGCAGGTCTACAGATGGATTTTAGAGACATAAATGAGTTTTTTTTTTCAGCATTTCTAGATGCCCAAGTCTTACTTCTTGTTGAGGTTCTTCAGTTGAAACAGAGGTTCATGAGTTGCAAATATAAGTTTTCTGGTTCCCACAGCTGACTTTGTGAAGGAGGGGGCTGTAGATGTTCACTTTACCGCTCCCAACAAGCTGCTATAAAAGCCCTGTAAAAGCACAGTGGGCTAGGTGTTGCTGTACTTATTTATTTTTTTGTTATGTTATCTAGAGAATGTCATACACATTTTTATTTGCACCCCTAGAAATTGTGTCAAGGAAAGAAATATAATTTAACTAATCTGTATGCAGCATACAAAAGAGAGGCAGTTTGGACATGTTTATAATGAAGTCACCTCTAAGGATCTTTTCCTCACATGTTCACCACACACACACTGACTGTGTGTAGGACTATGTGCGGACTTTAATTTACTCATTTGGAAGAGCAACACCTGCTCTCTCCCTTGCGTATAACTGCTCTTGGCTTGAGGGCGTCCATCCCTCCACATCCATAAATGCAGCACTGCTGGCATAAAGACAGTTGTAACCATTGAGCACAAGGCCATCAGTTGTGTGCCAGCACTCCAGTTAACTTTTGATTTAGTGGACTACACACACACTGTGGTTCAGTTGCAGTTGGCAGACGTTGTTCTTGACTGCTGTTGTATTTTAGGCTTTATTACAGTAACTCAAAGTTGGCTCCATACCGCAACATTCTTGTTCTGTTTTTCTGGAAACTTCTTGACCTCTTATATAACGTGTCACTCACGATCTGTACAGAAAGTAATGGTTTCCTTTAAAGCATGGAGAGTTGTGTATGGAAGTATAAATACTTTCCAGTCATGGTGTGTGCATTATTATCAGCATAACGGTCAGATAAGCAGACAGCTCTGTTCAGATTTGTTTATCTTTTAGCCCACAGCTACTTTTAATGATATAATCAGTGGGGTGAAAGAATTGGACCGATACTTGGTAAACGTAGAGTGGAGACAGTGATGTTCCAATCCCCAGCTAGATTTATGCTCCTACTAAAAAGATGTTGAAGCATTTGCTAAGAGTAATCACCTTATCAAATTGAGGAGAATGTTTTATTTGGTGTGAGAGTGAAGTGTGTTAACCACACGTGGCATGAATCACAGCACAACAGTGAAGTGATGCAGGTTAATCTAGTATGATGAAAGCTGGTTGCAATATTCATTTGAATCGCTAATATTTCTAAACTCCCTCTGCTTTTATAGGTAAATGTTCATAGGTGGGGCTGTTCAGGGGAAATATCTGATAAAGGGACAAGATATTAGGAAATTGCAATGAAAGTGTTGCATATTTTGTTTAATAACATTTAAGTTAATGCTTACAATGCCCAGGGTGGGTTTTTCAGAGAATGGGTGGGGATTGGAGGCTGTAATCGATTTTTTGCCATGTAGTTTCAATCTGCAGTTCACTGGGCTCCAGGGTTGCAGGTATCAAATGTTTTATTGAATCCTCTGTTGGATAATTAAATATTCTATCTGATGACGTTTCAAGTGAAACAAGACTGTGGTTTGCTGCTAAAAATACAAAAATCAAAACAACAAAAGTCTCAATAATATTTATTAAATTGGTGTTGTCTAGTTCCCTCTTTCCCAGCTGATAGTTAATAAATATGTTATGGAAAAAATGTAACCTACATCTTAGGTTTGTAATAATATCACTCATCCTAGTCTAAATAACATATTCAAACATATCCACATATGATCAGTAGAACTTAAATATTTCACTAACATGTTTAGTGGTAAATGCTACACTTTTGTTTCTAACAATGTCGTTTTGGCATATCTGTACAGGGCGGCAGCACATTCCAGTCTAAATGTTATTCAAAGGTGGAAGTGAAAAAAGGAAACATGTTGGCCATTCATTTGATGTGCTATTTTGAAGTTTCAATAATGAAAAAGTATTAAGCTGCAATTTCAAACTAAATTATGCTTATTGGTATTTAGATTTTTTACTTTAATCCAATGTTATTGACAGCAGGACACCCAAAGTAAAATTTTCTATGTAGAATAAAGCACTTCAATTAGCTTGAGTCCACTTTGCACATGCGCATTCTTCAGGGTTCTGGCGGACCTTTTTCGCATCGTAGTCAGAGCGTCCATTTTAGAATCATGTCCACGTGGAAAGCGGTAAGAGCAAATGAACAAAATATGTATTTTAACTGATGCTAGTACACCGAATTTTTATCAGATATATTTATTTCATCATATCTCACGAATGGATGTACTTTCCACTCAACAAGCAAGTTACTAAACGGAGATACCGTAAAACTTTCTGAGGATTCGGCTCACTTGACTGCAGTGAGGAAGGAGAAGCTTCTGAAGAAAGGTAAGATTTAAGCTAATAATACAAAGAGACTTGTTAAAACAAAGTCGGCAACAGCTTAGAACTTAAGGAAAGGTTGTATGCTACGTTTATATAAGCATATAATAGTTTCAGTGTGGTAGCACGGCACAGGAATTATCTGCCATTAACTGCTAAAATGTGCTAAGCTAGGAAACAAATCGACTAGCTCTACCGAAATGACAATTAGAGTTCTGCTATGTCTTTGACTATTCCCCCCATTGCGAGTGATTGTTTGTGTACGGTATATGTGTGTGGGGGTGCCATGGGTTATTAAAACGTTCGGATTTAATCGTTCTTCATAGGAAAAATAGGCATGTATTTTATTACTATGTACGATGCTTGAAATAAGACGTTCCCAGGGTTTCCCTTACATAGGCGTAGCCGTGGCGGGCCGCCACGGCTGAAATCCCACCGCCACGCCTACAACATCCCAAGTTTTATTGATGTTTTTTTTTTTTTTTTTGTTGCGCGGTTTCCCGAAGAAGCAGCAGGAACTACTGTGTAGTTGCTTGTGATCACAGCCGGCAGGTAGCAAGGAGGAGGAGGCAGGGCAGGGTGGTTACAGCTATGAGCGTACGGATAAAGCATTTTTGACGAATACGAGCAAGAAACGAGTGTAAAACTCGAAAATATCTGTAATCGTGCTGAATGAAATTCTCATTGGGTAACTGACTGTCTTCACGCTCTGTGATTGGCCAGTCAGAGCGCCCGCCCCTCCCTACACACAAAACTGCAGCCGGGAGCTCCGTCAGCTCGGTCCAGGCATCAACGCACACACACAGACAGTAAAGCCGGGCGGACACTGTGTGACTTTTTCACTTTTTTGAGCAGATTTTCCACTCGTGCGAGAATCCAC
>SSNQ01034506.1:574729-593785 GCA_006942095.1 Nothobranchius kuhntae
GGAAAAATAGGCATGTATTTTATTACTATGTACGATGCTTGAAATAAGACGTTCCATTTGTATTATTGCCTAATTGCTGCCGTGTGGGTCCTTCACAGCTTCTGCTAAGTACGCTCACAGACGGAACCGAGAGCTAGCCTGTAGCAAGCCATGTTCCGTTTTTGACGTATCTACGCTTTGTGAATTGCAATGTGGGGTTGCGCAAATAACATGTGGTGGCGTTTTCTGCATATTTATTGTTAACAGGTTGTCACATTAGTGCACATCCACCATCTTTTAGGACATTTCACCCAATCAATGCACTTAGAAGGCAGAAACAACAAGATGATAATCAGTCTTTGGGAAATGTCAATTATATGCTTCTGCATCAGGCTCCTGTCTTAAGTTTTTAATAAATTTCACCGGAGTTTTTCGCCATTTTTATTGATGTTAATTGTAATGAAATTAATTGATAAAACTCAGGTGAAATTCATTTTTAAAAGATGTAGACCATATAAAATGAGTCTGTTTATAAACATGCTATCAAATGCAATTATCTTTGCAGTTAAAACAATTGCTTGTCATAGATTATTTTTAGTAGATAAATAAACAAAGGACCAGTGAATCACAACAAATGTTAAATGATGATATTGGGCTGATTAAGACAGGAGGAGGATGCAGAAGCATGTCCTTTGTGCTATTTTATATTTGTAAAAAAATATATATATATATATATATATGTATATGTATGTTTTAGGGTTGTCACGGTGTGAAAATTTAACCTCACGGTTTTTGTGACCAAAATTGTCACGGTTTTCGGTATTATCGCGGTATTTTTTTTAAACATGTTAAGTTTTCAGGAAACTAAAACCCTGTATATCAGGAAAATATTGTCCTCAGTTTGCGTCTAAATTTTGCCTACAATTTATTTTGTAATTGTTGTTTATTTGTTTACATTTTTCCCCTTTAGTCTTTAAAATACCAATATTTGCCCATAACTTATTTTTTGTCTGTTTGATGCCATCATTTAAAAAATATTAGATCAGATGATACTCAGCACTCAAGTAGCCTTCTAATCAGATACTTCTTTTTACCCTTACTTGAGTAATAAACCCTATATCAGGAAAATATTGTCCTTGGTTTGTGTCCTTCCAGTGAGCTTTGCAGATGTGGGAAAATGTCATCAGGCAGTAATCATTGTTAAATTCATAATTATTCTCGGAGTGAGACCAACTCCTATTTGCCCCTGGGAGCCCCGTAATGCATAGCGTCATTTCAACATGGGGGTGTCCGCGACACGGTTTATATGCAGGTAGCGGCGCTGCGGCTGCTTTATATAGCGACTCGTTGCATTCTCCCTCAACCCAAATCCTCGGATCACACATTTTAGCTAAAACGCTAACATGCCTTGCATTAACTGTAGAGTTGTGGGTGATGGTCACGCAGACGTGTCATGAGATTTGAAGCGTTGCTGCCTTTCACACTTTTTCGTGCATGTGCTGCAAACAGGATAGCCGTCTTCTATCAGTTGTCCCTCGGCTTTCTTCAAATATCCAAAAAAATGCCCGTACTTCCCACTTTGTCTTCTTTGTCCTCCTGAGCGCTGCTTTCTCCTCCTTTGACTATTATTTCAGCTTTAGCTTCAAGAAAGTTTTGGTTGTAAACATCAAAGTGCGCATGTGCTGCCGGTAAATTCAGCAGATGATACTGTGGCTGGTAAGGGTCACCGCGCCTACACCGCAGCCACGGTAATCCACCGAGATAATATAGTTTTTTAAAAAACAAGACGGTTATTATTATTGTCAACTTTTTTACCAGGGTTTACCGCTACACCGGTTACCGTGACAACCCTAATATATATATATATATATATATATNAGTCATTTTTATACTGGCTTAAAAATACTTCATTAAGTCTACTAAGCAGGGGTGTAGAACGTTTTTAACAGGGCCAGCCCAGTAATGATCTTGGACCAAAATAAAGGGGGCAGAGAGTCAAATAAAGGGGGCAAAAGAAGATGTTTTTCCAGACGCCAAGAAAAATTAAATGCCAAATCCCCCCTGCAAAGTGTGTCACTGAGAGTTTAAAACAGAAATTATTATTGTGCAAATATTGGTGTACTCACCTTTAATACTAGTTATTACAATGCAGCAGTCGCTGGATTGGTGCAGTTCAAAGTGGAGTGCATCAAATAAAACAATATTAACATAAAGGTGAGACGTGTCATAACAATATATAAAAAATTTTATATATATATATATATATATATAGAGAGAGAGAGTATTTTTTTTTCTCTCTTACCGCCAGGAAAGCTGAGCAACTTATTGAAAGTTCTATATCAACTTGAGGTGAGTTCTTTGCATAATTTCTTTGCATAATTTCTTCAGAGCATTTGACAATTAGATCATCCACCAATAATGTTTACCTTACACCGCCCACTGTGTTTTCCTCAGTTATCCATGCATGTGGAAATGTAGACTGTAATTATTCATGTTCAAGAAGATCTGAACTTCTAAAATATTACAAACTTGATCATCAACGCTATGGGCGGGGCCATGCTTATCCTTACACGTATGAGCACTGCCAATTCACATGCAAAACATGGAAAGCTGTTGGACTGAAGAGGTTTTGTAAAAGAGATTAAATGTTATTTATACATTTTAAAAGCTGGTCTTCAAGCAGTGTGATCAAATGTGTAAAGATTTTATATTTTTATTTTTGTTCTGTGAGTGTGCTTGTTATCTTACAGATCAATGCTGAGTTCCTGCGAGTTACAACAGTTCCGTTGGAGGCAATGTTTTTGGCACCGCTGGACAAACATTCTGCCAAACTGCTACAGGTCATCAGGAGCAAGGGAGGATGTGTGAAAGAGCAGACCACTAGGACCTTGAAAGTTTTAGATGAGGTATGGGCATAAGGTTTAGTGGGATTTATTTTTGGATTTGTATTTTATGTGGCTATGAGTGAGATTGTTATTAATAGCAATTGTTCTTACTCAGACTGTTGACATCACCATGAAAAGAGAGGCTGTATTCAAATCTCTGATCAACCTGGGTGAACCTGTTGAGAACCTTGTTAAAGAATGCCAGGTAAGAAATTCTCTTACTAACTTGAGCAACCTCCACAAACTCTTTTCTTGTGTGTTGAGATGTTTATGTTTATGTGTTTGACAGACGCTTTTGTCCAATGCGACTTACAAGTGATAATCGGCATGTTGCACTTGAGGCTAACAACAACAACAACAACCAATTTCCAGTCAGTTGTAGGTGGCACCATGATGAATCATGGAGAGGAGGGAACAAGGAGTGGACAGTAGAGAGGGGGGACGGGTGCAGGGAGGGTGCTAGTTTAGAAGATGCTCTCTGAAGAGGTAGGAGTTTCTTGAAAGTCGAAAAGGAAGCCCCTGTTCTTGTAGTGCTTGGTAGGTCATTCCACATTTGTGGAGCAATGCATGAGAAGAGTCTGGATTGTCCTGAGCGTGGTGTAGGCACTGCTAGTCGATGATCCTGTGATGACCGGAGCGGCCGGGCCGAGACGTAAGCCTTTGCAAGAGGATTCAGGTAGATGGGAGCCGTACTATCTCGGACTTTGTATGCTAGTGTTAGCAATTTGAATTTGATGCATGCAGCTAGCGGTAGCCAGTGGAGCTCAATGAACAGAGGGGTCACGTGTGCTCTTTTTGGCTGATTGAAGACCAGACGCGCCGCTGCATTCTGGACCATTTGAAGAGGTCTCACAGTACAGGCTGGAAGACCAGTTAGAAGGGCATTGCAGTATAATGCACATCAAATGCACCGCCTACACAATGTTGCCAAATTAGCAACTTTATCACTATTTCTATCAACTTTTCATAACTCTTGTGAATTTATTGTTTCCAAAAGCGCTTGGCGAACATTAACATCAACATCAACATTTCTGGTAACCCGTAGAAAGTCCTTGAATAACTATGTTGGTGATATTCTTTGCAGATAAACAAAATACCCTGCCTGCGCTGTGTGTTTTGTTAATCTCCAAAGGGAAAAGGAATGTTCCGCAAATGTGCATAAAATCATTTCATGAATTGACCAATCATACAACTCTGTAGATGGATGTCACTCTGATAAGTTATTTTACAAGCAAATAATTATTATTCAGCAGGTTGTGGTAATTCACACTAACATGTTTATTTTTTCTTTTTGCACAGATTTTTACACTACCGGAGTATTTATCTCTATTTTGGGTGCATTGGTTGTCAACGTTAATTAAAAGCCATGTTAAATGTCTGTCATAGTATTCTTGGTTATCTTTTTTGTCCTAATAAACAGTCCTACTTATTATATTTCAGTACATACTCCAGTGTTTTGGGAAGTAACATGTCTAAACTGATGTGCTTTCGTAAAAGTTTGTGCTATTTTAATTGAACACATTTTGAATGTTTTGTGTGTCTGCAGGATGTGCAGGAGAATGTCCAACACCAACTGGAAACCATGGCAATATTCGTCATCAGGAGAGAGGATCCTTTCCATCCACTGAAAGACATAACGATAGTCATCGATGGAGCACAGGTCCTGACAGATGTGCCTTCTGTCGCAACAGCTGTTGCCATGTTCTTTGGACTGATATACGCCCTCACCTTAAAGTATCCAAAACATCTGCAGTACACTCTGGAATGCATACAAAAGGTTCTGATGGAGCTCGGTGGCAAAAAGATGTCTTCAAAAGTTCACAAGCTGAGCACTCTGGTTTAGAGATGTTGAACTCCGCTTTGAGTTTTCCGATGTTGCATCTACAAAAAAGGACTTTAGATCCTTTCGTGACGTTTGTTCTGCTATTGCTGTCACAAAAAGACTCAAGTACAGAGACTATTGTTCAATATCTTGTTAAAAATTAAGGAGCAATCCAAAACATAATGTAGTGTTTTTATTCAGCCAAAGAAAGGGCTGCTTGAATTTGAAAGTTCTGGAACTGACTGTCACTAATATACCTGATAACATTTTACCTTGATTTTGTTGAAAATGAGACAATTGTTTATTTAGTTTTATGAACATTTTATTATTATTTTAGGTAATATTTGTTGCCAGATTTAGTCCAACTATTTTTTATTTCATTGAATCATTTGTTTGATTTTCTGAGTGAATAGTTTGGTTCTATTCAGCAGAATTGACCTGGACAAAATGTAAACATTTCAACGATTCTGATAGCCAATAATATATCTTTCATAATACAAAATTACAGTGCTGTTAAAAAAATAAGCATGTTAAAAAAATCTAGGTGCATTGTTTTGGCTTACATGTTCTTTAAACAATAAATGTTTATAGACAAAAAATGTGCTGCTGAGTGTAAATTAATGCAAGTGTAAAAGGAATATCATATTTACAATATAATCACAATTATTTGATACAATTTAAAAAGTTGCATTTGCTCAAACATTCAGAATTAGTTTCTATCAATTTTAAAATGTCAGGTTAGGTTTAGTGAAATATTTACATTGAGTAACAAATGCAACTTAATTTTTTTGAGGAACTTGATATTATTGATTTGCCTTGACTACAAACATCAGTTTACATGAAATTAAAATTTTAAGGTTACAAAAACTTAATTTTATTACATCAAGTCAATGCTAAAATATTAGGTGTGACGGATTACTTCAAAATTTTTAAGTTAAGGCAGTGTTACATTTCTTTCAGTGATACTGAAACGGCTTCCCACCTTGCTGCTGCACTGTGATGTAGACTCGCAGCAACAACCTGGCTCCAGGTAGCTGCAGACATCCACAAATAAACAAGATTGTAGTGAATTTTCTTCCACTTCTACAGTTTAGTCATTTGCTGGTTGTTTAACTCTTGATCCCAAACTTTGGACCATTTCTGCCCTTATGGGCTGTGTCTTTGCTGGTTTCTCCATTTTCCTCCACCTACAGTGCACCAGTAAAACGTTTTCAGGCTGTGGTGCGCACATTTAACAAAGCCTTGAATCAGTAAAAATAAATATTCAAAGAATTTTATGAACTAAACCAGTCAAAGCTCCGTTTTAGCCTCAGTGGACTCTTTTGCAATATTATACTCATTACTATTGTGATTTTGTCCTGATTCTCTTTAGTTATCTCTCATATAGATGAGAGTTGAAACAAGGCACTTTACAAAGTAAACATTACAAATCAACCCAGTGCAAAGTTCAGTTCACCATGTCATTTATTAACGTTTTTTATGTAAGAAAACATATTTACTGACTTGTGTCAGAGACTTTACATCAATCCCTCATAGCACGCATGTAGAGACAGTGGAGAGGAAAACTCCCTTTTAACGAGAGGAAACCTCCAGTAGAACCTGGCTCAGGATGTGTGGTTCATGTGGCTTTGTGATGTTCCAGCTTTAGACTAGAACAAAGAGTGACTTAGGTCACTTTGATAACGGCATGATTGTTGATTCTAGATGAGCTGGTCTTCACACGGCAGTATTTTTAAAGAGTTTGCTGGTTTTCAAAATGTGAAATCCCACAAGTGATGATTATTCATGGATGTAACACTTTGGTCCTACAGTGTATGGTGTGCAGCAACACAGCAGACATTTTACTTTACCCCTGAGCCGCTCTCACTCAGACACTCACCAGTCAGATGGGAAACCTTGTAAGACAAACATTTAACAGGCAGTATGATCATTTATCCTGAAAAATCGGAGAAAGACAAATAAATAATTAATATACAGTAAATGAAATGATACACATTTAGACTCACAAATTAACATAGTTCTGCTTTTGTATCAGGGATTTAAACCTACAAAATGAAGTGTATTTTACTTAGACACATTTTAAAAGCTTTATCTATTTCTTAGAAATTCATCTCGTTTAAAGTACATAGAACATTTACACACACACACACACACACACACACACACACACACACACACACACAGTCCCTGCTGGTGTCATGAATCCACAGGGTATTAGAAGGAGAACGGTCTCAATCCACTCCGAAATTAATTAAAGGTGGACTTTTGAATTAATTAACTGGACAGGAGAGTGGCATTGCACTGCTCTGGCTTCATGACATTATAAAGCNCACAAAGTCCCTGCTGGTGTCATGAATCCACAAGGTATTAGAAGGGGAACGGTCTCAATCCATTCCGAAATTAATTAAAGGTGGACTTTTGAATTAATTAACTGGACAGGAGAGTGGCATTACACTGCTCTGGCTTCATGACATTATAAAGCCACACACACACACACACACGTAATTGCCAATGTGCAGATCATAATACAATGTGGATCAGCCTTAATTACATATTGTGCTGGTATTTATGCAAATGTCTGTATGGATGTGAGTGAAGGTCATAATAATGTGAGTGCATCTGTTGCATTTCATTTACAGTGATGCGAGATAAGCACCTAATGCTAGCTTAGCTGAAATGACACTCGACCTGGTGAGGATCAGATGTTTATTACTACTCCTATGTCTGCGGCTGCAGTGGGAAACACACAACTGATTAGAATTTAATTAGGTAAAATAATTGTTTTTATCATTTATCATTTTTATTAAATACATTTTGAAGACTTTCATTTGAGCCGTGGTCTGCAGTGCATTTTGTTGGGTACCAGCTTGGTTCATTGTAAATTGCTCTCAAAATGTGTTGGTATAAGCTACAAAGTACTACATCGACACACTGTAGAAGCAAAAGGATTTTACTTTGCAGGCCAGACTAGCCACTCTCCAGTGTAGCCTCAGCAGATCTACCATTGGCCTGAGCAGTTTTGTGTCTTACCAGGCACAGCACTGTCGGTTTGGTGGGCAGATTAGCACCAGCGTTGCAACGGAACAAAACAGTAAAGATGGTGACGGCTTGTTTGAAAACAGCTTTGGCATCAACTTTGGGCAATGAGCCTTTCCTTGAGTCAAGACCAGAAAGAGGTACTTATTTTTTTATTTAAAAAAAAAGGTGTATTTGCATCTTTTTCAACAGTGTGTGGCAGACTGCACTGTTGACTGACAGCCGTAGTGGTGAGTATGTCACATTTGTTGTCCAACAGCATGAGGAGACAGTTTAAAATACAACTGTAGAATCTGCCCGATGACTGAGGTTTGGGTCGTGGCAAGACTATATACTCACATCTAGAAGATGGCTTTCCAGGCTAACAAAATATTAAATAAAGAAATACTGATGAGTATTATAAGTTGGAAAGGAGCTCGTATGCAGTGGTTTTTGCAGGTAAAATTTGCCATTAAAATTGAGCTATATAAAATACATTACACCCTAGTAAAGCTGTGTGAATGGGATGTTCTGCTCTTGTTTTCTGGCCATCTCAAAGAAAACAGAAATTCCAATATTAAGTCAAACAACCACACACTTTTATAGAATGACTTTTGAAAGTATTGTTAAAAAATGTAGCCTCTCAAATATTAGTGCATGCAAGATAAAAATATAAACCAGTAAATAGAGATTCGGTATTAGTTTTTCTGTTTTAGTCCTTAGATCTTTTTTGTCAGATGTTCCTAGGGTGGGATTACCTTCATCTCCATAGCCAACAATCTAAAAATGTGGGCTTTTTTGGTTTGGAGATTGATCAAGGTATTATTTATGATGTTTGCCCAAATTTTTGATATTTTGTTCTCCCTGTAATTCATTACTTCTGCTCCGTTCTGTTGAATCAAAACTTACTTATCATCAAACTACCATTGGTGGTTGGAATAACTTACTGATCGAGGACGTTGAAGTAGCATTCTTTATTCAGTGCGGTGTTCTAAGGATAAACCGAGTCCATTCCTTGGCTGAGAAACAACACCACACATGACTGACCTTAGGGCTCGACTGTTGGCAGGACACAGAACTGGTTGGATCACTCGTGTTTTCCTCTCGACAATCCTCTTTGCAAATTTACCAATAAGAGGGAATTCATTAGTGTGTTTACCCCGATACTCAGCAGTGTAGTCCCTGGACCTTTTGAAAAGTCAGTCTAGCAGTTTTTTTTTGTTGTTTTTTTCCCACTGCTGCTCCCTTTGACATCTGATCACGTAGTTTTTTTTTCACAAATGCAGTGAAAAGTTCATCTGATCACTCTTCATAACATTCTACAGTGCATACATTTATATATAAAAGCTAAAGCAGCAAACTTTGAGATATCCGTGGCTTTTTCCAAACTTTTAGCCACAGTTGTAAGTGAAGACACAAGATGTGTTCCAAAATAACAACTAAAATGCCTGAACTTTAAGATCAGGCCAGAGATAGGGGGATGATTGATCTTTAAACACGACTTGTCAAAACTTGGTTGGAAAATATAAATGTTTGATTGAAGCCCTCTGCAAAAAAGTCTTGTCCCATCTATATTTCAGATTCAGAATTCAGTAAACAAATAGTTCTCATGTACGTTAAGACACAAATGAAGTCACGTTTGATGTTCCTTGAAAATGAAAAAGAGCTTTAACTCAGAATTTACTTTGGGAAAATAAGAGACATATAAAGTGGATTAATATAGGAGACAAACTAATGATTTAGCACAAAAATGTGCAGGTTGTTGAAATCAGAAAATAGGCTTAAAACAATAGTGAAAAATAAAGGAAGGCAAGGGGAATAAAGGAGAAACCCCAAAGCACTTTCAGGCTAGGTCATACTCTCCTGAATCCTATCAAAACACCCGTCACCACACACAATAGGGGTTAATGACTTCCATGGCTCCTCGGGGGTATGGGTATTCATAGGTAGTTTCAGCTCATTAAGCAACAACAGACAGCTACAGTTTATATGCTTGGCTCTTCCATATTCCAGTCAGAACTGACAAATTTCCCCAGCTGAGAAGTGAAATATCTTAAAGAAACAAAGAAGCCCAGTTGGACCAATTCGAACCCCTTTGGATTACCATGATGACTAAGAACCTTCACCAGCGATTAAAGAGAAAGTTATTAACTAAAACATAAGAAGATTTCTAACATGAAAGTAAGAAAAGACTGAACTGGAGAGCAAAGATTTTAAATTCCACAGAGAGGAGAGTCTAACAGTCGAACAATGAAAGAAATGCTAAATAAGAGGTCCAGGCTGAACATAATTCATAATTATGTACATGTGATAGCTGTGCATATGTGATCAATAATATATTGTATTCAGCAGAGCATTGCTCTCAGATGCTTTTGGTTCCTGTGTCGCGCTATGAAAGTCCATCTCAGAAGTCAGAAGTACCGACGTAGTGCAGAGGAAGAACAGAGTGTAAATGTTAAAAACAACATACAGAGCAGAGGGAAGGTAGGATGAGGGCTCAGCCCTAGAGATCAAAGCGGGGTAAAACAAGACTGTAAATAAGTAGGGGCTCGTCACTTGCCTGAACAGCCAAGACTTCACATTTAATTGAGGACAGGGCAATTAAAATAAGTAAAAATGAAAAAAATATTAAAAAAAGATGAAAGCAGTGAGACTTTGCATTTTTTCAAATATCTGTCCCATCAACGTGCTTTTCTTGCTCCATCCTGGTCTCATCCTTGGAAGTTCAAACATAAACTTTCAAATTTACGTATTTGTTTTAAATATTTTTATGCATCATTTGGCACACATTCATCTATGTGCAAACATCAGAAAGAAGTTAAAGGAAAGGCTCATTAGGAGCTCTGATCTAGCACTTTAAACAACAACAGATTAAACCATGGCCCAATACCCGCACTGCACCCTGTGGTCTTCTGTGAGGCGCACTTAAAGGAAGTGCGCAGTAAGGCTTCTAGTGCGTAGTACAAGAAGGTCTGGGCATTGTTTGAAATTGAACGATTCTGATTCCAATTCCTTGTTTCGATTCTAGTTCCTATCAATTCCTGATTCTGATTCTCTGAAGAGGCAGGATCCGAAAACATTACAAGTTTTAAATGAGCCAGCTAACCACAGGTCTTACTTGATGAAATAATTATCATCATGATTTTAATTCCATGAGCAACCACAACAACAACACCTTTATTTAGAATAGAAACATGTTTTCAAGAAAGAAAGAAAAAGACTTGCAGCATATCCAATGTGTTTGTTTGTGACCACAACAAAAGTCTGGCAACAGAAGAAGCAAAACGTCTTCAACCTAACCAGAAAAGTCAGCTGTTTGCAACTAAAACTCTCAGGATGATCATGTCACAGCTAGACCTGCATGCTGCAGCAGCGATTCAGTCAGAGGGAAACTAAAACTTAAATTTAGCTGCTGTCAGTGACAATCTAAAAGATGTAAAACTTTTAAAGTCTAAGACTAAAAATTTTAAAGAACAAAAAAAAAATTTAACTCAACTTTGCGGGTTGTGAGATTTTTATTTATTAATCATTTATTAATTTTGCGTCTCGGCTCCTAGTGGCCAGACCCCGTTGTGGTCCACCACAGAGAAAAGCTGATCTAGTATGATGACTAATTATTTTACAGTTTATTTTCTCAGCCTTCTGACGGTCGCGCTCAAGACTGAGACGAGTGTTGGTGTGTGGCTGCGTTTGACTGTTGATGCTTTGTGTGTGTTTTTATTTCTGCAGTGAGCCAAACCCACCTCACACCGCTGGAGTTTGTTCTTTAAAGCATGTAATAAATCCACCGTGTTAACACATTTTTACAAGCTTCTTCCACTCCATATTTTTTACTGCAGGATGCAAAGTTTACATCACAGATTAAAAGTTCAGCATACACGTTGGTTTACATTTTTACTCTGCCTTCTCAAAATCCCCGTGCAGCAATGGATTGTAGGTAGTACCCTTTGCCAAAGTCTGCATCATTGCGTATTTGGGTGAAGTGCAGATCAAGGGTGCAAAAGGGGCGTGGCCAACTTCTGCACTTGAGAATTGGGACACTCTACACACTCGTACCGCTAGACGATAACGCACAATTCAGGGGTGAAAGGGTGGGAGTGAGTTTCGGGATTGGGCCAGTGGAGCCAAGTCGAATCAAGATGGTCGCCACAGCTACCTAAACTGATTTAGTACAGAATGGCTACAAATCAGCCAATTTTACTTTAAGTCTCTTTCCGGAGTATTTCTCTTATCAGATGGCACCATATAGCGGCTGATAAGCATATCACACAATTTCTCCTTCTGTTTTTTTAAGATGGCGACTTCACATTTCTTGTTTATTTATGTCCTTCTGTATCCAAAGTATTATTCTCCTGTCATGTTGTGTTCTCATATATTTATACTTTAGAGACTTTCTTGTCCATGAAAAGTTCACCAAGTCTGCATCAGCCAAGGTACTTCCTTAAATTTGAAGCTTCTAAGCGGTAGTCAAACGCTATTGGTTAGTTCTGGCTGGCACTCAGTTTCCTATTGTGCGGAGCTCTGCGGGGCAGGGGGCGTGCTTAGAAAATAAATAAATAAATAAATTAAAAAAACACATACATGATAAGATAATCACTTTTAAGGATTTCTAAAAAATCATAAATCATGTCTGAAAGTAGAAAACTCCAGTAAGGTACTTTAAGTACAGCTACATTTAGGTGAAATTTAATCTTAAAAAACACGAGTTTTCTATACATTGAGTGCAAATAGCACCAGATCTTGTGATACTATGTCAGGTTGTTCTTTAAGATTTGGCCAAACCCCCTGTAATTCCATCAATCTCAAAAGCAGTCGTATAGTGGCTGGTTGCCAACATGATCCTTAAAAATTTAACCAGTGTGACAGCAGTGAGTCTCTGCTGGTCTGACTGACACGGTCCATAATGACCATACAGTGCTCCATCCAACATGTCTGCATCAATTTAAAGCATCTGTCATACCTGCAGAACACTTACAAGTTGACAGACAGTGGAAATGATTGGTGAGTCAGGTCTTTTTATGGTTGGGAAGGTTTACTTCCAGACTAAACTTACACAGTGCTCGCAGACTTCCAACATCCCATTTTCCTGGTGTTAATTTTACCTGCTGTCTAAGAGCTGACACACTCCATTGCTTCTGTGAGACGTTTCTAAGCTGAAGCTGAAAACAAATGCATCAAGACTAAATAGAAAAGAACGCACAAGTCGTCCTTTTGGGATCTCGAGTTTTCTGTTGCTTTTTCCTTCCACTTCTTTGTTTTAGGACACATCATTAGTTCTGATATAAAAGAAACTACCATCAAGACACCACGTCCTTATATTGAAAAAAAGAATCGGGTGACTTAGCAGTCCTACGTCTAGCTGGAACCATTTAAGCATGTTCTGTGATGGAAAAAGAAGAAACCTTGGATCTGTAAAACTTTTTTATTTTAAACTATATGCACACGAGAAAATGAATGTTATCGTAAGAATGAAGGTAAATTTGCTTAACCAGCAGAATGGAAAATATTGTTCATCAAATTTTAAAGTGTTTTTTGTGTATCAGAGTGAATCACTGGTCCGTAAGGAATGTAATCTGCTGTGTATTTTAGATAACTTCTTCCTGTTTACAGATAATTTGCTGAAGAATCAAAATCTGCCACAGTTTTCTTCCACATCTGTGTTCTTTTTGGTCTTCTATTGTCTTTTGTGAGATTCATTCTCATAGGCACTTAAAAGAAACAAAGAAGTTGTCTTTATGTTGTAATTTTTAAAGACAAGAAAATAAACCCATACGCTGTCATGGAATGGACGTGAAGATGTGGACACCAGCTTACTCCCAGTTGACCCAAATTGTGAGCTCTGATGCAAAATATTAAACACTTGAATAACACTGATGTGGCAGCAGAAAATATGATGAACTAATGATCAAAGATGACTGAATGCCACCAGCATGCAACATGATGGCAGAAACAGGGCAAAAGCTGCAGAGAAACAAAGGACTATTTAACTGTGGAGGGTGACTGATGAAAGGGAGCAATTGGGCTGATTGACTAATGGGCAACAGGTGTGAGAAGAGCTGAGTAATTATGTGAGCTGAAAGGAACAAAGGACTATGACAAAATTATTTCATTACAAAACTCAGAAAAATAAAAAGTTGACTAAATTACATGTAAACTAAGGCTTCAAATTACAAGGAAGAGAAGAAAATATTTTGATGAAAGAACATCAGTAATAATGCTAACAAAATTACAATGTTGGCCTCGGTCCATTAAAATATACAAATGACCCAATTTTTTTATTTCTATTTTTTTTAATTAAGAATCATATTACATTTAAAAAAATCCATCACTGAATTAACTTTTTGTTGTTCGCTCAAAAGTTTAGAAATCACTTATGCAAACATCAGGTAATTTTACAGGGGAACCAAAAATAAGGAAATCTTCATTACAAACGACAAGCTAACAAGCTAAAGTTGTTTTTTAAAATGCAGGAAAATGAGCCTAAATGCCAAGAGGAGCATTTATTTTATATCAAATACTAGCACGAAAACCTTTGGCCTGCTGCAGAAGATTAGAAATAAAGACAACATGTCTTTCTTAATTGTCGTCATGTGAATAGTGATTTCTAAATAATAGAGCAAGCCAAGTTAAAAGGATTGGGGATTTATCACTTTGCAGAGAAATTGTTTATTTCAGTTAGCTGTTTCAAAGTATCCTGATGAAAACATGAATAACAGACACAACGTTAGGAATCAGTTTTATGTTTTAGAATTGTGTTGTTAAAGGAAAATAAGAAACTAAAATTTACACTATTTCAGCTCTATAGAGAATTGGTGCAATTATTCCAACTCTAGCCTTTACTTCAAAGATTTGAAGGGTTTCAGTGGACAATATTTAAAGATTTTCACAAATGAATGACAAGCCAGCCACTCTGACATCCACTTACCTTTAAACAAACAATTGGTTTTAATTTGGTCTTTGCCAGAATTAGTTAAATCTTAAATTCTCTGATTTGTTTCTTTGATATCAGGCTTGGAAAACTAGAAACAAACACATATTCCTCTAAAATGAAAAGTAGAGTAGACCGAAAATGGAACCTGCAGCTTTGATGAGGGTGTTAGTAGCTCGTAATGGGATGTTATTTTTTTTTGTGGTATCTATATTATCCATCTGATCCATCTGGGATGGATCACCCTGATATGTAGGGGTGACAAGGTTAATCAAAAGAGTCTGTGTTGCCCATTAAATAAAAATAGGCCTTAAACACACACATGAACACAGAAGAACTACACATACCAAAGGGGCTTTCTGACAAAATGAAAAAGGATTTGTGTAATCTTCTGTGGGGCTGAATGGAATAGAGGCAACAAGGAAACCACAGCGAGAAAGAGATACGAACAATGTGTCAAACATGTAATGGGAAAATGGTAAGGTTGTTGGAATTGGAGGAACATTTAAATAAAGATTAGTAGAGTTCCTGGTGACTTGTCATGTAAAGAGAAATAAAACTCTTTCTTATGCTGTTTCTTCCAAAAACAAACCAACAATTACTCAAAAATCAATAATTCCTCCGTGCCAAGATGTCTACGAAATACAAAATACGAGGAAATAAAAATCTACTCGTTTAGTGATGACCAGCTAAAAAATACAAATATCGCTCCCTTTAGCCAATTTTCCAAAGTCAGTCATCCTTTGCAGGACGCCAAGACATTCTCTGGACCTCTAGCTGCCTTCTCCCACACGGATATGTTAAAAAGGCTCCATCCTAAACAAATGCCTGAACAACAACAGCTGTACTTCAAGCTCCTTGCCTGATCTCTAGCTGAGCCGCAGACATCAGACAAATTAGGCCATCTCATGAAGGGGGACTACAGTATACAGGGTATCTGCAGGTTTAAGGGAGCCAAATTTAAGACTTTTTAAGACCTTTTTTAAGGCCATTTGGACCAAATTTAAGCGATTTTTTAAAATTAAATTTAAGCTATAATTTCCAGCTATTGCCTGGAACCGGTGCTAACCACGTCACGAACGTGGGATTAGCCATCCAGCTACCATCAAACTTGCACTTCCCCATGGCGCAAGCTCCCACTAGCTTAACCAGCTAATGTGCTCTTCTAAAAAATAGCCCCCTTTCACAACCAACTGAATGTGTACGGTTCTGCTTACGCCAACATCGTACACAAAAAGTGCTGAAGACTAACTAGAAATTCAGGAAAACAAAAGAATCTTGTTTACTGGGTCTCTGGTAATTTAAGACCTTTGAAAACTCTATTTAAGGATTATTAGTAATTTTTAAGGATTTTTAAGGCCTTAAATTTGGAAAAGCTAATTTAAGACTTTTTAAGGACCTGCGGATACCCTGAGTATAACTTCAGACCCGTTTCTACTATCGGAACTTCACGGTAACTTTACCAGACGTTCTCCGAATGTGTGTTTCTCCAATTCACCAGGCTGTTCTGAAAGGACCAATTTCCAGGCCATGTCAGAGACTAATGGAATACGTGAACTGGGGTATGCACTCAGAAATGTTTGCTGATTGGCTGTAACTAAATAGGGAATGACATCAGCAGACGTCGACAACAACTGGCATTTGTTAAATTGTGAAAAGTTACTGGTGAAGCGGAAGGAATAGAAAATAAGCAGCCTTTACGCTGATTTTAAAATCACCATTTCTGAACTCCCAACACAGAAAAATGTGGCAGAAATCCCTCCACAATGCCGTCATTTTTGTGTTTTGGTTTTCTACTGAGCACAGTAAAAAAAAGCTGTGCTTCTTCTGGTTGTTAAATGCTGCATTTTACCCAACAACTCTCCCTCTCTCCCAAATGGATAAATAATTAGCGGGTGTACTTTGAAAGAATAAAACATTTAATGTTATTAATTTCCGTGCCTTTTGGCACTGATCAATGACATTACTCATTGCCGAGACAACCCATAACAAAATCGTCCAAAGTTGATGCCAAAGCCCTCTCAAACGTGCCGTTCCCATCTTTGCATAAGTAACATCCTGCCCACCAACAGAGTGCTGTGACTGGACCACTACAGAGCCATGGCCATCTTGGTTTCACTCAATCGCAGTAACATCCTGCCCACCGGCCTGAAATGGGTCATTCCCATCTGTACCGGGTCGGCCCGGGCCGGGTAGCGTAGGTTGTTTACATATCTGGGTGGCCTGGTATTTTTCCGGGCCAACCAAGGCTCATTCTCAGCCCTCTTCTCGAGGGGGTCTGCTTCAGGCCGACCAGGGCCAACACACCCACTGCTGACAGCAAATTCACACCTTCCATTAGAGCAAGCCTCTGATTGGTGGGTAGAATCAGCCCACATGGGCTTAAGGCAAGGATGTGTGGAATCAACCGGGCCGGGCTGAGGCCNGATTTAATCGGATCCTTTTCTTTTCAACATGGTTTAATGTAAAGTTTCATTCAGTACAAACTTTAGTTACACCAATCTAACGAGACAGAGCCTGGATTTGTATTCTGAACAGTTTAAACATGTTTAAAACGGAGACATGCGTGACGCGTCTAAAATTCGCACCTGCTCCGCTATTATGGAAATTAAACTAACAAGATGAATAACATGAAATTATTTTAGGCACAGACAACATCTCCCACACTTTTGAAAATCTTGCAACGCGCCTGGTCGCTCGTGTACGTCAAAGTTATCTTTCATAAGAAGATTATCAATAAAACGATTTATATAAAGATGATCCAGAAGTTGTAGCCCGTCTCTGCCTTCAATATTTTGATATTTTTCACCCTGTTGGTGGTTTTACTGAGCAGGTGCCACTTTTGTCATACGTTTCTTTTTAAAACATGTTTAGACTGTTCAGAATACAAATCCAGGCTCTCAGAACCAGAGCGCATGCGGGAAGGTTCCTCCCACTGAAGCGAGAGTTTTCCAAACCCGGTCTCTCAGAGAGATTTGTCACTTAGAAAATGTTCCCTGATTATGACACTTTGGATGAATAGCACTTGTTCCTGTCTCCAATGTGGCGACGCATCCAGGAGCCGTCTGAGGAGAAGCCCAGAATCTGACATCCTCTTCAGCTCAGGAAGCGCCTATGATTACGCACAAGCGTGACGCGTCAACTCGGTCTCACAGTAAGACCGGGTTGGACCTGTTCAGGTTTACGCAGACAATCTTTACATTTAGAATTAGCATACAGATGTAAAATTAATGCAGTAAAATATAAAGCTTTTTATTTAAATATTCATTCATTATTTTATAAGCACAGAGAGCCGCATCAGATGGATGTAAGAGCCGCATGCGGCTACAGAGCCGCCGACCCCTGTGCTAGCCTATATTGTCCCCAGCAATTTTTAAACCCCACTCAAGTGTATGGTTATTGTCCCCAGCAATTCTGAAAACAAACTGACGCCCTTGCTGAGACGAGTGTTGGTGTGTGGCTGCGTTTGACTGTTGATGCTTTGTGTGTGTTTTTATTTCTGCAGTGAGCCAAACCCACCTCACACCGCTGGAGTTTGTTCTTTAAAGCATGTAATAAATCCACCGTGTTAACACATTTTTACAAGCTTCTTCCACTCCATATTTTTTGCTGCAGGATGCAAAGTTTACATCACAGATTAAAAGTTCAGCATACACGTTGGTTTACATTTTTACTCTGCCTTCTCAAAATCCCCGTGCAGCAATGGATTGTAGGTAGTACCCTTTGCCAAAGTCTGCATCATTGCGTATTTGGGTGAAGTGCAGATCAAGGGTGCAAAAGGGGCGTGGCCAACTTCTGCACTTGAGAATTGGGACACTCTACACACTCGTACCGCTAGACGATAACGCACAATTCAGGGGTGAAAGGGTGGGAGTGAGTTTCGGGATTGGGCCAGTGGAGCCAAGTCGAATCAAGATGGTCGCCACAGCTACCTAAACTGATTTAGTACAGAATGGCTACAAATCAGCCAATTTTACTTTAAGTCTCTTTCCGGAGTATTTCTCTTATCAGATGGCACCATATAGCGGCTGATAAGCATATCACACAATTTCTCCTTCTGTTTTTTTAAGATGGCGACTTCACATTTCTTGTTTATTTATGTCCTTCTGTATCCAAAGTATTATTCTCCTGTCATGTTGTGTTCTCATATATTTATACTTTAGAGACTTTCTTGTCCATGAAAAGTTCACCAAGTCTGCATCAGCCAAGGTACTTCCTTAAATTTGAAGCTTCTAAGCGGTAGTCAAACGCTATTGGTTAGTTCTGGCTGGCACTCAGTTTCCTATTGTGCGGAGCTCTGCGGGGCAGGGGGCGTGCTTAGAAAATAAATAAATAAATAAATTAAAAAAACACATACATGATAAGATAATCACTTTTAAGGATTTCTAAAAAATCATAAATCATGTCTGAAAGTAGAAAACTCCAGT
>SSNQ01034506.1:610517-625297 GCA_006942095.1 Nothobranchius kuhntae
ACCACTTCTGTGGTCTTATCCGTTCCTAAAAGTGAGTGTCCAACCGATACTAGCTTGACTGAGCTGTTTAAATGCAGAGGAAGTTGGTTTTCAACTGCATTGTCTGGGTAATTTTGCATTCAGTCAGACTAACATGTTCATATGTATTTTTTTTTAAATGACAATTCAGTTGAATTAAGGCAATAGTTTAATTTACTGATGCACATGTAAACATGCTTACTGTATAATTTGCATTCATGGACTCATAGTGCAATCCCGTTGCCCTCGGGACTTGTTTTAAGAGATAAGTTACCCACAAATTACGCAATGAACTTGGAATTCCCAGTTGCTAGCTCATGGGTTTCAGAGGACCCAGAAATCCCAAAATTAAAGATGGCTGCGCCTAGTTCTACCAGAAAGTAGTCTTTATTTATTTTCTCATTTATATGTTCAGTTTTCTTTCTTTTTGCTATTTAACGGCACCGGTAAGTTGTTTATTGTTGTTATCAATAGTTACGTTTACCGGTGTTTATGGTTTTTACTTTTAAAAACGTTTATATATTTTACAATTGATTTGAAATGTTTTACTGGTTGTATGTGGCAACTGTCAAAGGGTGTGTGTGTGTTAGGGTTAGGGTTAGATGCGGAGAATACTTGGTTATCTAATTATTTTGGTTTAGTACTCAACAACACTGGTGACATCCATTTTTTTCAAGTTGGAAGCTGTAACGCAAAACGAGCCAGTGACCTCATTTCCTGCTTGGAAATTCTGAGTTCTGAGGATGACTGGAACACACGATCACCCTTCTTTGCTTGTGACCGCAGAGGTGTGGGTTGATTTAGCGACCAAGAAAAATCAGATCATGTCTAGGCTAGTAGCTAACAATTAGCATTAGCTACCTCCCAACATGGTGAATCATGTTCAAGCTTGTGGTATTTGTGGAGATAACACATCAGCGTTTATTTTTTACCCAAGAAAATAAAATGAACATGGGCAGCGGAAGAGTTGTGTTGGCTGTTAGCAAATAAGAATCAAAATGTTTGCAAATATTGACGAGTAAGACTCCAAATCCCACCATTTTCCACCCTGCACTAATCTAACTAACATCTACTTCCTGAAACAGTAGCATCAGAGCTTTTTTTTTTCACCAAAAATGACTCACAAAGCAACCATTCATACTTGAAACCACAACTTTAGAAGAAATGTTAATCTTTGTTTCTCTTTGTCCCTCCCTAGGACAGTCCACTGATCCTCCAGTCAGACAGAAATGTGACCATAAATGCAAGAAATGATCAGGGACAACTGACTGGTCAGCTAACTGTGGGTAAGACAAACACACTCTACACAAAGCACATCCTCACCAACGACACCGGGAATACCTTCTTCGTTCAGAGTCCAAACCAAGCCTTTGAACAATTGAGATCTATTACTTGATTTGTAATAAGATTCCTTTATTTATTTCCTGTTTCTGATTACCAGCTGTCATCTGTTTTAATTAGTGTGATTCTCATAGGCTCACAGTCCTGTTTCCTTTACTAAATCGTGTTTTCTAAGCTCTTATTGAATTAGTGAAATTCTGGAATCCAACCACATACAAAGGGCATATGATGTATCGCAGAACTCATTCTGGGAGACTCATAAAACTGTCTTAGATAATATGATGTTTTGTTATTAATCATACACTAGATACAGAAGAAGTGCTTATTGGAAGCTGCAGAGTCATAATAAGAAACAATTTTTTGTTCCTGTCATTTCAAATGTGAACTTTCATTTAATGAGCATCTTTACAGTACATTTGTGATCAGATTTTGTACCTCGTAGAGACAATTAAGTTACCCAGATCTGCTAAAAATCTCTTAAAACAACAGCACCATCAAAATATTGTGTTTTAGATTAAAAAAATAAAATAAAATAAAAGATAAAATGAAAATAACCACATTAAACAAATTAAAGAGGCATATTCAGACCATTTCCAGCATGGCAGGAGCTCTGAGAGGTTATGTTGGTGTTGATTTTCAGACTACTTCAGCTCTGAAGCTGCATTTCAGATGAAAGTAACCATGAAAGGAAGTTCAGGTATTAGCTTTTAAAGCACAGAGAGTGGTGAGAGTCAGCAATTGAAGATGTGATGATTTTGTTTGCAATGCTAGTTATTTTTAGCCTGGCAAGCCAGACTAAATAATTTGGTCTAGTTCACTAGGCTAAGTTATTTTACCAGCCAGTGTTAAAGATGGAAGTGACCTGCTAGAGGTCCGCTGGGCCAGTAGCTGCCAAAATAAGACGATGTTTCTGGAGTTTTAACATTACACTCATTGGTTCTTACCTTTACCCTTTCATTACTTTTAACAAAAATACTGTTGCAAGGTATTGCTATTTATTTATGCCAAAGATAAAACATACATATTTTGAGACTTCAATTTGTTGGTAGCAGCTTTTATTTTTACACCTAATGTTTTCCATCCTTCATTTCCTATCATGTATTGTGGATGATGGTGTGAGGCTGATGCCTTAACATTCTTTACAATAAGCTGTCACCTAATAAAAGCAGCCTTGATTTTTAAATGCAACTGTAAATACGCTTTTATGAAAATATAAATGCTTGTTGTAAAACATCCTATACACAACATAGTCGGGTATTCCACTAAACAGAGACTTTTCAACTGTTTGGCCTGTTTTTCACATGAAAGTGAAGCCATATGCAGCACTAAAAACATTTTTTTCTAAATCCTCCAATTGAGATGGAGATTTGCGAATTACCCCTTGTCAATATTTGCTTGTGGATGCGAATAACCGGGGTTTTAGGTTTCACAACATCTCTGCCCATGGCAAATATGTTCTTACATCACATGTTAAACCTGTGTGAAACACTCAAGTGTAATCTTTACAAGCTAAAGGTTTTGAAACTCGTTGAAATGAATGGCTTGCAAGCCGTTCCCCGGGCAGAAAAACTCCAGAAGTGCTAGGATCAGCACGTACACGTCCGCTGCAGCCGAGTGCGGAAGAGCACAACAGAATTTATTTCCTGACATCTGAACATTTTGTCGCTGATTGGATAAGAGCAACGCAACTCGACCACTGACTTACACCTTGGGTGTTTTATCTCCACAAACACAAGATTTGAGAAGTTTTCTTGTGCGGTGGTGTTGCTAAAACTAACCCCCAAATTCCACTACCTCCGCTCCGACACGAACGCCGGAGCAAAATCGGTCCCGTTGTAGTCAATCAGAGCAATTCCACTACTGCTGCTGTGCTCCGGCAGTGCGGCGCAGCGCGCCGCCCTCTGTTCCAGCATCCGGCAAAAATAGGATTGATTCTATTTTTGCCAGACGCCAGAGCACCTCCGCAGTAAATGGACAGAAATCACAACCGCTCAACAGGAAAAGGAGCAAGCACAACTTCCGTTTTTCACAATAAATCGATAAACAAAAGGCGTTTTTTGTTTCATATGCACAGGTTTAACAACTTTTAACAACTATCAATGGCGGCTGAAGTTTAAATGCACAAAAGTAAGCCATAAATACAGTTTCCACTATCAAAGTAGTCACACTTTGTTGATCCAAACACTGCTGATCTCTCAACACAAATGATGGGCAGATTAAACAGTTCATTTCGATGCTTCTCCCACACAACGGGTGTTTGGATCTAACTTCCGCATTTATTGCTCGGACTGTATCGCAAGATCTCGAAAATCCCGCGCATGCTTGTTTGCCCACCTCAGGTCTCCGCACCGGAGCGGAGCCGTTGTAGAGCGGGTACCAGTAAAAATTGAGTTCGAAAGCGAGCGGCTGCGGAAGGCGGGGGCGGAGCGGAGCGGAGGTAGTGGAATTTGGGGGTTATGGTTAGCTTTTCAAATCCTTGAGTTTCGCCGTCTATTTTCTATCATTATCTAATGCAGGAGATAGGTGAAGGAGACTATTTTCATATTCAGCCTGCATGAAAAACAGAGTGAATCAGAAATATTCATTTAAATGTTTTTGAGAGTTCCACACCTTTTTTGGTGCTTTATGGTAAATGGCTTGTATTTGTATAGTACCTTTTATGGTTCTCCAACCCCCCAAGGCACTTCACAGCTCCTCCAGTCATTCACCCATGTACACACATTCACACACTGTTGGTGATAAGCTACATTGTGGCCACAGCGGCCCTGGGCCGCACTGACAGAAGTGAGCACTGGCGCCTTCGGTCCCTCTGACTAGCACCAGCACGTAAGATGGGCCAACTGTTTAGCCCACATAACGAGGGCAAAAGACTGAGCGGGACTCTGTGGTTACAAAACGGGCCCTTAATTCCTCCACTACTGTCAGTCCGTTTTATGTAGAACACCACAGAGAAGAATGATTATGCATGCCACCTAGTTATTCGACGTCCAACAAATGTTTTTCAGCATAGATGCTGACGATTTGGGGAACCACTGGCACCTAAAGGCTTACATGGTTTTGGTAAAATATTTAGTTTTTGTTTTCTATAAACGACGTAACCTGTTAAACTCACCTTGTGATCGACACAACAAAACCAATGTATTGCTGAGTTGTTTACTTTTAGACTACATGCTTGTGTTCACATGAGTGCCACCTGTCCACTCATAGCCAGACCACTTTCACATTATTGAAGCCGCTTCCAGACGCACCTCTCTAACCTGCAGGTATACTCTTCATCAATGCGCCTGACCTGACAATAACAATAGACCATATTTTGGTGTTGGCGTTGGAACCACCTTGTTATGTTTGTATCAGCAGTGACTCAGTGTTCCTGCTCGCTGCTAGAGCAGGTCAAGGCAAATGACCAATGCACCAGCTGATTTGCAGTTTAAAATAGTGGAAACACTCTGCTTTCCACGTTTTTGCATGTTAGTTGGTGTAAATGATGAGCAGTGTGGTGCAGACGAGGGAGAATAAAATGCATAATAACATCAAATATTATGATGTGAAACTTTTTTAGTATTAGGCCCTGTCCACACGTAGCCGGGGATCTGCCAAAACGTAGATATTTTCCTACGTTTTGGCCTGTCATCCACACGAAAACGGAGTTTTTTCACACGAAAACGGATCTTTTTAAAAACTCCGGCCAAAGTGAAGATCTGCGTTTTCTCCGTTTTGGGTGTCTGCGTGTGGACGGACAAAACCGGAGTTTTAAGGTCCGCAACGTCACTTTCCGCGACAAAAAATGCTGACATCACGTGTGCGACCTGTGTTTACACTAGCCGGCATCATGGAAGCCCTCAGAGCTGCGCTCTGTCACTACCCGATCCATCAATTGTCCAAGCGCTTATTGCTTGTTTGTTTTTGCAAGCGGAATTACTGCTCCTTGCGGAAGACCACAGACGAAGGACGAGGTTAAGAACGGGGGAAGTACTGCCGCCTACAGGTCTGGCATGTCTTTAACAACGTATTTATCCAGGTACGTGTGGACAGAGTTTGTTTTTAAAACGAGGTGGTGTGGATGCAAGTTTTTGGAGGGGCGGATATTCGTTTTTAAAAAACCCCGGCTACGTGTGGACTAGGCCTTAGAGTAATCATGGATGGTGTTATATGGGACAGATTGGAACAGTCCTCGAGTCTTTCATCTATTTGGAGCATAGGTTTATATCTTTAGGTGGTCGGGCAAGTTTTAGTGGCTTAATTTACACTCTGTCTCTGACTATTTGCAATCCTGAATCCCTAACAGCCCACTTCTGGCTGTTAAGAATCTCCAAACTTGCCTCTTCACACTGAGAAACGTTATTCTTGCGTGCTTTTCCTGCAGTCCTCAGAATCAGTCTGTTTTAAAACTGACAGCCCAGGCAGCCAATTCCAGCAACAGCTTGACAAAATGTGTGACCTGACTGGATCAGTGAGACATACACTTGTGCTAGTCTTAAAACACTTTTAAACTTCTAGGTGCACAGAGAAATAAATAAATAAATAAAAAATTTGAAACTCGGACAGCATCTAGCCGTTGCGTTGGGACCATGGTCCCTAAGATGCCTTGAGCAATGCAAGAAACAGTGCAACGAGAAACAAACCACGACACCTGAATATATCATATGTAAAGCAATCTGAAAACCTAGGAGGCTGGATGTCTGTATGAAATGGCAGAGGAGGATTCCTCTTGTGGAGCATCATCTTCCAGGCACTAGTAATGCCCAGGTTTTCTTGATCTCTTCCTGCAGATACCTCCTGTTGGCTCTGTGCTGACTCAACCACAGAGTCAAAAAACATGAGAACAAATCTACAAGTTCTTCTGTCCGCTCCTCAGCTGTTCTCAGAGGAAGACTCAGAAATTCTCACAGGAAGGTGGTTATTTCTGTTCACCAGACACGTGGAAGCAGAAACGTTCCACTGCAGTAATCCTCTTTTTTTCTTTTTTTTTTCATTGCTGAAACTCACAAAAAGTATTAACTTGTTTCAGAATTGTTGCATGGTTGCAACCCGCTCTTACCCGATGACTTCAATAACCTTATGCTGTGGAAAAAAGAAGCAAAATTAAAAGTTTACAGGTGGCAAATTGATATAAATAAACTAATAGAAGCATTTTTCCTGAATTAAAACAACAAAGGTGTAAAAACTTGAATAATAGATTCATTAATGATTATTTCTGACTATAATCAGTTTTTCATGAAGGCATTCATTCTTACTAGTGACCACTGCAAATGCATTGCGGAAACGAGTCTTCCACACCTTTAACATTTACTGGAGCAGACAATGTTCTCCCTTTCTTTGAATATTTCAGATAAAAGATTTGCAGCAGGAAAGACTTTTCATTATTACCTCGTGTCTTCCTGAGGGCTCATCTGTGAGAGAGAAGTTCCAAGTGCATGCGTTGGCCTTGAGCTTCTCATCTCAGTTTTATTGCTCTCCTTCTTTCATCCCTCCATTCCCTCTCTTCCTGTGTGTTGCTGTCAGCTCGTTAAAGTGAGTGAGAACCTGTCATCTTTGTCTTCTGAATGGCCCCCCATAAAGATGATGAGTGAACTTGGGGAGTTGTGAAGCCGTACCCTTTCACCCGCCTAGGTGATGATGTCCCGGCATTAGAGGCAGTGAAATGGTTTCCTAGATGGCATTTCCTGGCCGAAAACAGGGCGTTACGTGAAAGAAATAGAGATATTCTGTCATTTTTGTTACACTCAGCATAAGTGTTCATCTGTGACATGAATACATCTCATAGTTAATAAAGCCAAGCTAGATGTGGTTGGATATTTCATTAGAGTGCAGATATGCTAATGTAAACTACCAATATAGATTCATTATGTTTAAATTTGCAGGACTGCAGCCAGCCACTAGGGGGTGCATTGTGTGGAATTAGCTGTAATGTAACAAAGTTTTATAGTTTTACAAAATTGTATTTAGGACACAGTGAAGCCAGGAGTTCAGACTTATAAAAAACAACAAACCAAATCTTCAGATAAGTGGCTATTAACTAGCAAACACACAATTACATAAGCTGGTTGTTTTATATTTGTTTCTGATCCGAAGAGAAATTTCCAGGAGAATCTGAGTGTGTCTTAAATGGTCCCGGGCAGTTCAGGGACAGTTCTTCCAACTCTATATGATCATGGACGTCGTTTTGGCCTTAGAAGAGGGGACACAGCATGGGGGGGGGGGGGTGTTCTTTACAGTAATTATGTATGAAACTAAAGGCTCTGTTATGCAATGTCAGGAATGCAGAACTGTGGAGTATACAGATGGCAGTAAAACGAAAACCTAATATTTTCAATTCAACTTTGTTTTTCATCTTCTTAGTCATTTCATTCCTACTCATTGTCACCATTTTACACTTCACTTTTGAATATCTGATCAATAGAGCTCATTTACATGAGATTGTAGCTGAACTCTTTGTCCTAGTGCTCAACCAGGCTGTTTAATACAGCGTAATATTGTTTTTGGACGGTAAAAAGTTCAGGGGACAAAAATTGACTTTGGAAAAAATATATAAATCCCTAAAATCCTCACTTTCTTCCCATTTATGCACCTTTTTTTCCCAATCTTTTGTAATTTCCTCTTTTCTTTCTTCTCAACACTGTCCTCATTTTCCCTTTGCACTCTCCCTTCCTCTTCTCAATTATCCCCTGACTTTATTTGCTTCACTTAAATTCAGCCCTACATTTATCACTTTATTATCTTTCTACACTAATTATGTTGACTTTTATCTCAGCAAAATCATCCATGTCGATACTCAGGCAACTCGCTGATGCAGCGCAAAACGTGGCTAATCAAAGCAGATAACTTTGGGGACACTGAAGCAGTGGCCTTAAAGGAAAATAACTTATTTTTCTTCGTAATAGTTTGTTGTAAGATCTGATATAAAGTCAAATGTGTTCATCTGCTGCCTTCAAAACTTCACATTACCGAGTTTTACGGATGTAGAAGTGAAAAAATTAGGGATTTTATTACATTTAGCTTTTCATTCATTCTCACTAAGTAGGCGTTGCTGTCGCAGTTTAACAGCTGAATGTCAGCTCAAATTGGTTTCTGATTAGTGTGCATGGTGAGAACTTGCAAAGCCACATTTAATTCCTTTTCTATTACACACAGTGTAATTATGAATCTACATCTTTGCAAATCCCCCTGTGAGAAACAAACGATGTACGTAACAGTCTTATTTAGCTGCGATCATATTTTCAGCAGACGTTAGCATATTTCAGTTGAGCTGGCTGAGAAACACTGAAGTATTTAGTGGTTTAAATCCTTCCTCCCTCTCCCTCTCTCTCATCTAACTTACAAAGTTAAGAAACATCTTCTTCCTTTTATGTCGCAGCTTGATTACCAATCTGATGGTTATTATAAGGCACTTAAAGCTACATAGACCTGTTCATTAACTAACTGGAATGGATTTATGAGGCCATCTAAAGACGCAATAAAAGCAGGAACCTACTGACATTATTTATTAGTTTGTTGCTACGTTAACTGCACAAGGGTAATTGTCTAGACGTATTTAGGCCTGTAATGTGGCAAATGTTGTTTTCATCACTTGCTTATATGTGTAGGCATATGTTGCAGTGGACCATATGAAGTCATTCTTCTGCACCGGTGAGCTACGGGCGTCGTGTTGTTTGCTGGTAGTTGGATGCTAACAACGTATCAGATGTGTGTTAGTTTAAGACCACTCTTCATGTGTCCTGAGATAATCGATCTGAATGCCATTAATATGACTTTAAATCGTCATTAGTGGTAAAATGATACATTTTTCTGAATTTCTGCTCATATTTATTCAAAAGAACACATTTCCTTACAAGCATGAGTTGAGTAGATCCCTTTGAAATAACAATTAACAAGGTTGTGTTGACGAAAATCAATCTGTATTTGTACAAAACTGTAGATAAATAAAAAAAACTGTTTCAATCGAAACTTTTTTGTTGCAGTCATCCTTCTAAACTTGTGATAAGAGAAATTGCAAAAATGTAAAACGGGATTGTCCAAACTGACAAAATAAAAAATCATGATGTATTTAACTTAAGTATTTCAAAGAAAATCATAAACAATGTATATCGCTCTAGAATTACAATATTTGTGACACAGCTAAGACGATGTGTTTTAGTTGACTAACATTCATGCATTTGAAGTCTCAAAGGCTCAGTTACTTCCAAAATATCTTACTAACTCCTGCAAAAATGTAGACACAACACAGACTGTTGTTGGTTTATCATCCAGGAAACAGCGGAGAACGTCTCAACTAGCGGAAGCTAACCGTTAACATTAGTAACCACTACACAGCAGAAGCTCCTCCAGGCTTGTGTTATTTGTGGAGATAAAACATGAATGTTGCAAGTCAGTGGTAGAGTCATGTTGCTTATCCAATCTCAGGTGAGATGTCCAAATATGGGCTGCATGGTGGCGCAGTGGTTAGCACTGTTGCCTCGCAGCACGAATGTCACAGGTTCAAAACTCGGCTGCGGCCTTTCTGCGTGGAGTTGCATGCGTGGGTTTCCTCCGGGTACTCTGGTTTCCCCCACAGATCACAACATGCCCTATAGGTTATAAATTGTAAGTTGCTTTGGATAAAAGCGTCTGTTAAGCGAATAAACATAAACATAAACAAATTTCAGGAAATAAGACTAATCCTGTCAGGGGCAACATCAGTGGACTGAAACGCAAATGAAGATTAAATACAAAAAATGTTAAGGTGTAAATCCAATTAGAGTTTGAACTCCACATTTAATAATCATTACCATCAAAAACAAATCTGCAGCTGCTGTAACCGCTTTGGGCCACGGAGCAGGTTTGTTCTCCAGTATGTGTTACCATGGCAAATGGGATGGGCTTCAGGCTAGCCACGTTCGTGGAACCAAAGTTGGGGAAGTTAAGAGGAGATTTTCAAAAGACAGTCTGGATTTTTGTGATTAGCTTGCTAACCCCCACCCCCATTGAGGAGACGTGTGAAAGGAGGATAGTTGGGTAGATGACCAGCATCTTAAAAAAAACACCTCCCACCCACTGAATTCCACTGTGGAGACCATGGACAGCTCCTTCAGAGGCAGCCTGAGACATCCTCAGATCTTTCATCCTCTTTTCAGTGAGAGTGTATAACTCTACATCTTAGGTGTGTTCTTGCTGTGCGTTATTTCTAATTCCATGTTGTCGTTCTTTTTTAAAACACAGAAACGGTTTTGTTACCTGTTATTGACGCTACAGTTTTGCCGACGGCTGCCGGCTTCTTCAGGCTGACGCTGTTGGTGGCGCGTCACTTCCTTCTCCGTTTATCGTTGTCACCCTCTACTGCCCGCTCTCCCCTCTTGATAAACAAATGGAGGAACTAACTAAAGGACATATGATGGAAAAACAGAAAAAGAGTTCACAAAAGTAAAAGAAAGACACATAGAGAAGCTAAACAAACTCATAAACAGGAAAAAGAGGGGAGAAATACAAGGTAACTCTACACCAAACTCATGGGTATGTAACATTTCACAATACAAACTAACAGAAGCAGAAGAAAGCATATTAAAGAAAGGTTTAAACTTTGCAGTCACACCAAAAGAAATACCATATGATGAATTTATTGTAGCAACAGAACTAGCATGTCAACAGATCACAGATGAGGGAAAGAAAGCAGAGCTTAGAAACAACGTAGTTGGGATATTAAAAAACAGCCAAATTCAACACAGCAATATTACAAAAGAAGAACAATCAGCCATGACAGCTTTATCCAAAAATGAACAGATAATTATTCTACCGGCAGACAAAGGAAGAACCACAGTGGTAATGGACAGAGAAAAATATAAACAACAGATGAACCAGATGCTAGACAAAAATACTTAAAAAAGACCCAACAGAAAACATTAAGAAAAACATGAAAAAATTACTGAAGCCACTGCACGAAAAAGGCAAAATAACAGAAAAAATGTATAAACACTGGATTCCCACGGCAAATATAACACCAAGAATATATGGAACGCCAAAAATACATAAACAAAACACCCCACTTAGACCAATAGTAGACAGCATAGGTACACCAACATACAACATGGCAAAAGATATCGGCAGAATCATCAGCCCGTTATTAGGAAATACAGACCAACACTGCAAAAATAGTATACAACTGGCAAAAGAACTAAAGAAAATTACAATAGAAGATAACGACATACTCATCTCACATGACGTCACATCTCTGTTCACAAAAACACCAACCCAAAAAACCATAGACATAGTAGTTAACAGAATCAGACAGGACAAGACTTTACACAAAAGGACAAACCTCACAGCAGACGACATAGCACAACTGATAGGACTGGTAGCTAACTCCACTTACTTCACATACGATAATACAATATACAAACAACTGGAAGGCTTCGCCATGGGTAATTATCAGCCACCCTGTGTGAGTTTTTCATGGAAGACCTGGAACAAAAAGCCATAGCCACTGCCCTCCCAAACTGCAAAATAAAACTATGGAAATGCAACGTGGATGGCATACTGGAAATCATACCAAAAGGACAAACAGAAACACTAACACAACACTTAAACAACATTGACGACACGGGCAACATAAAATTCACTTATGAGTCAGAAACAGAAGGCAGCATAGCTTTTATGGATATGAAAATCACCAGGCAGACCGACGGGACCCTAAACATAAACACATACAGGAAACCAACACACACAGACCAATATCTATTATGGACATCAGAACACCCCACCATACACAAAATTTCAGTAATCAGAACATTATATCACAGAGCAAACATGATAACAGAAGAAAAAGACCGAAAACAAGAAGACAAACACATACAACATGCTTTAAAGACCTGCAGATACCCGACATGGGCAATAAACAAAGGAAAACGACAAACAAAAACAGAAAGCAAAGGACAACCCAAAAAAAAAGAACCAGAAACCCAGAAAGACAAGAGCCAAAACCAGTGATAACCCTACCATACATCAGAGGCATAACGGAAAAAATAAGAGCAACAATGAAAAAACACAACATAAACACACCAACAAAACCATACACAACAGTTAGAAACAGACTAGTACACCCAAAAGACAAAATATCAACTGGACAAAAATGTGGGGTCATTTACGAAATCCCATGCAAACTCTGCAATAAAACATACATAGGAGAAACCAGACGCCAACTCAACACACGAACAATAGAACACAGAAAGGAGTGCGAGAAAGAGGCAAATCGAAAACACACAAGAGCAGCAAAAGTAGAAGCAGAAAGTACAATAAAAAAGTCAGCCGTAACAGATCATTGCTTAAGAGAAAGCCATATAATGGACTGGGACAACACACGGATCATAACCACTAAACAACAAAAATACAAAAGATGGATCAAGGAAGCAACCGAGATAAGGAGACGTGGATGTGGGACCATGAACAGGGACGACGGAGTTTACACGCTGGACCACACATGGGACTGCATCGTCGGAGAGGGGAAAGCGGGCAGTAGAGGGCGACAACGTCCTCTGCTGCCCGCAGATAAACGGAGAAGGAAGTGATGCGCCACCATCAGCGTCAGCCTGAAGAAGCCGGCAGCCGTCGGCGAAACTGTAGCGTCAATAACAGGTAACAAAACCGTTTCTGTGTTTTAAAAAAGATCGACAACATGGCATAACTCTACAGTTTAACTGGTACTGGCAGTATGCTGACACACAATAACATCAATGCAATATTCATTATGTGTTCATTACTCGCGCAATACCAGATTTACATAGTATGTCTGTGTCACTTACGGTGTGCTGCATAATGTTGGAACCCAAGTTTTTACTTTTTTTTATTCGTTTTAAGCGGTCGAAGGTTACAACTCTAGACTACTGCCTATGTGTGTATACATGTACCTTTGTTATTATTTTTCTTCAAATTATTCTCTTAAGTGTTTGTGCTGCTGTAACAAGTGCACTTCCCTACTGTGGGATCAATAAAGTATATTCTATTCTATTCTATTCTATTCTAAAAAATGTATTGATTTAACGAAGGTCCCATACCTTTAAAACCACTACTTGTAGCTTCAAAAGGACTGCCGCATTTCTACCTTCCTGCTTTTCCTACATCCTTGACACCAGGGATTGTGTTGATGAATGTGGGTAAAAAATTGCACACATATATCTTTTTTCTCCTTTCCCTATATTAAATATTATAATGAATTCTAAATAAATAATTCCTGTCTTTAGTGCATAAATCTGACTTTTCCACCTGTAGCTAAATTAAAAGTTACATTTCAAATGTCCTTGGTTGTGCTTTTTAAAAACGTCTTTATCATCTTCTTTTAATTGAGTTAATTCATCTTTTTTTCCTTCATTTATTTTTATTTTTGTCTTGAACATCTGAACACATCCTTGATGAGATCAAAGTTGTGTTGCGATCAAGCCCATCCTTCTTATTAGAGGAACACTTCAAATGATGCTGTGACCCTGTAGTTTCCTGCTGTTGCATCATAGTAATGCTGACTGCTGTTAAAAGCCCAAACAAAGCTGCTTTTGGGGTTTTGAGTCAAGGCTCTGTTTGTCTCATGATCCGGGGTTATTCTTAACGGTTTGATGTTTAGTATTTTGTAAGATTCACCTGCTGATTTTGGGAGCACATTTGTGTTTTCAGTCTTGTTTGCACATCTGTTTCTAATAACCCGATTTGCATCCCCTTAATCTTCCCCCACCTGGTGTTTGTTGTCAGAACTGAGCTCACCTTGTGTGGTTTAACCCCGCTCTGCTGCGCATTTTGTTTCCACGTCTTTAAACTTCCTGCCATGCTGTGCCTTTTAAATCACTGAAATAATGTTTATTCATCTTCACCTCCACAAATTGAGATTTTTAACTATTTCTAATTCTTTGTGTTGCATTGTGTTGCACGCTATTTCTTAAAATTACAGTGACAATTGAATTTCTGCAAAACTGCTTGAGTTGATTCACTAAATAAGTTTTTCTATTTATTAAATGGAAAATAGATTTCCAACATCTATCTGTGGAAGCCCTGATATGAAACTACATGACAAGATTCATAAACACATTAACCAGTGGTTGCCAGGCTTTTTCACTCCCAATCTCCTACCAGCATGCATGTTCAATGTGATTAAATACAAACTTTATAAAGAGATACAGATTTATAACTCTTATGTAGAGTGTGTACTCTTTACTATTGGGATTTTATGAATAGTTTTACAAATATTACCTTGGTAACCTCACAGCCTCTGCACAGACAGTGTTGTGGGGTACATTTGAAATTGTGACGTTTTATTTGTTTTTCTTAAATCTTACTTATTTTACGCCAAAAGAGGTTTACCTCATGGCCCAGAATGACATCTGATCAAGGGCAGGGCGAGCGCTCCCAATACACACACACACACACACACACACACACACACACACACACACACACACACACACACACAC
>SSNQ01034506.1:629696-672396 GCA_006942095.1 Nothobranchius kuhntae
ACAAATAGACAAATCATTTTGGGTCAGCTAGTTTGACTCCAGAGGACCAAACATGGTTTTCATGCAATCATCATAATGCTGCAAAAAAACTGTCACTATTAATATTTTACCTAGATTTTGACTGTGCACAGACTGGAAACATCAGCCTACACCCCAGTCCATAAAAGTGAAATGTAATTTAGCCAATGGCCTGTTCCAGCTAAGCATTAAAACTTATCATAAACGTTAAAAAACATTCACAGTTCAAAGTACAAAGACACCACAGTTTGACTTATATAACCTCGTTTTTGTTTGAATCCCTAATGCAGTGTTTAGCCTTTTGCCTGCATCTTTACCAAATGAAATCTTAAGACTTTCCCAACACAGCCAAAGGATAAGACCAACCTAATTTTAGAAATGTTTCATAGCTGCAGAGCGCATTAGTATTTACACATGCAAATAAGCATGTCTGCTTGCATGCTAAAGCTCCAAAAACACATTGAGAGGAGAAATATTCACATGAATGTCACATCATTTCCAAGCAACTCCCGTGAACGCTCGTTTACAGGAATGTGAGGGAAAGATAGGGAGAGCTTGACCTGTTTGGGAAAATCAATCATGCATGAAGTGTTTTCTTGGCTTTCTGACAATCTTCTTTGTAACTACTCCTCTGTCCTTTCATGGAGTCGTCTTGCATCATATCCTCTCGTTGCTAGGAGCCCTAATTTAAAACCTTGAATTAAGCTCTAAGAGAGCAAACCCATATAACTTTTATTATGGCCTCAGTGCTTTAATGCACTGTTGTAAAATTGTTACACTGGCACCACTTTAATGCGCTGTTCCATTAACTTCAGAAGCCAAATTGGGAGAATAGAGTTGATTACCATTCTCCTTAAATAATTTATTTTGTTTTTGCAGAGTCTGGATTCAAACATGTAAGATTTTCATGAGAATATTTTGGGGAAAATTAAAATAAATTCTAATATTTCAGATATTTTAAGATGGGAACTAAGAATTTTGAGAAACAGCTATTGTCCAAATTCACTTACTTATTGCAGTCATGATTTGAACAAATTGTATATAAATGTTATTTATCTATGAAACAAAAGCTATTTTACAAGTCATTCAATAAAAAAATGTTAAAAGAAATATTTAGCCTAATTTAGTGCTGAGATTTGTCTTTTTCTTATGTTTCTGATGGTTTTTGATTGTTAAATTATTCCTGTTTGGTTTAAAAGTTTCATCACGTTTAGTCGTGTAGGTTTTTATTATGTCAGATGCAGTTCTTGTTCCATTTTATTCCATAGATTCCATAGTTTTCCTTGTTTCCACCTTGATACACACCTGTTTGTCATATGTTATGATTGATAGCGATTTAAATTGTAAGGATGTCACTCTGCAGAATGTTACTCTGCTCCAGCAACCCCCCAGTCCCCTTTTTCACAATCCAATGGTATAATCCTTGTATTTAATCCCACTAGATTGTCCGCTAACGATGGGAATTACAGCTCCTCCTGGCTCACCTATAACTCCCAATCAGCTCCTCATCTAGTACATTTTATGTGAACCGGCTTATGCCTGCAGTTGTCCAGAGAATCTCATTTAGTCTTTGCAATTTACTAAGATAATTTGTGACATATTTACCTTCAAATGTACCATCTAGGCCATGGGAAACATGAGATGGCATATATGTGGCAGTAAAAAAATTATGGTTTTACCGGTTTTGGTTTTACAGTGTGTGGTGTTCAGCCACACAGTAGGAAGCACACACAAACTAGTGTCACACACCAGCATTCCCTGGTCAGAAAAGAAATGTCAGGATCAAATGTGGCCTCAGCATAGACCAACATGGCGGAGGAATGTGTAGCAGATTTTTGTCACTTGGCTTTCTGATTGGCTACATGTCACATTCAAAAGGCAGCATGTCTATCATCGAAAAATGGACCAACACAATTCAACACATCTGATCACCACAATTTATGATCGGAGAGTTCCCGACATCTCTCCGAGCGTTTGTAACACACCCCACAAGGTTGGATTATCTGTTGGGATTATCTTTAGAGCCATTATGGTAATTAGGCGTGTCCTTAAGATTGTCAGAAGGGAAGGATCCGGTCAAAAATTGTTTTGATTATCCTGCTGTGTGAATCAAGCCTTCACTGCTTATTTTGCGAAATAAGAAAATACAGGATAACACATTTTATCGAGATTTAAACTAAACTAAATCCTTTTCTCAAACAACTTAACATTACATATGATATGTCATCATACATCCAAATCTGTTACATCTTCTTAATGCAGTTTATGAATTTTGTTTTAGGAGGCAGTTCAAATTTTTATGTTACGTTTTAAGCAAACATACATAGTAACTTGCTTCATTATTTCAGGACTATCCGGATGCCTGGCAATTATCCAAACTCAGGAGAGTAAAACTTTTATAACAATGCAAACTTTTAAAATGCTCAGAAACATGCAGCCTTGGGTCCCCCAGGAAAACATAGGTCGACAACCACTGATTTAGTCAATAAAAGTCAATTAGGATTACATNAATAGAGTTGATTACCATTCCCCTTAAATAATTTATTTTGTTTTTGCAGAGTCTGGATTCAAACATGTAAGATTTTCATGAGAATATTTTGGGGAAAATTAAAATAAATTCTAATATTTCAGATATTTTAAGATGGGAACTAAGAATTATGAGAATATTTTGGGGAAAATTAAAATAAATTCTAATATTTCAGATATTTTAAGATGGGAACTAAGAATTTTAAGAAACAGCTATTCTCCAAATTCACTTACTTATTGCAGTCATGATTTGAACAAATTGTATATAAATGTTATTTATCTATGAAACAAAAGCTATTTTACAAGTCATTCAATGACAAAATGTTAAAAGAAATATTTAGCCTAATTTAGTGCTGAGATTAGTCTTTTTCTTATGTTTCTGATGGTTTTTGATTGTTAAATTATTCCTGTTTGGTTTAAAAGTTTCATCACGTTTAGTCGTGTAGGTTTTTATGATGTCAGATGCAGTTCTTGTTCCATTTTATTCCATAGATTCCATAGTTTTCCTTGTTTCCACCTTGATACACACCTGTTTGTCATATGTTATGATTGATAGCGATTTAAATTGTAAGGATGTAACTCTGCAGAATGTTACTCTGCTCCAGCAACCCCCAGTCCCCTTTTTCACAATCCAATGGTATAATCCTTGTATTTAATCCCACTAGATTGTCCGCTAACGATGGGAATTACAGCTCCTCCTGGCTCACCTATAACTCCCAATCAGCTCCTCATCTAGTACAATTTATGTGAACCGGCTTATGCCTGCAGTTGTCCAGAGAATCTCATTTAGTCTTTGCAATTTACTAAGATAACTTGTGACATATTTACCTTCAAATGTACCATCTAGGCCATGGGAAACATGAGATGGCATATATGTGGCAGTAAAAAAATTATGGTTTTACCGGTTTTGGTTTTACAGTGTGTGGTGTTCAGCCACACAGTAGGAAGCACACACAAACTAGTGTCACACACCAGCATTCCCTGGTCAGAAAAAAAAATGTCAGGATCAAATGTGGCCTCAGCATAGACCAACATGGAAGGTGTAGCAGATTTTTGTCACTTGACTTTCTGATTGGCTACATGTCACATTCAAAAGGCAGCATGTCTATCATCGAAAAATGGACCAACACAATTCAACACATCTGATCACCACAATTTATGATCGGAGAGTTCCCGACATCTCTCCGAGCGTTTGTAACACACCCCACAAGGTTGGATTATCTGTTGGGATTATCTTTAGAGCCATTATGGTAATTAGGCGTGTCCTTAAGATTGTCAGAAGGGAAGGATCCGGTCAAAAATTGTTTTGATTATCTGCTGTGTGAATCAAGCCTTCACTGCTTATTTTGCTAAATAAGAAAATACAGGATAACACATTTTATCGAGATTTAAACTAAACTAAATCCTTTTCTCAAACAACTTAACATTACATATGATATGTCATCATACAACCAAATCTGTTACATCTTCTTAATGCAGTTTATGAGTCTGTTGTTTTAGGAGGCAGTTCAAATTTTTATGTTACGTTTTAAGCAAACATACATAGTAACTTGCTTCATTATTTCAGGACTATCCGGATGCCTGGCAATTATCCAAACTCAGGAGAGTAAAACTTTTATAACAATGCAAACTTTTAAAATGCTCAGAAACATGCAGCCTTGGGTCCCCCAGGAAAACATAGGTCGACAACCACTGATTTAGTCAATAAAAGTCAATTAGGATTACATTTTTTTTATTACTTTTAAATAAATTCCGTCTTTCTCTGCAAAAACAAAAAGGAAGTGCTATGGCTCATGTCACATGTTCAGATGTAACTCAGGACTTTGGTCACATGTGCGATCCTGCACCCCGACTCATCAGTGAGGTATTCTCAAAGCATTATTCCAACTGGAGGATCCTGCTGAGGGAGGCTCTTGTGACTACAGAGGAAGTCCTGTTAGGAAGTGATTATTTAAATCTATGCATCAATTATTAACTCTACCTAACGAGGAGTCCTGCTGCTATTGGTGACAGCAGAATTACTACAGCGTGATCAGGGGGAGAGACATTTTGCAGGAAGTAATTATTTGTCCAAAAGCAGTTCACTTCAGACAGAATTAACGTTTGCCACCTGCAGATCACTATTAGAGGTAAGAATAAAGGTTGATAAACCTCTGCTTGAGTTTTGGATACCAGATGTTCTATTGAGGCTTGATAATGAGGAGAACTCTGAGCCTTTTGAGGAAACACCTCAGAGGGTTCGTGCAAAGACATTTTATGCTTTCCCCCCCCCAAGCGTCCAAACACAAACACAATTAAAACTAAAGTCCCCAGAAGGTTTTCCAGTAGAAGAATTTAAATTTAGCACAACTACGATTATAATTTATTTTGCTTCGCCACATTACTGCTTCATTTCCATAGAGGGAATTTGTTTTTTGTCCGCCAGGTATCACACTACTCTGTCAGCTCTCCAAGCAATCATTTAAAGGAAATAACCTCTGGCGACTTCCTCCAAATTCTGTTGCTGCTGGCACAAAACATGGAGCTTTAAAATTCCTTGTGCTTACTACTGACCCCCACCCCCCCCCCCCCCCCCCCCCCCCCCCCCCCCCCCCCCCCCCACACACACACACACACACACGCATGCATGCACACACACACAAACATACACACCCTGAGGTTAACTTAGCTTAGCATTAAAGTCATGGACGACATTCTAATATAATCACTTTGCTCAGTCCCAGTGGAAAAAGGAGACTGAGTCATAATATTCAAAGGCACAGTATTTATGTGCAGTTCAAATTATGCATTGCAAAATATAAATTCCATTTATATTCAGTAACGCATAATTAATTCCATGCTGATTGTTATTTTTCTGTGTTTCCGTCTCTTTCTGTGTATGTCTTCCTTTTTCCAGCTTTGAGCCCAGCTGGTTAACTGCAGGCGTTTAGGCGAGCTTTACTCTTAAACCAGTCAGATCTTTGAAATCCCAGTATCTTGCAGCTGTCAAAAATAATGAACCCTCTCTGCAACTGTCAGCTGTCATTTCAGCATGTCACTTTGGTTCAGTCATAAGTCATGGATCACATCTCATCTTAGCCATCAACTGCTTTTCAATCATCAGTTTCTGGACTGCCTCCCTGAATCTGATTTCATCCTTATGGTGGTATTTGGAGAAATGACCATTTAACACCAGTCCTATCAAACCAACATGAGCCTTGATATTTTTTTCTGTCTTTGTTAACCGTGATCAAAAACATGCAATTGGTTGTGTGTTGCGCATTTTGATCAACCAAAACAAGTCTCATCCCCTCCCAAGTTAATAAGATCATTTGGCACCTGTACCAGACTCAAATGTTTTACATCTTTTCCTCACATGAACAACCTTACATGGTGGTTTTTCTTTTTATCATTTTTGCTTTGCCCTTTAGGAATACTTTAATATATTTTTCTTTAATTACAGTGTGTTATCGGGGATCATAAATAAGTGTACAGAAGAGCTGAAACTTGCAGACACCTTTATATTATTTTCTTCCTGTGATCTTTGGAGTTCTATAAGGTTCTCCAATCATCTGAAATAATAATAATAATAATAATTATTATTATTATTATTATTATTGTTATTATTATTATTATTATATTTGTATTTTACATTATAACCTTCCTTGCTCCAAATGAATGGAAAAGGCAACAAAGTCACCTTAAAGGGTTACGCTTCTCCCAGGTCAGTGTCCTTCACAATTGCCGTGTTTCCATTGTTGGAACTTCAGGGTGAATTCTGGGAGGGGGAGATTAACTGGGAGATATGATGTCCTGGTCCAATAACATGTTGAGTCTCCATTCTAAATCAGCCCTTTCAGAAGTTTACACAGACATCAGCATATTGGGAGCCTAAGTCGCGCCCATCTACTTCCGGAAATAGCTTTTTTAGCCCCGTTGACTTGCATTCATTTTTTTCATTCTTCCGGGGACCCATGAGCCGACAGGAAAGGGAGGAGACTTAGGCTCCCTATTGCACCTGCTTCGGCAGCGAGTGATGTCACTGATCAGCACCAAAAAGCATCCACAGTAACATTAATACCATTAAACGTTTTATTCTGTTGAAGTATATCATAATTTAATCCAATCAGAAGACGAGAGCAGCTGTGTGATGTAAAACGTGGTGTTCAATGACCCGATGAAGCTCAGTTTTTTTACAGCGCTCTGTGAGACAACAAACCCCATGAATTATGTTATGTGGGGGAATTCCACCATGTTTTTTTATGTGGGGAGTTTAATTTTAAGAGTAATCGGTCCTTATCTTCTTTCGCTTCCGTTCTGCTTCACCAGCAACAAATTTTACTTCTACCAGTTGTTTTGGACATTTCCTACAGAATTACAGAAAACAGCATGAGTTAACCAAATGTTCCACTCAGCTTCTCCACCGGGCCAGTCCAAGTACATAATCCTGATCAGGTACTCAAAAAGTTCTGGAAAATGGAAGTTCGGCCGACCCGATCAAGTGAAGACACGTACATGTTGGGAAGTTCCTGTAAATTTACCCCGAAGTTCCGATAATGGAAACGTACCTAATGATCTGTAGCCTCGTAGTGTAGAAAAATCCTACCAGGTTAGTACTTCTGCATCTCTGGAGTAGTCCTGAATAAAACTTCCTGTCATAATTCTGTTCTCTAGGGTATGAGTTCATTTGACCTGATTAAATCTGGGTTTATTTTATTTTATTTATTTATTTATTTTTGTTATCTGCCGAAAGCACACACAAGACAAAATACAACCTTATATAAGTATGGATCATCTTGATCTTTAAATTATTTCTGTGTTGTCTTCAAAGTATGTTGCAAATGTTTGATAATGGAGTTTTTTCTACACTGAAAAAATATATAAACGCAACACCTTTGTTTCTGCTCCGATTTTTCATGAGATGGACTTAAAGATCTAAAATTCCTTCCAGATACACAATATTACCATTTCTCTCAAACATTGTTCACAAATCAGTCTAAATGTGTGATAGTGAGCACTTCTGCTTTGCTGAGATAATCCATCCCACCTCACAGGTGTGCCACATCAAGATGCTGATCCGACATCATGAGTAGTGCACAGGTATACCTAATACTGCCCACAATAAAAGGCCACCCTGGAATGTGCAGTTTTGTCTCACAGCAAAATGCCACAGATGCCACAAGCATTGAGGGAGCATGCAATTGGCATGCTGACAGCAGGAATGTCAACCAGATCTTTTGCTTGTGTATTGAACGTTCATTTCTCCACCATAAGCCGTCTCCAAAGGCATTTCAGAGAATATGGCAGTACATCCAACCGGCCTCACAACCGCAGACGACGTGTAACCACACCAGCCCAGGACCTCCACATCCAGCAGGTTCACCTCCAAGATCATCTGAGACCAGCCACTCAGACAGCTGCTGAAACAATTGGTTTGCATAACCAAACAATTTCTGCACAAACTGTCAGAAACCGTCTCAGGGAAGCTCAACTGCATGCTCGTCGTCCTCATCAGGGTCTTGACCTGACTCCAGCTCATCGCCGTAACAGACTTGAGTGGGCAAATGCTCACATTCGATGAATCTCGGTTTACATTGTTCAGGGCAGATGGCAGACAACGTGTGTGGCGTCATGTGGGTGAGCACGTTGCTGATGTCAATGTTGTGGATCGAATGGCCCTTGGTGGTGGTGGGGTTATGGTATGGGCAGGCATCTGTTATGGACGAAGAACACAGGTGCATTTTATTGATGGCATTTTGAATGCACAGAGATACCGTGATGAGATCCTGAGGCCCATTGTTGTGCCGTACATCCATGAATATCACCTCATGTTTCAGCATGATAATGCATGGCCCCATGTTGCAAAGATATGTACACAATTCTAGGAAGCTGAAAATGTCCCAGTTCTTGCATGGCCAGCATACACACCGGACATGTCACCCGTTGATCATGTTTGGGATGTGCTTGACCGGTGTATACGACAGCGTGTACCAGTTCCCACTAATATCCAACAACTTTGCACAGCCATTGACGAGGAGTGGACCAACATCCCACAGGCCACAATTGACAATCTGATAAAGTCTATGCGAAGAAGATGCGTTGCACTGCATGAGGCAAATGGTGGTCACACCAGATACTGACCGGTTCTGAGTCCCCAGACCCCCAATAGAGCAAAAAAAAACTGCACATTCCAGGGTGTCCTTTTAATGCGGGCAGTATAAGGTACACCACTGCACTACTCATGGTGTCGGATCAGCATCTTGATGTGGCACACCTGTGAGGTGGGATGGATTATCTCAGCAAAGCACAGGTGCTCACTATCACACATTTTGACTGATTTCAATTCAATTGAAATCAAAGATACTTTATTAATCCCAGAGGGAAATTAGAGTTTCAGTACACACAATTCAGAGATCAGACATACATGGGCAAGACACATGACAAGAATTGGTGACTGTGGTCATTCGCAACCCTGAGTCACGCTACCTTAATAGAGATCATAGGGTAACATGAGGACTGGTTCAGGTGGAGGGAAAAAAAGGCACTTCAGTTACCCTCCACTGTGAGGGCAGCTTTGCTCTGCAAAGATTGTGAACAATGTTTGAGAGAAATGGTAATATTGTGTATCTGGAATGAATTTTAGATCTTTAAGTCCATCTCATGAAAAATCGGAGCAGAAACAAAGGTGTTGTGTTTGTATTTTTGTTAAGTTTATATAACGTTTCCAAGAACAAAACAACATGAAGACATGTCCCTCTCTTTTGGTAAATGGCCTGTATTTGATATAGCACCTTCTAGAGTCCTGGGACCCCCCCCCCAAGGGACTTTACAACACAATCAGTTATTCACCCATTCACACACATTCACACTTTGTCTTAAGCCCATCTCCCGCCTTACTCAGCAGAGAAAAGACTGTGTTTTTGTGAGTCAAACACAAACCTGCGTGAACATGCTGACATGACACCTGCACCCTCACGTCAGAAATCTGCACTTCAAGCTTTATATTAGGACACGAGCTGAACAGTGAAATGTTGATAATCAAATATGGGAGAAAGTCTGCATCACAGCACACGTCTAATTTAAACCCTTCTTCACTTTCTCACCCTGCTTTCTGCTCCAAACCACGTTTGTTTCTGTGATTTCAAATGTGCAAAACTCTTTTAAGCTGTCAACTCTCTGTGACTTGTGTGCACATCATACACTTGCACCTTGCATTTAGACAAATCGCATCTCTGTTACTATTTGAACACAGCCAGGGGGGAAGTTTACCTGTTAACTAAGAAGTGAAAGATTTAAAAGAAAAAAAAGCCTAATCCCAGATTGATAGATGCTAATAAGGTTTGATTATGACTGACAAGGCGCTTTAGCTTTCTGACATCTCTAATAGCTTGGGAGCCCAGATGGAGGAGAGGGGGATTAAGGAGATGATATTTTTTTTCTGCTGGTTCAGTTGGGATGAAATTGCAGAATATTACTCTCTAAATTAAAAATATTAAATTACAGCAAAGATGATTTTAAATCATCCTCTGGTGATTACCGCTGCACCAGAAAGTGTGTTACTTTCTGCAAAGTTGATCAACTCTGAGACCACACCGTGAACTTTTTCATTAAAACTTTAATCAGAAATGAATATTTTAACACTTTCATATAATCTTATCATTCGGTGATTTGTGGCATTAATTATTAGCATTTAAAGCTGAAAAATGCTCTGTGCTGCAAGTATGAATAAAATAGATTTGAATTATTTTGATGTGCGATGAGATAAACAGAACAAAACAAGGTCAGTGTATTAAGATTTTCCATTAAATTCTGCTTATAGTGTCATCCGTTGTTACATCATGTTGTTCTTGGTGTTTGTTCGTGCTAAAAGTGTGTGGCTTTCTGACACGTACCATGCTCTAAATCGCTTTTTCAGATGCGATCAATCACAATCACAGTGTGCAACTGAAGCCAGAGTCTCACTGAGCTGCAACTGTTGGCAATATATTGCAAAGTGAATTTGCACCAGTTTCTTAAATGTTTCCAAACATTTGGAAAGATTCTCAACCGCTTTTGATGCAAGGCTTTATTTTTGTACTTGTAGATTTTTGAACAATTTTAAGTAAAAATATCTCCTCTCGAAATAGTCACAGTCTAGAAAAGTGAGTCACACTGTTGGTCACGAGGAGCTACACAGGGGGACTTGATATGATTTGCACAATTCAAAATAAAACTGAAAAGCTATTGCAGATCACAGGTGCTGCTTGCTTCCAGGCAATTGCTTGGTGCTCCCAGGCCACAAGGGGGCCCCAGAGGGCCAACAAACTGTGAAGACAGCACCACAACAGTGGTGAGACAGTGAAAAGCTGTCATTTGACAGCACTGTTCCCTTGTCTCATCTCCGTCTCTGACTGCTCTGCTGCACATTTTTTCATCTGTTTCCTCCACACTTGGACAGCCTCTGTCAGAGAATCCATCCACTAGCGCACACCACCCCTCACCCCCCGCTCAAAACGAAGAAACAGCAGCACGCTCCTTAGGCCAGGGAGATACTTGCTGTTTAACAACGCGTGCACATGTTTAAAATTGCTGTCTCGTGTGACTTGCGTTGATTTGAAGCTTTGTTTGAGCACATCCCCCGACATTAACGTGATGCGTTCACGCTGCAATATACAAGTAACCAGTAGGTGGAATTGACAAAACAAGCCAGACACACTCATCATGGTCACTCTGTCTGTGGTTTACAGTTTGCTCATACTATCTACTGCTGTTGTTTTTTCTGCTGTGATTTCAAAATGAACCTGCTACTGATCTCTTCTATTGATGCCATGTTTATTTTGGTTGTACCCATCTATCCAGTCTGAGTTCTCTACTGTGCCCCCTAGAGGAACACTCGAGTACTGCCTGCAGTGCAGCAGCAAGTAAGATAACAAAGACGCAGCCTGCTGTTTGCATCAAAACGAAGATTAAAAAGCAAGTATATTCTAGGCCTTAGACTGCGCCAGACAATGACACTTTTTGTTTGGGGGCATCATGAAAAGCTTGCAGCACTACTATACTGGGCATGTAGATTCTCAAGGAATTGTCCCTTAAAACCTTTTTCCTCTTCCATCCCGTCCTTGCATTCCGTACCAAAGTACGCGTTGAAGAGGCGTTGATAGAAGACTTGTGGGTCTTCGGTACAACTCTGTTTGACTGACAAAGCTAACTGTGTGCCAGCCTCCTGTGAATTATGAGTGTACTCTTTCCGAATCGCAGCTTCCAGCTTGTCGTAATCATTTGCGATCAAATTAAGCGTGTGGTCAATAAGCGAACCCACGGCATCGGAGGTCAACCTTATCAGAAAAATCTTGTCCTCCAGGGTCATTCCCGGACATGGCTGAAAGTGATGTCAGAGGTCACTCAGATATGTGTCAACCGGATACGACTTACCTGGTTGAGGGCTGAATTTCTTGACGCTCCGAGACATCCTGTAGATGTCAGATATGGGCACAGGTGCGATCGGTTGGGCTGGCTGCGGAGCTGGCACACCCATTGCAGCAGCACCAGCCGGTGCTGCAGGAGGGTATTGTTGCTGTGCAACCAGAAGGTGTGTAAGAGCATCAGTAACATGTGTATGGCCTGGCTGGTACAGATGAGCTGAAGGCGGGAACGGATGGGCTGGAGGCGGGAACGGATGGGCTAGCTGAGGAGCCAGGTAGTCAGGATGAGGGGCTGGAGGTGGCACAAACTGGCTTGGCTGAAACGCCGGAGGTAGTGGTAAATGTCTCCTTTCTGCTTCAGCAGGTGCACTCCCACCAGCCACACTTGCAGCCAGTGGAACAGCTTCTGCATCCGCCAGAGTTGGAGGAGGTGGAGGAGAACGAGGAGGAGATCACTGGAGTGATTGCTCTTTTTCTCTTATGAGTGCAGAAATCTGTGATTGTAAATAATCCAGTTCATTTTCTCGGTTTTCTGCCTGAGCTTTAAGTGAAGAAATATCGTGCTTTAAACCATATTTCTCAGCTTCCAAATCTCTTATTTTATCCTCCAGTTGACTCTTGTCATCTAACAAATTTGTAATCTCTGTCTGGGCTGTTTCCAGCTGGTCCTGGGTTTCTGTTAGTTGTTGCCGAGCATCGCTCTGCTTCTCCTCAGAGTCAGAACTACCTGCTTCATCTTTTACCGCTTGATCAGAAAGGGCACGCATTGTACCTTGTGTGTCCATATGAGCATTTACTTCTCTGTCCCAGAGGTGAACTAACAAGACAGCAAACTCCACCAGGTGTTCTGTGCGGGCATCTGATTTAAGAGGTTTACCTGTTCTGGGCAGATTTTCAATGTTAGTTTGTAATAACTTCATCTGCTCATCAGCTCGGTGGTTCTGCAAACCTTCAGCATAGCCGTGATTAGACAAGCTTTCCTGTCCCACAACAGACTCAACTGCATCAATATCCTGTCTTCCCAGTGAGGGAAGGGCTAATTTTTCTCCTTCTGACATGTTTTGAAAATCAAAAATGACTTTTCACCAAAAAGAATGTAATGAACAGAAAAATCCGCCAGATGGCGGCTGAGCACCGATGGTGGGTACAGGCGGGGGTGCTGACGTCACCTTGTCTCCTCCCGGCACTCTCAAAATGGCGGTGAGTCGATGACGTCACCCGGAAGTTTTAAACTCAAAAGTAATAAAACACCGCTAAAACTGCACGAACTGGGTTCGGAGTTTTACTCCTAGGTGTAGCGGATATTGAGACACAGAAATGCTGCGTCAAAACGGCTTGACAGGTTGTCAGGACGCATTGTCTTACCGGGTCCACTAGTTAGCATTGTTATGCTAACTAGCGGGGCCTGGCGCTTACAGGCTTTGACGGTCCAATCCAGTCGGAATTGGACAGTCCGAGTAACTAAAACGTTTGTGTGCATTGTCATTATATTCGGACTCTAGCGTATGCAGTTCATAGTTGCAGAGACACTCTTCCGTGTTAAGCTTAGTTATTAGCAGTTTAATGTTGGTAAACTCACCCGGATTGATAACCGGGGGGATCAAGATGGCTATCGAGGGAAGCGGACTTCCAGCGGGGATATTTCTATATCTCCGTTACACAATAAATTGTACACAGTGCCACGTACACTCGAAAAAGGACATGGAAATACAGGATTCACCTTAAAGAAGCAGGAAATCCTTCAGTGCTAACTCAAAATGGCTGCCGTATGCCACGTCAGCCTTAGGATGATTTGAGATGAAAAGGCGCCTCCTGTGGAGGATGACTGGCGTCAACCCCCCTTTTCTTTAAATGGAGATGCTGCTCTCTGGTGGTGGATTACGGGATCACCTCATTCTCAAACCAGAAACATCAACTTTTTTTTATTTTAAAGAGTTTTAACTGTCTAAATATGTCTCAGACTTAGCACAAAGTGTCCAAAAAATGTGCTAATATCGGGCTGGCTCACCATTATGTACTGAGTGTTAATTACAATTAATTAAGGACCATAAGACACTAAAATTTCATATCTAGTATGAAATCCATCTTGCGGACCACTGGTTTATTTAATCAGAAGATTGGATCTTTTTAAGGCAGGGATTTAGATGACACCTTGTAATAACTTAGAGACAAGAGAAGAGAGAGAGACCTTTAAACGTTTAAGATGGTTTATTACTAAATAATTTTTAACAATTTAAACATGACTTATTCTCTAATAATGGATGTTCTGTTTGAATGAGGTGTGAGAAGGTTGGTGTGTGTGTGAATGAGTGTTCTTCAGAACCCTCGTATCCGGAGAAACAAAGTCTGAGTGGGAGATGATGTTTTGCTCCTAACTTATCAGAGTTTGAGACTGATAGTCATAAACACATGAGACGCCATTTATGTCGCATCCACATACCCTCAGTGAGACCTCCAACGATCGATCCAGAATGCCAGGTCCTCGGACATTCCTTCCGGTACTGGAGCCAATGGTACAGCATCACAGCACGACAAACTAGTCCTTGGATTGTCTCCAGGCAAAAAGCGACAGGTGGTTCACAGCGTCAAAAAGGGGACCCTCCGTGGGTCAGTGAGTTCAGCTTTTATTCTGAAAGGTACCATTGCTTGGTTGGTAACAAACAACAGAATTTTCCCAGCTTGATGGTTTTCAGCTTAAAAAGAGAAGTACAGAATGGCCGGTCCAACACTTCACTTAGCATGCAGTGAACTTCATGGGTTCTTGAGAACTGAACTTAAGATGGCGTTGGAACTGTTTTATTAATCTGGATGTTTTTGATTCTGGACGAATCAAAGCTGACAGATTTATAAACACCACAGAAACTGCCACGCTTCAGACTATGAAGGTTCTGATTGGATCAGCACAGTAATGTGTCATGTGATTGTTTTCCTTACGTGTGTCAGTGTGTCTAGTGAAATAGATTAAGTCATATTACTTATTAAAACATATTAATCATAATATTGTGATTTCACAGATCGGTCACATTGTATTATTGACTAACAGTTGTTTTGATTAGCTTTATTGAAAATAGAGTTCTTTGATTTAATAAAAGAAAAGTCTCTTCATCTTCTGTTTTCATTGCTGCAAAGTAAACAGTTTAGAAGCAAATGCATGACCTTGAGGCTGTTTCATGCACTCTGGCGCTGTGTCAAAGGGAACTGTGGAAAAGGTTAAATAACCTTGAGGAATAGCTCCTTCATCACGTTACAGTAGCTACTGTATACTTCAAATATAATTGTTGCAAAAATCAAATCAATAGTTAGCCTGGCAAGCCACCCTATAGATGTAAATATATAGTTTGGCCACAACTCACTAACTGCCCCCAGTTGTGGGATGGGATTTAAGCTTGTCTTTCAAAATGCCTCTGTATGCTATTGGACAACAAACAACGTGACATACTTACCGCCTAAGATCTCAGTCAACAGAGCAGGGCGCCAAACACCACTGAAGAAGAAGACGCAAGTACAACCTTTTTCTAAATACAGGTTTTAAGTACCTCCATCTTCTCTTAAATCAAAACAATGAAAAATAAACCAGATCTGAACACTGCTGTGTTAATTTGTAACTGGAAGTGTCTAACATCCTCACCCAACTGGCTCATGCAACCAGCCTACCGATGTCCTTTGGATTAAAACTCCAAGTTTGTCAGTCGGTGTGCATTTAATCAAGCAGGACTGTTAATTGTGCATGCTCGTCAATGTTTCATCAAATGCCTTTGAACTACTTTCTTGTTGAGCAGACCAGGAGAAACACAGTCATTTTGTATTTTAGGTATTTCCACGGAAGATAAAGAAACGTTTGAGCTGAACGTGAGAGATAAAAGGTCACAGTCACAAATAAAACCTTGAAAGTTTCTGTTAAATTTAAACAGATGTCATCACCAGCAGTAGGTGGATTAAAACTTGCTAGAAAGCTGTTATTGCACAGGAATCAGCAATAAATAGCAGCTCAACAATAGCACGAGTGCACATCATTATATTTTCATCAGGTTGAGCAGCTTTATCTTCACTTCTGCAGTCTTTCCACTCCTACGCAGCATGTGTGTCTGCTTTGCTCCACACAGCCGGGCAAATGATGCTTTTTAAACTAAAATATGCATTCACGTGTAGAGGTTTTTAAATGGACTACATCTGCCAATACAATGTGATCAACCCATCCAAAGGGTTACCTCAAGGCTCTTAAAACTTGAGTTGCATGCAGTAACAGTTATTACCTTGTCATCTTCTACATCATTGCATCATGTACTACAGACTCAAGTATTTTCTGCAAAGCTCCACTTTCTAAGGAAAGTTATTTTTTAAAAGCCGTATACAGTTGGGCTAAAACTGAAAAATAAGCCGCAGTGCAGATCGGTCAAAAAAGGTATCTGTTTCAGTCGGAGTGAGATGCTGCAATCTGTGATTTCATTAAACAAAATACAGGCTGGACTCACTCCTATGGCCCTGAATGCAGCATTCTCAGAGAAAATTACAGCATTCTCTTAAACGTTTTGTTTACATCCATGCCAATCTTAGCTAAAGCTCCTGATGCTGAGTCACTGAAGTGATGCCGGTTGCTAATTGTAACTCATCCAGCTGCAGTCAAAAGGACAGGATGAGAGAAACATAATAGTGAAACAATGCAAGGATGAAAACACTCATACTCACAGATACTGAGATACCGTACTTCTACAATGCCTTAAACTATGTAGTGGTAAAAGTTTAATGTTTTCCTGTTTGTAAAATAAAATAAACTGTTGTTGAAAATTGAAGCCAAAATGTCTTGTTTTCAAGTGCAGCTATTATAGATTTTGGGAACCAGAATTGTGCAACAATCATGTTTTTGTTAAGGATTCAAATAACTAATTTTATTAATACATATTACAAAGAATCAACATGAATTAATATTCTAAAATCCTACTTAAAACAGAAAACCATAGTTTGTTCACCATCTAGTGGCGGTATTGTATTGCACCGTAAGCCCCCCCTCCCTACATCCATGATTACTGGAAGCAACACCTCTCATTTGTGAAGACCTCTAGCTGACACCATCTTTGTAGTTTTCCGCCACTGCAGCACTAGCATTAAGCCTGCCTAACAACTGTAGAGTTTTGTGATTGACTAGACACAAATACTTACTTGTCCATAAGAAATGTTGCCAACGCTGCATCAGTCTAGGTACTTCCACACGCCCACGCTGTGATTGCCGTCTGTTCGTAAACTGATTTCTGACTAGTGCTGATCAGTGCTCAAATCATAATGCATTGGGCTCTATGGGGAGGAGGGCAGATATATCAAAAAGTAAAAAGTATTGCCAACATTTTCTCACAGTGCAAGTTCAGACTATCACTTCTACAGATTTCTAAAAACATCACATGATTTCTAATAGTGGGGAATTCTCCAGAAAGCCATACTATGCAATTTTTTTCATATTTTTAAGTTATTTTGTTGAGCCAGTATGTGCTAAAATGACCCTTTACACGGTTAATGAAATGCCACTGAGAACCCAATCGCCCTCTGTGGCCAGAATGTCGCTTTTGCAACTTCAGACTGGTGGGCCTCTTAAAATTGAGCTGACATACCTGGCGCAGCAGTCTGGTTCCAGCACTCTTCCTGCTTGTTCTAGATCATGAACACAGCTGATTTGTTTAATTTAGCGATGAATCAATCACCAATGAAGGCTGAGGAGATCTTTCAGCTGTTAGATCAAGGTGTTAAAAATACAAATGAACAGCGAGGAGAAAAGTTTTGCTTTCGGTTTGACCACAGAGAATTAATAACCGACACTAGGGGATACTAAAAGCAAGCAAAATTGCCAAGTGTGCCTTTAAAGCACATTATTATTTTCTTTTAGCATTTATACTTGCAACATTTTCTAATCATTCTAATATTACTATTAGCTGTGTTGTGTGGTAGAAAGATGTGGAACAAAATATTGCCTGCACGAAACTAGAGCTTTTATTTTCATTCATTTGATGGCATGCCCTCATGGCTTGCATCGTGTCAGCTGTTAGACTACACGCTTACTCAAAGCTTCTGATTTATCTACTGTTGCTTTTCTGTGTCACAGTATGACCAAGCATAGAGCTGCTCCAGGTCAGAGTCCATATCCCTCTGTGGTTGCTCATTCTAATCACTCTCACAATAATGGTTGGATTATAGCCATCCAAATGCTCGCCTTCATGAATGGTGCTTTTTGTTTTGGAGTAAATGTATAACTCTTAATGCTCAATCTCTTTTATTGTTCCAGGTTCAGAGATGGTGGAGGCCCAGTGTCAGAGGTTCGAGGTGAGGAGTGCCGATGGTGAGAGGGTGTTGTTCTCAGCAGATGAAGAAGAGATCAGCATTGGGACGGAAAAACTTAAAGTCACAGGTAGAGTTCTGCAAGAAATACAATGGAAACTAGTGGTGATGGAACTGCATATAATATTAATTAGGGATGACGGTATATCAGCATCAATGTCTGTATCGGCCGATGTTAGTGATTGTTTAACATATTGGCCCAAAACGATCTCCTAACACATGGATTTTCTGCTTCCTGATCACGTGGCATGTGACATACGTGGATGAAGATCAGCTTTAGAGCTGTGATGTTTAGTCTCACGGTGCGGGGGACTTGTTCCGACGCCCACCCAATAAAAAATGCAAAAATGCAAATGACCATTTTTTTCATCCATGGCAGCACTGCCGGTCTCATGTGTCTGGCACAGTCTTTGCAGGAAGTTCATCTATTTGTCGGCTCAATCGAGTAAACCGAACCAAGCTGGATGTCTGAATGTTGGTGCCAACGTTTCCTCCGGGGTTCTTGGTTGGGTGCTGGTTCACCTCCTGGCTTGATGTACTAGTTTTCTATGTGATTTTTAAGAGCATTATCATCTGAGGTTACCTCCACTTTCTTTAGATTTCATCTTTCATCTGGTGTTGCTCAAATGTGAAACTGCACCAGTTTTAGTGTTGCTATGTAAAAATGTCTTTTGTCTGATTTGTTTTTTTACCTATAAGTAGAGAGAAGCACCAGCTTTTGTAACTCTTTAATGTTCTTCATCTCCAAAACAAAACTCAGATTATTAATTGTTATATTTTTGTCATCACTATCATTATTTCAGAATCACAAAATATGTCAGAAATAAGTAGAATTACGTATAACCAAATGTGTTTTAGTATCAGTTGTGGAAGGAAAAAGATAAAATTCTTCAAAAAAGAACATAAACCATAAAAAATAAAATCATAATAGTTTCTCCAACTTTAATCCATTCCATTGATTTCGTCCAGTACATCGTTTTTATAAACTTAGTTAGAAACTGGGATGGTTTAGCTGTTATTAGAGATGTAAGAAAATCTCTATAGATGACAATATATCACAACATTTTTTCCTGCGATATTACATCAATATTCAAAAGCCGTGTATTGAATTTTTGGAAGAATCTACATGCAAACATGTGTGTATTTTCTTTTCTTTTGGTGCAATTCAAATGCCGACCGCTAGCTGGCAGCAGTGTGCATTCAGTTTTGTTTCTACCAATGAAATGTAAATCCCTCTTTTATGGTTCAGATTCCTCACATGTTACATATCAGTTTGGACTGATTATTGAATTTTCCTACAATAATTTCTGTCTAAAAAAATTGCTAAAAAAGTATTGCAATACATTGTGATGCATCGCGTCGTGACACGTATCGTATCGCCAGGATTTCACCAATACACATCCCTAGCTGTTATAATTGTAAAGTCCGCTTTTGTGTCTTTAATTTTATGCGTGGATTTATTGCCATGTTTTTATTGATGACTATACAAAATTTACATATATATGAACCTTATAAATTCTACACTCAAGGTGAACTGCTGCTATACTCAAACAGTGCTTTAGGCAATTTGGGAGCTTTGTCCATTAAAGGCACTCTGATGGAATGAGGGCAAACAGGTGACTGTTTCTGTCCTTTAGTGTGTGATGGAAGTAAGAAAACACAGTGTGACCTGTAGAAGAGTGAATGGTGACCCATATGCACTCATGTCTTTTTATATTTTAGGCATTTTTCATCCAAATTTCCTTTATACTTAATTCCTGTCAGTGAAACTAAATGCAGTTTAGTTTCTGTTCAGTGATTTTTATTTAAAAATACTTCATGAGTGTTTGTGCAGAACCCAAATGCAAGCTGGGAAAAAGGCACCATATTGATGTAAGAGAGAGATCAGCAGCATTGTGTAAGGCCGGATCACACAATGAAACATTAAAAAGCCCACTTTAATTTTCATTATTGTTTTCCAGGAAACGGGGCTTTTAAGGACGTCCTTGAATCTTCTAGAAAACAAATTTGGCATATGCTGTTTCATTTCTGAACAACAACTCAGGCGCCTTGTTATCTATGGGCCTGCCAGTGAGTAACATTGCCTCATGCAATATTAAATTTGTAGCGGTGCTGAGCTTTCAATATACCCCGTAAAGTCTCAGCGAGAGCTGGTGCCAAGCATCTGTTCACAGCTGCAGAGGTAGCTACTGGACACAGGGGGCTAAGCACGTCATTATTTCAGAGCCCGTCTTTACAAATCAACAGGAAAATGAGCTTCAGAAAGGAGATCATGTAATCTGGGTTTCAATTTTCTATATAGTCAATAGGTTTTTAATGTTAATATTGTTATTTTGCTAATTAGATAAGATCGTCCTCCAGATTTAGAACTTTCCTGCATTAGCTGCCAAAAGGAAATAGACACGGAAATGTTCAGGTCAGAAAAAGCCACACAGATTTATAATGCACTGGAAAAATTGCATTAATTGACTCACCCATCACACTGGGCAGCAGTAGCGGAACAGGTTGAGTGGGTTGTCTAGTAATAGGAAGGTTGCAGTTTCAATCCCGGCTCCAGACAGAGAATTCTGCTGTTGTGTCCTTGAGCATGACACTTAATCCACCTTGCTGGCTGGTGGTGGTCAGAGGAACCGGTGGTGCATGTGCTCGGCAGCCTCGCCTCTGTCAGTGTGCCCCAGGGCAGCTGTGGCTACATAGTAGCTCATCACCATCAGTGTGTGAATGGATGAATGATACACTATGGTGTAAAGCGCTTTGGTGTTTTTAATCTGAAAGGCGCTATACAAGTGTGGTCATTTATCATTTATGTTGGCTATGCCAGGGAAGGTTGTGTTGATTTAGCATCCAGGAGAGAGCAGAATTCATCTCAGCTTGTAGAAGCTACCCATTAGCATTAGCAACTTCACAACATGGTGGAACACCTCCAGGCTTGTGAAGTTTGTGGAGATAAAACATTTTCTTTACCCAAGGGGGAAAAAAGCAAACGAAAGTGGTGGAAGAGTTGTGTTGCTTTTAGCCAATCAAGAGGCGAAACATTTGCTTATCGTAAATATTAAAGAGTAAGACTCTAGCCTCTTTTAGACAACAATGCTGCTAATTTGTCGTACCGCCGTGGCAACATCAAGGAGCCTTAGGTCATTTATAAGTGGTCAGACCATGGCAGTAATGTGGCGCAATCGCGTCCTTTTTACAAAAGATTACGCGGTGGCGGTACAAACAGGGTATGAGGGCGGTCTCTGCGCTACTGCGGATTTCCGTTTATCTTGGACATAATTTACCATACCATACATATAATTTGCTTTTTATTGTAATCAAACTTATTTCCCGTGTTTACTTTCATTCTTAATAAAGTTTCCTGCCAGAGCTCGGCAGTAACACCCCACGTGACCATGATGCCTCCCTCTGTTGTGCCAAGGCGTAAAACGCATTCACAAATGCGGCATTGCAGTAATGTTACTACCAAGCGTGGCGGCATGAATGCTGCTAAATTCCCGCAACGCCATGCTGCCACGGTGCGTTCATAAGACACAGCCTGGCGGCAGTATTACGCTGATTTGCCGGCATGGTGTGTCTTCTAAAAAGGGCTTCTAATTGCTGCCGTTTTTTGCCTACCACTCCTCCAACGATCTTCTAGATCCTGAAGTAAAAGTGCTTGAGCTTTTTCTCGCAGAAAATGAATCACAGAGCATCCATTCATGCTAGAGACCACAGCACATTCACTGAAATAATGAGTGCATGCCCACTTTAAGACAGAACTTTAACAGGTTATATGATGTAAGCAAAATCTGACATTTCGACACATCTAATGAAACTACTACACCTCAACAACTCTAACTTCTGTGTTTGTTACTTTCTTCCACTTTTGCAGGCAGTGAAGGAGTGGTGTTCAGCCATTCTGTAGAGACTTCACATGTAAGGGCAGAACCTTTCCAAGATCTAAAGTAAGTACAATTAAACAATTCAAGTCTGTTTCAGCCTCATCTTGTGTGGGTGGAAAACGCATTCAGCTCAGACAGATAATAGCCAGTTTTTTGGACAGGAAGCTAATGAGTTGTAATCAGCCCACGGCGGAAAGACATGTGGTGTTGACTGGCGGTCTGACAGTCCTGGCAGAAGATAACAAAAGCTGCAGCGTGCAAGAGCCGGACTGTCACCAAGTGTCCATCGAACATGTGTCATACAGACAAGATGAGCAGAGCTGCTATCCTGCATGTTAAAAATCCTTAACACCTGAATTCAACAGCTGAAGAAACACCTGATTCAAAAATGGGCAATAACATCATGAGAAGGTCATTTAACTATCTGAATCAGGAAAGTATCTTAAATATGCAGTAAATGAACCCTGCAGCCTGCATTTTGTAACACATTGATGTACCAAGTTACAGTAAGTAATGTGTTTATAGCATTCCAGTGATTATCCTGAGCTGTGGAAAAAGTTTTAAGGTGTTGAACACTGAAAAATATTTTCTGAATCTTATTTCTGATTATAATCGGTCACTGTGAGTTTGCCATGCAGGCTGAACATGAAAATGGTCTCCTACACCTTTCTACTGCTTGTGATAGTAAATAGATGGTGAAACTCTTGGATTTGAAAATCCTGACAGATCTACAGTACGTCACACTGTCATTTATCATTCACGGACTCACCCATCTTAACTCACAACGGGGAAGGCTGTTTTTGGTTTAGTGTGCAGGAAACAGCCGTGAACATCTCGGCTAGTAGAAGCTAATCATTAGCATTACCAACTTCACCACACAGCAGATCTCATTCATGCTTGGGGTATTTGTGGAGATAAAACATCAGCATTGCAGAACAGTCAGTGGTAGTGTTGCGTTGCTGCTATCCGGTCCGAGGTGAGATATCAGGACAGTTATCCTGTCCAAATATCAATAAAGGCTTCATTTCATGTAGCACTTTTGCTCATTAGCAGTTTTTATTAACATATCAGTCCATAAAGCTGCAGTGAAATTTATCCGTTGTTATTACACCTGTGCTTTCTCTACTATTCAGTAGTCTGCTCACAAATAAACCTATCAAGCATTTATAAAAGACCAGCAGCCTATTTACTCTATAGGGGTAAAAATCACTAGTTTGATCGCGATACCATATTATATTGTAGATAACAATTTAAGGTTTTTCAATATCTTGAATTCCATCACAGTACCATTACTATTTGATTCAATTTAAGATCCACATTGAACAAATCTTCTATCTCAGGAATAGATTATTTCTGGCTAGCTTTGTCTTTGAACACGTATGGTGATGTGCAGGAACAGGTGGAAAATGGCACGTCAGTGGAACTTCTAAATAAAAAGTGCCTTTGATGAAAAGTTATTCTATTTATTTTGGCATTTAGGATCGATGATCACATAACCAATATAGATCAATGTCTTGTTATGCTCCTAATATAAGCATACATCTGATGGTGACTGACCTAATTGCATCCTTCCAAAATGCCCGTATACAATCAAACAAATGAATAAAAAGCATCTCAGAGAAGCTGATGTAAGAAAATGTGAAAACAAGCCACATTTTATTGTTCACAACAATATAAATGATAGGCTAGTACCTTTATTCATGTTATCTTTATTGCAGCAGGAGGGACAAGCAGACACACAGCATTCTTCTTGTAACCCTCAGCAGAACTTCCTCTGAACTCTACACTACACCTCTATATTTATTAGCAGTGCTCTGCTCCCACCTAGTGTTCAGTTCAGTACACGACATTTACTATGTTTCGTCTCCATTCAAACAATAACACTTATCAGAATCAGAAAAGGTTTATTGCCATTGTCAGTGAACAGGCAGTTCACAAACTAGGAACTTGCTTCGGTACTAATGTGCTACATTTAACATGAATAATAAATTTCAAAAATAGAATAAGTAGAATAAAATATAATAAAACTAGCATAAAACATTCAGCTATAAAAAAAGGCAGATAATGGTAATATGGCCGATAACGTGACGTTATGTCAAGTACAGCAGACGAACATAGTTGTGTATTTATAAGCTGTTCACAAGTCTAACGGCAGATGGAAAGAAGCTGTTCTTATGGCGGGAGGTTCTGGTCTGGATGGACCGTAACCTCCTGCCTGAGGGAAGCGGCTCGAAAAGTCTGTGTCCCGGGTGAGAAGGGTCAGCTGCTATCCAGCCTGCACGCCCCCGAGTTCTGGAGACGTACAGGTCCTGGAGAGATGGAAGGCTGCAGCCAATCACCTTTTCAGCGGAGCGCACAATGCGCTGCAGTCTATTTTTATCCCTAACTGTGGCTCCAGCATACCACACAGTGATGGAGGAGGTGAGGATGGACTCAATGATGGCCGTGTAAAACTGCACCATCATCTGGGTCGGCAGCTTGGCCTTTTTCAACTGCCGCAGAAAGTACATCCTCTGCTGGGCCTTTTTGAGCAGGGAGCTGATGGATGGCTCCGAGGAAGCGGAAGGAGTCCACAGTGGTGACGGGGGTGTCCGTCAGGACGGGGGGAGAGATGGGGCTGTGACTTTCCTGAAGTCCACAATCATCTCCACTGTCTTCTGAGCATTGAGCTCCAGATTGTTGCAACAGCACCAGTACACCAGCTGTTCCACCTCCCTCCTGTAGGCGGACTCATCACCGTCAGAGATGAGCCCGATGAGGGTGGTGTCGTCCGCAAACTTGATCAGTTTAACGGAGTCATGGCTCGAGGTGCAGCAGTTTGTGTACAGGGAGAAGAGCAGAGGAGAAAGTACACAGCCCTGTGGGGATCCTGTGCTAATTGTCTGAATGGTGGAAACATTCTTCCCCAGCCGCATGCACTGCCTTCGGTCCGTCAGGAAGTCAGTGATCCACCTGCAGGTGGAATTGGGTACGTTGAGCATGAAGAGCTTGTCCTGGAGCAGAGCAGGGAGGATGGTGTTGAACGCAGAGCTGAAGTCCACAAACAGGATCCTAGCGTAGGTTCCAGGGGAGTCCAGGTGCTGCAGGATGAAGTGGAGGGCCAGGTTGATGGCGTCGTCTACAGACCTATTAGCTCTGTATGCGAACTGCAGAGGGTCCAGGAGGGGGGAGGTGAAGGACTTGAGATGAGGGAGGACCAGGCGCTCAAAAGACTTCATGACTACAGACGTCAGCGCCACAGGCCTGTAATCATTCAGTCCAGTGACACGGGGTTTCTTTGGGACAGAGACAATGGTGGACAGCTTAAAGCAGGCTGGAACGTGGCAGGACTCCAAGGAGATGGTAAAGATGTCTGTGAAGATTGGAGACAGTTCCTCTGCGCAGTGTCTCAGGGTTGTGGGGGAGACACCGTCCGGGCCCGCGGATTTCCGTTTGTTTTGCTTACGGAAGGCAGTGGAGGGGGAGGGGTGGTCAGTGGCGACTGTACTATTCACAGTGGTGAAGGTGGTGGGGAAGGCATTTGACACCAGAGTGGCTGAAGAAACCTGTGCAGTAGGGGGTGTGGGGGATGGGTGTTGCATTTCAAACCTTGCATTAAAGGAGTGAAGTTGTTCAGCCAGTTGTAGATCGTCAGCAGCATGTTCGGCTAATACTTACTCAACCCATCAGGCCCCACAGTGGTCACCTTTATTACAAGACCAAAATAATCGAATATACCTTGTGGTTACAGCAAAATACTCATTCAAATGTGGCATCTGTGTCTCACTAACATTATTTGTGATAAAAAAAAATTGCTTGGGTGCAAATTGTCTTGAATGACTAAAATGTGATTAATCGAGATTAATTGATTACAATGCTTCTAATTATTTAGATTGTTTCTAATCGATTCCCACTCTTAGTTTTTTGTGCAGTAGAGCGATACCAGCTTAAAGCGTACCAAAACAGGGTTGTGAAAAATCCCCATATGAATGGGATTTTATTTGTTGTTTATTTTATTTATACATATATGCCAAAAACAACAGATTTCATTTCTTATTTGAAAATATAATAAATGAGGCAGAGCAACAAAACAAAAACCCAAAGAGGTTTGAATGCTTTCAATCTAATTTCATCCCTTAACAATATACTGCAAACAGACTTGTTACAAAGACTGCCTGAATAAATAAACAAATGCTTAAAAATTGCATTTTATGATTTTCTTCTATTCTTCTTTCCTCCAAGACAAACACTTTAATCTCTTCCCCTAAAAGTGTAATTGAGTTGCATTTGAGGTTGATATAGTCTTTCTTGACTACGATCTGATGTTGAGTCATAACGAGTAGTGATTTCTGATGTGTGTCCACGAGTAAGTGTTGGAACACCTAAAAAAAAACCCTGAAGCTGCCAGAACGAGACACCGATTTCTCTGAAATTGCAAGCAGACCCGGTTTATTTTGTTGGCTAACCTCATTTGAACTTTGAGAGGATTAAGATAACATGGCTTCCAGCAAGAACGCAAACATGTTAGGCAGAAGAAAAAAAAGATGGAGGTAGAAGAAAACTACAGAACCAGGACAAATTATTTTTAAATATGTGAAATTATGATAATTGAAAGTTGTTATGTGCAAGGGAAAGGAGTTAAGATGATGGCGAGGAGGCTGGACAGGATGAGACAGAGAGGAGTGACACTGACATCTGACACTAACGCAGACGGACAGATGAAGGAGGAGAGGGCTAGTAGAGTGATAAAGACTGTCAGAAGAAAAGGAAGAAGCTGACAAAGGGGAAGAGTTTCAGGGATGAGAGTTGGTGTAAGAACATTTTAAACAAATTCCTTCAGGGAGGTGGAGCTGCTGCTGCAAACAAAGACATCCAGAAAGTAACAACTGTGTTCAAGGCAAACAAAATGCTGCTTCCTTTAGAGACGAGTGGATTTTAAAGTGAAAGCAGCAGATATGAATCTAAAAGTAGAAGATAATTTGTGCATTAGTCGCTGACTGAGAGACAATATTTTGTGAGCCTGATAGAGGCCCACTGCATGACCTTCTTGGAGGTTAACTTGTGCATTCAGTAAAATACATTTAGCCTTAACTTCACTTTCTTTTAGTGCAGCCTTAAAAAACTGTTTACACCTTTTACAGAAGCCTGTTTCAGTTGACTTTTGTTTTTATCCAGATACTTTTTTGCAGTAATTCCCATTTTCAGTGTGTGCAATTAATAAATAAGTATTTGATTAGCAAATAATATTTAATAAAAGGGAGAAAAGTGTGTTACATGTAAAACACACTCAGAAAAAGACATCCACAGGGGTATTAGGCATTATGGGTTACATAAAATCTAAGAGCACATCTAAATTTTCAAGAAAAATAAAGGAATGTTACTGTATTATTCTAGGATGATGAGAGAGGAGCAAATAGCACTTTTACCGTGTCCTGTCTGGCTGTGAAGCAAGCAGAATTGATGTCTGAATGCTGGTGACAAGCCTTACAGATTTATTCTCAGGCGGAGCATCAAAGCTTTTGCTTTTAATGTCACGCCTGATACTTAAAACTTTATTGTTATTGTTGTTGAATGCTTTGTAATTCCGACCAGACACGGAGACAGAGGTGAAAGAGAAAGGAAAAGGTGGGGAGAGAGGGGGGGGGTTCCACAAAAATAAACAATGAACAAGAGTCTGCTTCTAGACCTGCAGAAAAAGACAAAAAAAACAAAAGGACAAAAGAAAGGACACAACAACAATACAACAAGATCTAGCTATCACTGCTTCAACTTGATGAAAAAAATATATATAATCAACATTGCTTAACTGAAGAATCACGATAATAAATCACAGTGCATTAAGTGCCCACCATAGTCTTAAGACCTGTGTTTAACGTGCCCAAGCCCATACTTTTGAGAGCACCATGTGAGCACCTGTGTGTGTACACGCGCTTGTTTATTTAAGGTTTCTCTATAGGAGCGTCTAACAGAGAGTGTGAGGGACCACAGATCCGCCCCCCAAAGATGCGCAGGAGACGGGGGGAGCTCCAAGTCCCAGAAATCCTGGCGTTGCCCCAGAACACAGGAACCCCAAGGAGACTGCAACCAGGAAGGCCCCCCGCCAGAGGATCGCCCCGGGGGGCCACAACCAGCAGCCGGCAGAGTCCCGGGAGACATCAGCGGCAAGCCCACAGGCCCGCCCGCAGCCTCCCACCCCCTAGCCGGCCGAGCCTGGAACCCAGCGACCCGGGACCCAGGGGCGACCACCCCCGCCGGGGACCCAGCAGAGCCCAGGGACCCAGACCCCACCAGGCAGCCACCGGGATCTATCAGGCAGATGCCAAAATCTTAAACCCCCAGACCCGGTTGCCACGAACACTCAGGCAGACCAAGGCACAGCCCCTCACACCAGGTGTGGCAGGTGCACTTTTAAAACATCATGTTATTTGGTGGAAACCATGAAGAGATGTGGGTTTGTGTGGAGAGATGAGGAGAACAAGAACAGCGGGTTAATGGGTGAGTCAACAGGTGATGAAACCTGTGGTAAAGACCTCAGGGAAAAGAAAACATTCATCGTAGTTTTTTGTTTTAAAGACCAGGATTTAGGCTGATTATGTTTATTTAGTAATTTTGTTTATAAATATACATTTATCTTAGGATTTCTTTGTAAAATGTGTCATTGCAGGCATCATGAAATTGTTTCTACAAATGTCTAATAAATAATGCTGATTGTGGAAAAACACTTAGCAGATAAATGCTTCTGATGTTGGTTTTATAATTGTCTATAAATAATTCTAAATCTGATTCTAATAAAGCCCAAATCCAAATAGTCCAAAGTGGATGTAAAAGTTGTTTCACACAAGCTGTTGCCATCTTGTTCCACTTCATCGCATTATCCCGCCTACCAAGCCAATAGAGCACCTCGATTGGCCTACAATACTGATATAGCGCTTTGATTGGCCGCTATACCGATAGAGCACTGTGATTGGCCCACAATATCGATAGAGCTCTGTGATTGGCCCACAAAACCGATAGAGCTCTGTGATTGGCCAACAATACCGATAGATTTCTGTGATTGGCCCACAATACCGATAGAGCTCGGTGATTGGTCCGCAATACTGATAGAGCTCTCTGATTGGCCCACCAGAATGCTGCTAGAGGGCCGTGGAGGTTCCAGTGGAGCACTCCTAGACCAAACTCATGCTTACAGATTTTCGTCTTGTTCACTAGACTAAAACATCCTTATTTTTTATCAAATAAAAAATAAATGGAAAACCAATAAAGTGATAACATTTGGTCTGTTTGTAAAACATTGGAAAAGATGTAATAATAATATTAGTAGTAATAAATAATATGATAATAATAATAATAACTTCAATACTCTGCATGGTTGCCTTTATAAACATAGGCATTTAGTTTGTTTGTTTTCATTTTAATTTAATTTTTTTTTTTTGGACCTTTGTGTCATTTTCGATGAGAAAATGTATTTTGGCTTTAATGGCATTAATCTATTAATGTTTCATTACTCGCACGCTTGTTTTGTTCTCATTGCCATTCTGAGTCCCCCCCCCCCCCCCCCCCCCCCCCGTGCCTCCTTTCTCTCCCTCTCATTATAAAAGTTGAATCTTTATACTGTGAAGGTAAATGGGACATGTAATGAGCGGATTGAAATCCATTTAAAACTAATGATCTGTTCTGCAGGTTATCAGGAGAGGAAACAATGGAGACCTAAAAATATGAGATGTAAACATTGAATACGAGTCAAGAAATGCCCTAAAATATTTACAGACCCTAAAGTTTGTAGGTAGATAGAGGTTGTAGGTTTAATGGTAGAAAATGAGAAGTTACAGAAGTAAATCAAAAGCTTTTTTCTTCTGAAATCCATTCATCCATCCCAGATGTGTACATCACCATCCTCTAAAGGCCCTGATGTAGGTGGGTGACATGAGTCTTGACTTGAGCTGCTTTTTCTGTGTTCTACCATGTTGTGAAGTGGTTATTTAGTTTCCTTTGTATAGAGGTCTGTGCGCTCCTCGCTGCAGTGGACAGCATATAAAATGCTACAGAGCATGTATTTAGCCGTTTTATCCTCGGGGTGAAGCCGTTTCACTCTGAGGATGTTGTTTAGTTTGAAGTGTACAGTGTTTGTTGAGAATTCTTCCAAGTTTCGTAGACACTGCTGTTGCATTTGGGACAACACATTTTTTGTGGCCTTCCTCAATCGTTCCTTTGAAGAGGAGAGAAGAGCAGGCTGTGATTTTTTTTTTTCCAAGTCCACAAATTTGAAGTCCTTTAACCCTTTTTTTTTGTTTTCTATCCTGTATTTTCGGGAGCTTTCTTCCCGCAATTGTCTAAACTTCTGATGTTATGTTTTTGTGTTCAGTCTAAGAGCGGGTATACTTCATTGTGTGTAGGTTTTTGGGACACTGCAGGGTTAAGAGTCCTAGCATCTGCAGTATGCAAAAGCACATAAAAAAAGCATCTTGCTATATTTTGCTTCCTTTTTAGTGAACCTAATCAGCTGATTTAATAGGTTCACTGAAGGCCTCTACTTCCACTTGGGAAATAGACTCTGCTGTATCCTTAGGACAAGTGAGCAATCACTTGACAAATTAGAGAATAAAGTACTGCTCCAGATCTGGAGTTCTACTTTGCAATACAGGAAAAAAATCTGTTTGTACAGTAGGCATATTTTATCTAAAAGAATTCTCTGGACTTCTACACTCGTAATGATAAATGGCCCACACTTGTACACTTGTTATGTTTCATTATAAACTTATGTTTATTTCTTCTTTTTTTTGTCATCTTTTGTTGTATTTTTTTTAATGAAAAACAATTAATGATAAATGGCATGCACTTGTGTGCATGGGTAGAGTAAGCAATATGTTTCATTTACAGGGCGTTGTGGCTTTTAATAACAAACCTAGGTTGATAGATTTGAAACAAGGACACAATAAAAATAATCTGAACTACAACTAAAAATAACCCCAAAGGGAGAAAAACAGCAAGCCTGTGACTAAGGTTAATTGTTTGAATGCTGTTAAACATTCAAACTATTGTTTTCCTGTTTATCTTTTTCTTATTGTTTGAATGCTGTTAAGCTATGAAGTGCTGTCTTCGGTTTTCCCCGAAGTTTTACGGTTTTTGTGCTACACACGTCAGAAAGAGGACTGTGCCAGCTGTCCTCCATGTAAACCTCATAAAAAAGGTGCCTGTGGTTGACATATAGCTCAAATGTTCTCCTCATATCTTCTAGAGCATTAATGGTAGGCACACAAGTAGGGATGAGCCGGATACTCGTTTCAGACGAGTATCCGGTACGGATAAAGCATTTTTGAAGAGTACGAGCATGATACGTATAAAACTCGTAAATATCTGCAATTGTGCTGAAGGAAAATCCTCATTGGGTAACTGACTGTCTTCACGCTCTGTGATTGGCCAGTCACATAGAGCGCCCGCCCTTCCCAACACACAAAACTCTGCACCGGGAGCTCAGTCCACGTCCGGTCCATCCAAGCACACACACAGACAGTAACGGATCTCTCTGTGCTTGCTTCACTGTTGCTCACGTTTCTTCAGTGCTCCCTAGGTTTTCTTCAGTTCGCCTCTTTTTTTTTTTATCATTTTCTAAATTATTTTTTATATTTTTACATTTTTTGTTTTTGTGAAGCGCCTCGTGATTTTTTATCTTGAGAGGCGCTATAGAAAAGATCTCTTCTTCTTCTTCTTCTTCTTCGTCTTCTTCTTCTTCTTCTTCTTCTTCTTCTTCTTCTTCTTCTTCTTCTTCTTCTTCTTCTTCCTTAGTTGAGTAGCACGCAGAAAGGGGAGATGTTGGATCAGTAGTCAGACTCAAACCACATATGGAAATGGCACCATAGCATTGCGGAACTGAAGAGGGTGCTATAGCTAATATGACCTGAAATGCAAGACTGAAGGTGGAGTTGAGAGGTTCATTGATTTAACAGTTTTAGTAAATCTTCCATATCAAACTTTTGGAACTTTTCACCATGTTATATTGTCATTTCCTCATAAGAAATACCCCCAAACCCTTTTTGGGCTGCATTCTTGCATTAAATTCTGACTCTGGTGCAGCTCCACATTCTAGTGCCGCTCCACCTTTGTGGGACAAACAACTAGGTTTATAAGCTAATTGGATAAGTTGAGGACAATCCATAGATTTTTTTCCCAAACCAACTTTTTTTTGCAAACAGAGAAAAGACGTAAAACAAAACTAAGTAAAATAAGTGATTGAGATCCACACTGGCTACCATGTTTTATACACGAGTTGTTAAGCTCCAGTGGTTTTATTTAGCGTGTTCCTGTTAAGTTGGAAATAATATTCTGAGGCATGTATAAATGTAGATAATGATGTTTGTTTCACACATCTCTAACACTAATGACACAAATTTATATTGATGTTGCTGATACATTTTTTATGCACTCTTTTGTCATTGTGACCCTTTTTCTGTTTCCTCCTCTTGACTCTTTATGCCTCTGAGGTCAAGTATCCTTGGAGAATCAGCCTTTAGTCAGACTAGGGCATCAGACGAAATCTGTGCTCTGTTCCTCTTTTCCATGTCTATCACTTATATTTACATTTTCTTCTAGCTGAGGAAGTAAAAGTAGACTAAAGAAGAACCTAAAGCCCACTTTGACACAGAGGCCATGGGAAAGGATTTGATCTCAGTTGATTATTTAGGTTGGATAGGGAACAGTATGGGAAGCTAGCTAGATGGCAAGTCTTCAAATACAGGAGCAGATACAACTCAACAGATTTGAATGACTGCAAATATGTTTTAAACATTTTTAAAGACATAAAAATGACTCTTTGTAGAGCTTTACCTTTGATGGAAAGATTTCTACCAATCGAATTATTAGCATCTTTTGTACATCCATTCTGTGTTTAACTCTTTTTTTTTTACACAATTTAGTAAAAAATACATGTTTTGTCCAATGCCTCTAGTCATCATCAGAGTTCACCGGTGTTGGTGGCGTCACTTTCGTTTATCCTATCCATAACATGTCAGGTAAAAACTTTCTTTTTTTTACTAACCTGTGTAAAAAAAGAACAAAATAATAAACTAATAGCATTTTTTGTCTTTACTACTCCCACTTGTTTTATTTTTGCTACATGAGATCTTTGAGCTTTTTGGGGGGACTTCGTAGCATAAGGCTGGGTTTCTGTGGTCACCAAAACCGCATCTTGTGACAAACTAAGAAAATGCTCTATACTGAATTTATGCTTCCAAATATTCCTATGAACATTCCTTTTGGAAAAAACTCATAGGAATCAGTGGGCCCTGGTTCTCAGCATAAATCGACATTAAATAAATCACAGTCTGTACATTTTTACCAGTCCTTCAATTGCAAACATAAAAGAAAATTCATTCTTATGGTCTCCAGTTTACTTTTCTAAATAATTCCAACAGTAATTTCAACCCAAAATTAGTTTTGTAACAACCCGAGTTGACTAGAAACTGTATTATTACATCGAAAGATTTCACATTGAAAGATCTAACACATTTGCAGAAAAAAAATAACAGAAAACAATAAAAAAAAATACATTTCTGTTTTTAAACAGCTCAAGGATTCACACCGTCTTCCTGTACTAAACTACACTCTATGTGCCTCTGTTATTACTCATTTACTACTTACTTTGATAGAAGTGACAACGTATCCGACTGACTTTCACCGAGTTTCCCTGTGTTGTAAGATAGAGACAAGATTTTAAAAGAACAAGGTCACAACTAAAATTTTGATCTAATTGTTTCTGGCCACAATCACAGCATGAAATGTATCAGTACAGGAATTTAAAGTGATTGTGCCTTTTTTTTTAGTAAAAATCTAAAACAAATTCTGGTCAAACTATATTTACTGCTGCTTGACAAGTATGTCTTTTCAACTGAAGTGCCAATGTGTTAAAAGCCTTTTATCTTACTGTGAAAATTACTATTTATTCAATGTATTGACCTTTTTCAAAAGCTGGATTTTGGCACCTAGTAAGGTGGGCCAAGCCCTCTGAGACTTTACAGAAAGGACTAAACTTGAGATTTATGTGCTGTGATTGAATCTTGGATGCACTTTCCTTTATCCCTGGTACAAAAAGGACACTTAGTCCTGCCCTGTTTCATCTCTTATTGACTGGACACACAGGGAAATCATTGAGAACAAAGGGAGTGAGGGAAGGCATGCCAAATAAAGATCACACTTGGTTATGGGAACAATCCATACCGGATCTGAAATTGAGTGTGCATTTCTCCGTGTTACTCTGTATAAATAGAGCCAGGATGTAATGTTGGAAATAAGTGTCACAAATGTCTGTAAAACAATCTAATGTGACAATAATTGGGTTGATGGAAATGTACTGATCACATTTCTTGCTCCATGCTAGGTACCACCATGGACTATTTATGAAAATGGACATGGGGAGGTGTGTCATTTACTGGAATTGGTGCCCTTGGTCATTATTAATGCCTCTGTCTGAGATGATGGGGGTTCAAAGGCAAGCATCCATTGCATGGAAGATCTTTTTCCATACTAATCAGTCTTAAACTATGATTCTTTCTCCTATTGAGCAACCCAATCAAAAAGACAGGATACTACACTTTCCCTGTATGACAAAAATTTTCTTACTGGGGTAAAATAGACTTTCGGGAATGATTTTAAAAGAAAAAAACTGCCAGAAACCATTTGTACTGAGGATGTGTAAAAGCTGCTTCATTCAAAATAACAACCCCATCATTGCTGTGTTGAGGTCATCAGGGGGTATGTTTGAATTTGATTTGGTAGGAGCACCCTCAGAAGTTAAAACAAAGTGCCAATCTATTGGCCCCCTCAAGACATTGGTTGGTTGGTCTGTTGGTTGATCTGTTGGTTAGTTGATTGGTTGGAGAACTGAAATGCAGGGTTCTGATAAGTAATGATGATGATGATTGCTAGATTTATTAGTGCCAAAATAACTAACAAAAACAAATAAATAGTGTTGCTACACATAAGGAACTATAAATATCTCTATGAAATTATTCCAAGATATAATTGAATCTTTTTTAATTTTTTTTTTTTTATTGAGTCCGAAGATTTGACAGTCCAGGGTCAAAGTTAGTATGGAAGACCCCGAATAACTAAAACAACTCATTTTGAATATGGGTCAATACTTTTGACCACAGTGAGGCCATGCTCACAAGGGATTTAATGGGTTAAGTATGTTCTGTTCATCCATATATTTATTTTGTGTTATAATGTCCTATTACACTGCCTTGCACAAGGGCTTTGCTAACATTATGTTGGAAGAAAGTACAAGGGGAAATTACAGGCTGACCTGTTTGTCTGTCCAACTGTCTGTCCCTAAAGTATTCATTTGGCAGGTAAATTGTTGTGTTCTTAATCATTGTTTTCATTTGAGGCATTCATAGGACATCTGTAAATTCTACACACAGAAAATAGTCTGAGCTACAGTCTCTCCAAATGGCCTCTACACTAGAAGAAATAAATTGACTTTTAGAGTGCCTAATGCTTTCTAAAAATTATTAGTGATCTACAACAGAGTGTCAGATGCTTGGTCTTTGTTTGCCTCTGAGAACTGCATAATGATGTTCTGTCATTGTTTTTCTTTGCTGATTGTTGTTTATCTTTGTTTATCAGCTGCTGTTTATGATTAGTTGCTGTTCTACAGATCTTGTGGGAGGTGTGTGTATGGGTGGCGTATGTCTAAGCAAAAGACAAGAAAATATTCAACAGTTTTGACAAATTGCCATACATCTGGTGTGAATTTGAATATGTGTGTGTGCATGCCTGTGTACATAATTTTGGGGATATTTTTTTCACATTTAACGTGCAACTTGGGGACATTTTAATATAGTGAGGTCATTTGGCTGGTCCCAACAATGAAAAATACTCAATACCTGGTTTTGGAGGCATGGTTTGAATTTCCATTAGAGCGTGATCTCCGTCTCTCATTGGAGCGGTTCGCAGCCGAGTGTGAAGCAGCTGGGATAAGAATCTGCTTCTCTAAATCCGAGACCATGGTCTTGAGTCAGAAAAGGGTAGAATGCCTTCTCTGGGTCAGAGATCAGGTCCTGCCCCAAGTGGAGGGGTTTAAGTATTTTGGGGTCTTGTTCACAAGTGAGGGAAAGATGGAGCGTGAAATCAACAGGTGGATTGGCGCTGCATCTGCAGTGATGTGGGCATTGTACCGAACTGTCGTGGTGAAGAGCGAGCTGAGCCAGAAGGCAAAGCTCTCGATTTACCGGTTGATCTACGTTCCTACCCTCACCTATGGTCACAAGCTTTTGGTAGTGACTGAAAAAATGAGATCACAGGTACAGGCAGCTGAAAAGAGTTTTCTCTGCAGGGTGGCTGGGCTCTCCCTTAAAGACAGGGTGAAAAGCTTGGTCATCCGGGAGGGGATTCGGAGTAGTCCCACTGCTCCTTCACATCGAGAGGAGCCAGATGAGGTTGCTCAGGCATCTGGTCAAGATGCCTTCTGGACACCTCCCTGGTGAGGTTTTCCTGGCATGTCCAACCGGGAGAAGGCCTAAAGGAAGACCCACTGGAGAGACTATGTGTCTCATGGCAGGTCAGGGAATGCCTTAGCCCCAAATTCCACTACCTCCGCTCCGCTCCGACACGAACGCCGGAGCAAAATCGGTCCTGTTGTAGTCAATCAGAGCAATTCCACTACTGCAGCCGTACTGCGGCCGTGCTCCGGCAGTGCGGTGCAGTGCGCCGCCCTCTGTTCCGGCGTCCGGCAAAAATAGAATCGATCCTATTTTTGCCGGACGCCGGAGCACCTCCGCAGTCAATGGACAGAAATCACAACCACCCAACAGGAAAAGGAGCAAGCACAACTTCCGTTTTTCACAATAAATCGATAAACAAAAGGCGTTTTTTGTTTCATTTGCACAGGTTTAACAACTTTTAACAACTATCAATGGCGGCTGAAGTTTAAATGCACAAAAGTAAGCCATAAATACAGTTTCCACTATCAAAGTAGTCACACTTTGTTGATCCAAACACTGCTGATCTCTCAACACAAATGATGGGCAGATTAAACAGTTCACGCCGATGCTTCTCCCACGCAACGGGTGTTTGGATCTAACTTCCGCATTTATTGCTTGGACTGTATCGCAAGATCTCGAAAATCCCGCGCATGCTTGTTTGCCCACCTCAGGTCTCCGCACCGGAGCGGAGCCGTTGTAGAGCGGGTACCAGTAAAAATTGAGTTCGGAAGCGAGCGGCTGTGGAAGGCGGGGGCGGACCGGAGTGGAGCGAAGGTAGTGGAATTTGGGGGTTAGGATTCTTCCGGAGGAGCTGGTTCAAGTAGCTGGGGAGAGGGAAGTCTGTGCTTCCCTGCTTAGGCAACTGCCCCCGTGACCCAACCCCGAGTGATTGGCTGAAAGTGGATGGATGGTTTGAATGAACTTTTAGCTAGTGTTAATGTTATGAATAGACTAGTACTGGTTAGGGTTAGGCATAACAGTCTTTAAAATGAATGGAGGTCAATGAATGGTCCTCACAAGTATAACAAGACAAACGTGTGTGAATGTGTGTGTGCTGATGGTCAAGATAAATAGTTGTTAGTATCAGATTTGGGGGCAGACCCAAATGCTCAGCTCCAGATGACTATTACAGAGAGGCCTTGAACAAGGTTTTGGCCAGAAAGCAGTACAGCAGCAGATAAATAACACAATAATGAAAGTAAAAACTAAAAGCTCTCAGACATAAATACACAGAGGCAGCAGCAGATGTAATTGCATTATGAACCCACTCTGTGTTCAAACAAAATAACAAACAGCTGCATTGTGTCATAAAAATTTAATTCTGATTTGTGCTGATAATTCACAACAAGAAAGTTTAAACAAATTAACCACAAAAATACACTAAAAAAAACTCAGACAAAGAGTTGCCTTGGCACTCAATTATCCTCGAGAGGCAAAGTTAGCCACAAAATGTGAATAGTTTGCAGAACTTGTTATTGCTAATAAACTGTAGTACTAAGCCTCTCAGTAATGATTAAGCCCTGCTACTGCTCTCTTAGGAAGAGGCAAAGTTTTCATGGTGGTTTTATGGACAATAATGTGCTTGACCTAAAAAGTTTGGATCATTGTCATCCTGGTGCACAAATAGCTGTTTTTTATGCTTTAATTTAATGTAAAATAATTCATGCTTCTTTTAGTTTTACAGTCTCATACTTCAAAAACACCTTAACAACAAGCAGATTAACATTTGAAATACTGATTTTCATTTTTTATTGTTTAAAGACTTTCTTAGCAACCCAACAAAAGCTAAAGAAATAAATCCTCCAAATCAGTGATGATCCTCCATCATCATACATATGTCCGAGCCACCTACTTTTAATGCATTTACAGGCTTCTGCAGCACTCAATGACCTGCTGAACAGGTCTGCATTTGATATAGCGCCTTTTAGTGTCCTGGAACCCCCCAAGGCGCTTTACAGCACAATCAGTCATTCACCCATTCACACACACATTCATGCGCTGGTGGGGATGAGCTACGATGTAGCCACAGCTGCCCTGTGGCACACTGACAGAGGCGCCCCAGGGTCCTCCGACCACCACCACCACCAGGCAATGGGAGTGAAGTGTCTAGCCCAAGGACACAATGACAGCGACAAACTGCGGGGGGCTCGAACCTGCAACCTTCCGATTATAGGGCGAGCACCTAACTCCTGTGCCACCGTCACCCCATGAAACAAGAAGGTAATTGGGCTATGGAGGCAGATGTGTTGGAGTTGAGAAACAACTAAAACACGGTGGCCTACAAGGAGCAGGGTTGGACACTGCTGCTCTATTTAAAGTTAAAGTCCCATTAGTCATCATCACACACTGGTGAAATTACATCTTTGTATGTCATCAAATCAAATCAAATCACACACAAATCAGTACACACAATTCAGAGATCAGACATGCATGGGAAAGACACATGACAAGAATTGGTGACTGTGGTCATTCGCGACCCTGAGTCGCGCTACCTTAATAGAGATAAGAGGGGTTTACATGAGGATTGGTTCAGGTGGAGGGAAAAAAGGCACTTCAGAGCTACCCTCCATAGGGAGGGCAGGTTTGCTCTGCAAAAAAACCCACCTCAAACATATATGCAACAGACTTCAGACATTACACAACATAAGTGTCCACTAGGAGGGGTGGTGGGTTGGGACTATCCCCACTTCAGTTCCTGCAGCCACGATAGAAGCAGCGCATGTCACCCCAGTGTGGATAGGGGGAGGAGCATTGAGGTTTGGAGGGTTACAGTGACCCTGGGACGTTTCAGCGGCCTTCCCGCAGTCCCGCCCAGGCTGGAATAGGAGACAGAGTTGAGTTGCCATAGCGACGGCAGATTCCACATATCTTCTGAGGGGGGAGTTTTCGTTGAAGCCTTGCAGGCTCAAGGATGCCAGATTCCGATTAGAAATTGTTTTGGGCCAGACAGAGATAATTTCCTCTCTGTCTTACAGTTTGTTGATCCTCAACCTCTCAAAATCCCAACAATGGACATTAAACTATCCCAATCTGTGCTGATTCCGTCCACTCTATCCTTGATGGCATCCATCTTTGTGCCAATGCATGAATCTCGGCCAAAGTTCCAAGCTTACGATTCATCTCGACATTTATGTGAGTCTGTGAATTCACAGCACGGTGCAATCCATCTCTGAGCTCCGGTATCTGGCCAATATTCCTCGACAGCTAGTTAATTTTCCGTTAAGCAAGGTAGCCTCCAATGCCGATCAGCAGGAAACCCGACACCAACACCACGAATATCCACACATCTTCAGAGTCCTCCACAGACAGCTGGTCTGTCCCGGAGGGGCATCCGGGAGCCCCTTTTCCCATTCTCATCGTTGAAAAAATTTTATCAACCACGTTGAGTGACCAACTGACGAGATCCATTTTAGTGAATTTCAGTTTCCAGAAAAAATGCAGAAGCAGCCGTGCACCAGCACACACAGACAGACAAAGGCCTTGAGGATAAGATATGGAGGAGAAGAAAGCATCTGCACCCTCCAAGAGCCGGTCATTGATCCCTGTGGGGAGCCGTGAGCTGCAGCAGTGTCTGTACTCAGGAACTATTTGGTGGGGGAGGCAATGGGTCCCCTTTTAAAGTCTTTGGTATGACCCGACCATAATTTGAACCCTGATCTCCATGTCTCAGGGGGGACACTAATACCACTAGGACACTGAGAAGGCCTTTAATTAGAAGAAGGCCACTAATTAAGAGGTCATGAAGGAAGAGCATCTGTTAAAACAGTCAAAAGAAATACAAAAGAAAAATATTACAAGTTTCAGTGTCCACCGCCACCAGCGCAAACGTTGATGTTGGTGGCGTCATTCCCGTTTATCAAGCTCTTTTTGCTTTGTGTATAATGAAGAATCACAAAAAAATGAAATCGGACAGAAAACACTGAACGGATATAACAAATAAATGCAATCACTTACAATTTTAGTAATCCTTTGATTGCACGGTTCGACTGTGTATAAATGTCAGAACTTCCAAATTTTCACTAATACCAAAAAAAAAAAACATTTGGGGGATTTTTCTCATGAATATGCTAAAAACAACCACAAATGATCAACTGAAATGGTAAAGTGTTGTAATTTTCCACCTGTACCTCTCTGTGTGTGTCTAGTAAAAGAGCGAGTGCAGCGAGAATCCACTCAGGAGGTAAGACACAATGAGGAGGGATGAGAGAAACACTGATGGGATGACTGTAGGAGGGCAGGCAATGAGGCAAAGAAATGAAAAGAAACAAAAGTGTTGATCTCATGACTGTCATCTTGGAAAAAGCATCTGTGTCCCACCTTTACAAACAGTCTTGTTTGTGTTGTCCTTTTGCATTTAACGTTTGCACAACCTTCTCCTTCCATCCATTAGAGGGAGAGGAAGAAGCATATTTTCGTAAAACTTTTCAACACTTTTTTTTAACAAAAATGTAATTAAAGCTACAATGAGAAATCTGAAAAACAAGCAAGAATAAAAAACAATAGAAAACAAGCTAGCTTAAATCATTTGTCATGCCTCTAAACGACGTTCTAACATACTATAGATATTGTGGCGATTAAAAAAAGCAAAAAGTGTTTTCTTGTATTTGTCTAAAAACCTGGGCCAATAACACAGCTCGGTTCGAAACCAGACCACCACCCTTTAGCATTTCTCTGGGTCCTCCGCTCACTTTGCAACAGAACACCACTGGTGTGAGAGCTTCTCTGCTCAATAATATCAGGACAATCATCCAGTTGCTACCTTTTCAAAGGTCACTTTTACTCATAGTTTCAGGATTGGCTGCACCTGGCGGTAAGGCGTTTCCTGTTTCCTGTTTTCAGTGTTGCACTCCGTGTAGCTGTTTGGTGTTTGGGGCTCGCTAAAGCTGATTTAATTTTTCTGCACTTGGATATCTCTGAGTTATTGCAGCACAAAAGCACACTAAAACACACATTTTCTGTTGTTCCACCTAGCTTTTAGGGAACCATTTGAGTTTGCACGCAGTTTATTTGGTACTGAACAGTTTGCTCGTCCAGTTAGCTTAGCCTCAGCACGGCTATGGCTACTTCTGTCTCTGCTTCTCCGTCTCCTATCTCTTGCTCTCTGTGTCAGATGTTTAGTTACTCCTCTGCCTCCTTTAGTGATAATGGTACGTGTAATAAATGTAGCATTTTTGTAGCTTTGGAGGCGAGGGTGTCGGAATTGGAGTCCCGGCTCCGCACTGTTGAAAAACCGGTAAACAGCCGTAGTTACTTAGCTAGCGCGGGGCTAACTAGCTCAGAACAACCACGTCGCAACCCTCCAGTGGAACCCGAGCAGCCGGGACCTCAGGCCGGCTGGGTGACGGTACGCAGGAAGCATAGAACCCAGCCCATGGGCCACCACCAACCCGTCCACGTTTCTAATAGATTTTCCCCGCTCAGTGACGCACCCACTGATAAGCCGGCTCTGATCATTGGCAGCTCCATAGTCAGAAACGTGGCATTAGAGACTCCAGCAACCATAGTTAAATGTTTACCTGGGGCCAGAGCGGGCGACATTAAATCTTATCTGAAACTGCTGGCTAAGGATAAGCGTAAATACAGAAAGATTGTTATTCACGCTGGCGGTAACGACACCCGGTTACGCCAATCGGAGGTCACTAAAATTAATGTTGCTTCGGTGTGTAAGTTTGCCAAAACAATGTCGGACTCCGTAATTTTCTCTGGCCCCCTGCCTGATCGGACCAGTGACGACATGTTTAGCCGCATGCTGTCCTTCAACCGCTGGTTGTCTAGGTGGTGTCCTGAAAACAACGTGGGCTACATTGATAATTGGAAAACTTTTTGGGGAAAACCTGGTCTGATGCGGAGAGACGGCATCCATCCCTCTTTGGATGGTGCAGCTCTTCTTTCTAGGAATATGGCCAGTTTTATTAGTCCTCCATGACAACCCAGGGTCCAGACCAGGAAGCAGAGTCGTAGTTTAACCCACCCCTCTGCAGCTTCTGTACTGTTACCCACCCACTACCCCATACAGACAGTGTCCTGCCCACGGCCAAAATCACACAGATTAAATATCAGGCTTAATAAAGCAAATCATGGAAATCTCATAAATATTAGAACAAATTCAACTGAGCAGAAA
>SSNQ01034506.1:675721-727706 GCA_006942095.1 Nothobranchius kuhntae
TTGTGTGTGTGTGTGTGTGTGTGTGTGTGTGTGTGTGTGTGTGTGTGTGTGTGTGTGTGTGTGTGTGTGTGTGTGTGTCTTTGTCTGCCTGCTCTGTCTTCTCGATCCCCAGTGAGTCGTGGAGGATAGCTGCTTATACTGAGCCAGGATTCTCTGGAGGTTTCTTCCTGTTAAAAGGGAGTTTTCCTCTCCACTGTCACTGCATGCTTGCTTAGTATGAGGATTGCTGTATAGTCACTGACACTAGTCAGTGACTTGATGCAATTTGCTGGGTTCCTTATATAGGAAACATTATTTCTGATTGGCTTAATGAACTGTGAATTGGAATGTTTATTATGTGAAGTGCCTTGAGACGACTCTTGTCGTGATTTGGCGCTATATAAATAAACTTGAATTGAATTGAATTGAATACATTTGCAGTAGTAAGAATGAATGCCTTTGCATCCATTCCTAATGTGCATCTTTTTTGATGATGAAGAGCTCATACCGGAGAAAGTGGCAGTACACGGCAGGATTTGAGTCTTACTTCCTGATAGTTGGACTTCCTGCCTCTGATTAGCCAACAGCAACACAACTCTACCACTGACTCTGCTTGTGTTGCAAGATAAATGTTTTGACCCCACTAATAACAAAGGTCTGGAGGAGTTCTGCCATGTGGTGGAGTAGCTATTGCTAACGGTTATCATCTACTAGTTGAGACGTTCTCTGCTGTTTCCTGGACACTAAACCAACAACAGCCTTCCCCGTCGTTAGTCAAGATGGGTGAGTCCGTGAATGTTAAGTGACAGTGTGACGTAGATCTGAAACAGAAAAGACCAAAATGGGAAGTTTTCAACATGGCGGGGAATGAAAGCTGGTGTCAAATAAAAAAAAAAAAGTCAGGCCTTCATAAAGGCAAATTATTTTGAAATACTGGAACTTGATGAAATTAAGATATGATTTGTCTTCAGAGCATGAAAAGCAATTATGACAGAAGTGAAAGAGTGGCTGGAATACAGTCATTTGATAGTTTGAATGGCCTTTAATTACCAATTAATGGTGGTCTCCTTACCACTCTTCTGTTTGTTCAGATCAGGTTTTTTTTTTTTTTTTGTAAAATCCTGTCTCCATTTCAACATTCTTAAAAAGAAAAGCTAATGAACAATAGCTTGAATGGTTAAAGTTGCAGGATAGTGAAACTAGTATTTTAGTACTGCATACATTATCAGCTTGGCTCTCCATCAAAAGCACAAAAGCATGAAATTGCTTGACATTTTTTCTGCCTCTGCGCTCTGCCTTTAGTCATTTTCTCAGCTACACTTCACAGCAAATAGGTCCTCGGGAGCTTTGGAAAATTTGAGAACAACTCAAATTTTTGCTTAAAACCAAAACCAAAAGCTGATTGCAACACTTGGTCAGATGAAATAATAGATATATGCAAACTCAAACTTTATTGAGTAAAGTAGGTGAACAGGACAGAAGCTTAAAATGATGAATTGAAGATTTCTAACAAAGTCTGAGAGCATTTTAAAGAGGCATTAAGTGACAATGTATGGTTTTTACCATTAATCTCTGGAAATATCCATTGAAATATTGTTGTAAATTAATTAAAAGATGCCCAGTTGTTGACAAATATTGGCTGTGTCATGACATATGATCAAAAAATCGGATCTAAAATACTTGGGAGCGGGTCTAAAGCCTGGGGCACATCAGAGGCAGACGCATTGGATCGTACCGCACCCGAGATATTGAGTAGTCAAGTGGTCACACAGGGCACGCCGCGTCGCGCCACTGAGCGCTTCTTGGAAAATTGCACGATAGTCACAACATCACGCAAGACTTGAGAACAGCAAGCAGGAAGTGTATGGAAGTGACTATTGTTTATATGTGATCAGACTTGTTGTGTTTTGGGAGACTCAAATTCATTAAAAATGAGCAAGTACGCTATTTATTTGCCTTTTTTAAGATCAATAGTACTTTAAAGTTATCAAAACTGTAGCTGGGTTTGTGCCGGCAGTTGGGTTTGTGCCATGCGCAAGCGCGACGCTGCACGGCTGGTCCGCCTCCGGTGTGCCCCATGCTTAAGTTTCTGGACGACGCCATATTGGATGCCATGTTTCCTTTTACAGAAGTCTGTGAGGACAAAACACATTTAATAATTAGTAACAAATGGTTACAAAACTTTCACCTATAATAAACATTTTGTTTTACACATTTATCTCTTCACTCATTGCCAGTGATGAAAGGGAGTCTGATGTTCTTGCTCTCCCAGGGACTTTTTGACCCTAATAGCTATCCGTTGGTAAGGTCTTACTTGAACACAAAAATAATGCTTGCTTGCAATGATTTAGGTATGCACTGCCCCCTGTCGCCAGGGATAATACACACTGTCACACTGTCACATGAGAAAAAAAAGTATACATTTAAAAAAGTATAACGTTTTTCAACTAGAAAGTTTTTCTCACATAAAGACCTTGAATGTGATAATTTATACCATAAATTTATTCAAACAATGTATTTCTTCCAAACCTAATCAAAGCAGCATGTGAAGAACACCTCTGTGAAGAAGTGAAACTGATAACAGCAGAATAGATCAAATATTAATGAACTAACTCCAGAACTAATGAACTAACCTGGTCTTCTGTGTGAAAATCCTGAGATTTAAACCACTGGCCTTTCTCCCTCTTCTTACTCCTTCACCGGCCCACTGACACCTCCAGCAGAAAGCCCTGAGGGCAAACCTCCTTCACCATTGAAATAAATTGACAGACTTAATTTGACTGACTGGAAAGACAAAGACGTGTCACTGATTGCTCTCTCCTCAAATGCAAGCTTTATTTTTAATTGGTGCCTTGGAAACCAGAATGATGGTATAAAGTCAATTATGTGATGACTGTACACATGAATATCCTACATTTCCACAAAATAGTTTTTCACAATGAAGTCAACTTAATATATGGTCACTTCTATGAGAATGACGATGACTTCTGAGCAAAATTACACTAATGGGGTTTTTTCATTCTGAAACTTAACTCTGATAAAAATGTTGACTATTTGAACTTAGTAAAGAGACACTAAGCAGTTTTTTACACTTTAACCATTTCCTTTAAAAGTGGGATTCGCTGATTGTATAGGTAAGAACTTTACCAACTTCACATGGGACAGCACTCTGTAGCCCTCTGCTGACTCGAAACAGCACTTAACAGTTTTGTGGAGCAGGTAGGTGTCCTGGGGGCGCTCTTTACCTGATTAATGGGCTCGACACATGGGAGGCGACAAATGACCGCGATCAGCGAAATTCGTCGCTATCACTTTTCTTACCTGACACATGGGAGGCGACCCGCAGCAGCGGCAAAGCCGTCTACGCGTTCTGTTCCATGGCGAAATTGAAACTTACGTTGTTTTGTTTGGCTGTGTCAGGTTGGAGGGAATTAAGTTATTTAAGCAGTTCAGAGTTAATAAAGCGGTAGATATGATGTTTCACAAGGTGCTGCTAGAGTTATGTGAAATCTTACTTCTGATTTTACTATATAAAACATAATAATAATCAACTTCTCCTCCATGTTTGCTCGGAGATGTACGGAGCATCCTGTCCGCTCATTGGTCAGTGAATGAAACCTCCGTTGATTGGTCCTCGTCCGAGCGACAGCGACGAAAAGTTGAAAATGTTTAAACTGTCTGGGATCACGTCGTTGGGTCGCCTGTGCACGACACGTGCACGAGCGCAAAATTTGACACGCACGTTTTTCGCGTTTCGCTTGGTAGGAGAGAGACCCGCGATTATCGCTTTGTCGCGCATGTCTCATTGAAAAAGAATGGAGGAGAGGCGATGTCGCCTCCCGTGTGTCGAGCCCATGGGTGTTAGCTATGTTCTGTGCTGGTAGCTAGTAAAAGACTTGCAGTTAGCTTTTTCAGTTTGCCAATCGTCACTAAAAAAAACACATGAAGAAACCAGGACGTTTGCTCATTGTTGGCATCATGGTAATGTAATTTCTTTGGAGGTGAAGCAAAGAGCTAAAACTAGAGTCATAATTGGCCTACACTCATTTGAGGAAGATCATACATTAACAAAATATATTAAGATCATACCACAAAATGAAGACTTTTAATTTAAAACAATTCTTTGGATTTTATGTAGAACGCAACCTGCTCTTTGCATGGCTCCTTTTTTAAATGCAGATGATGTAGGGACAGTGTTTTGTTAGCTTACTTATGAGGCATAACATAAATGCTGTGGCATAAGGGAGAACCAAAACCATAGATCTGGATGGATCCATCAGTATCCATACCACACAAGTCCAGTTAATCCTGGATAACCTTAAAACAAAGACTCCTAACTTGAGATGGAAGTTGGAGAAGCTGGACTCTAAGAGTTTCCTTGACCCCAACAAAAACTAAGTCAGAAAGTACTGACTGAAATCTCCTAGAAGGCTTGAAAGCAGTGCTGAAAACTGTCCCTGCTGTGACCATCACAGGTCCAGCATGTTGTTGTACATCATAGGAGCAGTCATCCTAGATATTGTTGACTGTTAGATGAACACTTCAAGCCACAGGTAGCAGGTCCCCCACTGTCAAGAAGACAGGAAGCCAAGCTGAAGACTACGCTGACAGAAGCCAACTTCCAGAGAAACAGAAAGATGTGATGGAAAAAGAACCTCTCAGAAAAACAAGGAACTGTCCATAATTGTTGTACTGGAGGTTGACAAAAAAAGAATCCCACATCTTGCTGCTCCCCCAGGAGAAAAGGAGGACATAGAGGTCACTAACATCAAAACAAGAAAGCTCCTCACAGTGAATGAAGGTTTCACCCTGAGTCTAATTTTAACAGCCTGAGAAATACAGTTGGGATACTGGAGGCTTGATGCTCCGAGTCCCCATCAGAGACAAATCAGTTCTCTGAAACCAAACCTGCATATTTAGTAGCAATAGCATGGAGAAATCATCTTCAGTTCGACCTCACTAACCTACATTCTGTCTATAGTTGAGGTTTTCAAGCATATTTTTCATGTGTTTTATTTCAATTTAAAGAGGGACTGCACACCATCAACAAATATAACTACACCCCTAGTCAAGATTTGAAAAATGCTATGAAAGTGGGCGTTGCCAGGAGGCACAGAGTGGCATGGCCAAGTGTGGGGAATTTCCATCCTGGGAGGGAGGGGGAGTGGGAGGAGACTGTGCCGATGACATGGAATTGTTCCAGCCCCAGTCAATCACAAGTTTAAAATGCAGTTGCCTCTGTTCTGCCACAGGGGGCAGCACTAAGACGTTTTTAGACGTAAATTCTAGATTTAATCAAGTTTACACAAAAATGTCAAAAAATGCACAGAAACAGAAAGATTGCATTTGTAAAGACCCATTTATGCAGTTTGTCTGAAGTCTGAAGCAAAAAAGTTATTTTGAGGTTTAGTTACTCTTTAAATTAAAATTTAGCTTGTTCATTATTACCATGATATCGTGTTTATTTTCTATTTCAACCCTTCTGGTGTACATTTGCTGATGGTCTACTTTTCACAGCTGCTCTCAGCTTTCAGTGAGTTCAAAACAAGCCTAGACCTCTATCCAGAGGCGCAGCAGGCCAATAGGCAGGGCAGGCATTTGCTTGGGGCCCCCAAGCAACCAGGGGCCACCAGAGGGCCAACAAACTCTGAACTAACATTGACCGCAACAGTAGTGAGACAGTGAAATGCTGTCAATTGACAGCCCTGTAGGCCATCTCAGACTTCCTGCCTGGGTCCTCCCTCTCCCTTCCAGTGGCTCAGCTAGAGATTAGCTTCACACTTCCTCAAATGCTGAAAGCCAACCACACCCACTCAGTCCCATGAAGACAGTTGCACACTTCCTTGTCTGCGCTGGACAGCAAGCCTTTTTATTGTAGCTTTTTAAAAAAAAAATTATTTTTACTTTTGTCGCAGGAGGTGATGTTCCACTATGACATTATCTTTACAGAGGATTCTAAAATTCACCATTTGTTCAGACGCAGCTTTGCAGAGACCTGAGAGATGTGAAGAACACACTGCAGGAGGTGAATCTTTTTCTAACTGAACTTTCACAAACAACATCATCGGCCTTCCTACCAGAGGCTGGTACATTCTGACCTGTACAGCATACTAGCTCTTGTTGTATTGATCTTCCTTAAATTTCTGTGAACAGATATCTGGCTTTGAAGGCACTTGTTCTGTTGTCCACTCCTGGGAAAATTGGCAAACATTTTCCACTTGTGAATAGTCTCATTTTAAAATGATAGACTCCAGTGGGGTTGGAAAGTATAATACCTCCACTTGTTAGGATTGATGGGCAGATACAAATTGCTTCTTCAAGATTACGGTTGGTATTATCTTAATGCATAACTGAATTCTTCCCAGCAGCAAAGTGTCTGTGTTTTATTAGAGTGGACACACTTACTGATATCAGTGCACACAAGCTTTATTTTTTTACATTTTGTAAGACAGCTCTAAGTTTTTAGCACTGGGTCACCTTAGAAATGCCACTTTCTGCATTCTGCCTCATTTCAACTTCTAAACGGTCTTAAATATCACTCTTCTTGTCTTGAGACTTACGTCAGTGCATCAATCAGGAGCACTTTTAAGTATTTTTAAAGTTATTTCAAGTTTTCCTGGGCCTGGGTTGGACAATGGGGCACAGAGGCAGAGATTAATCATTTAGCGGGAAAAGGTTAAAAGTTGGCATCCTAAATGGCAGGATAGTGATATGGTGGTGTGGCCTTCAGCGGGACTGAAGAAGGAAAGGGCAGGATGAATGTCAAGCAAGTCATCCTGGAAATATAAATCACACAAGAAAAACCCCAAACTTGAAAGAATTCTCCAACAACTGTCAGCTCTGCATCAAAAGTACAGTAAACCTCACAGATCACTGGCATTTAGCCAGCATGTTGTCGGTCATGTGAATAAATGTGGTTAGAAGTTTAAAAATCAAGGTTCTCAAGAGAAATTTCAAAAAAGAAGAAAGAAACCAGAAATATATCATTGTTTCTTATGTGTACAAGTTACTGAAATGTCTCCTTCCTCTCCCTTTAACAGCACATTCACCAGTGTTTTCACTAGTGGGTGTCTATTTGTATCCACTCTCTTGAGTGTTATACAAATTTGACAAATTTGTGAACTTATCTGCAGAACAAATCTGAAAAAAGGTAAAACTGGAGTGTGAGACTATGTCGTCTCCAGCCAGTCTCGAGCAGCCAATATGTGGCTAAAAGTAGCGCCACCAGTGTGAAACATTTAAAAATAATCATTCTCGGACAGAATTAATTTAACACTCAAAGATTGAACACACATTCACTTTCTAGAGTTAATTTAACACGGGAGACTTTGATGCTCTCTCTCTCTCTCTCTCTCTCTCTCTCTCTCTCTCTCTCTCTCTCTCTCTCTCTCTCTCTCTCTCTCTCTGTCTGTCTGTGTTTTAACTCAAATGTATTAAGATAAAAAAACATTTCATGTTGATGTATTCCCGTCCTGCTTATCTTGTCAGGGTGGACAAATATGGACGCCGTATGAAATGGCCTTGTCGCAACTGAAGGTCAAAATGGATCTATGAGCGAGAGAAGAGAGTTGGGGATTATTGGCATAAAAGGAGGGTGTGTGAGTGTGTGTGTGTGTGTGAGTGTGCGTGTGTTTGTATTGGGAGGGGGGATTGATGTAAGAATGGAGTCAGAGAGGGAAGGGAGACAGTTTTCTCTAATAATAATGAATTGAAAAGATAACAGCTTAGCTGCAAACTGCCGCTATCTGCACTGTGAAAAAACACAACCTTGCAAGAGCCTGACTAGAAACTTTATGTGCTATTGTGTGTGTGTGTGTGTGTGTGTGTGTGTGTGTGCGTGCATGCATGTCTTTAGGCCAAAACCATGTGTTTGTAGAAGTAAGAGACGACAGAACATTCATATATATAGATCAAAAATAACCAACCCCCCCCCCCCCGCAGGCTCTAATGACCAGGCTGTGTGTGGTAGTAAAATAAAATCTGCATCTTTTTTAGACTATGTTGCCTTGCCAAGCGCACACTTTGTACGCTACAGCAAAGTATACTGTTGATTTTAGGCAAGCTTTAAAAACATCATAGTGGCCACATTTTGAGATAAATTCTAACTTACAATTCAGGTTCATAAATTCCATTTTCATCCGCTTATCCGGAGTCGGGTCGCGGGGGCAGTAGCCTAAGGCGAGAGGCCCAGACTTCTCTCTCCCCAGCCACTTGGGCCAGCTCCTCCGGGGGAATCCCAAGGCGTTCCCTGGCCAGGTGAGAGACATAGTCCCTCCACTGTGTCCTGGGTCTACCGTTAGGTCTCCTCCCGTTCATGACCATAGGTGAGGGTAGGAATGTAGATCGACCGGTAAATTGAGAGCTTCACCTTCTGACTCAGCTCTCTCTTCACCACGACAGACCAGTACAATGCCCGCATCACTGCAGATGCAGCACCAATCTGCCTATCGATCTCACGCTCCAGTTTTCCCCCACTCGTGATCAAGACCCCAAGATACTTAAACTCCTCGACTTGGGGCAGGACCTCATCCCTGACCAGGAGAAGGCATTCTACCCTTTTCTGAATCAAGACCATGGTCTCAGATTTAGAGGAGCTGATTCTCATCCCAGCTGCTTCACACTCTGCTGCGAACCACTCCAGTGAAATCTGAAGATCATGTTCTGATGAAGCCAACAGGACCACATCATCTGCAAAAAGCAGAGACCTGATCCTCAGGCCACCAAAACGGATGCCCTCCACATCTTGGCTGTGCCTAGAAATCCTGTCCATAAAGGTTATGAACAAAATCGGTGACAAAGGGCAGCGTTGGCGGAGTCCAACTCTCACTGGGAACGAGCCTGACTTACTGCCGGCAATGCGGACCAAGCTCTGACACTGGTCATACAGGGACCTAACAGCCCGCATCAGAGGGCCTGGTACCCCATACTCCCGGAGTTCCCCCCACAGGGCCCCCCGAGGGACGCGGTCAAATTCCTTCTCCAAATCCACAAAACACTTGTAGACTGGTTGGGCAAATTCCCACGCAGCCTCCAAGATCCCCCTAAGGGTATAGAGCTGGTCCAGTGTTCCACGGCCAGGACGAAAACCACATTGCTCCTCCTGAATCTGAGGTTCAACAATCCGACGGACCCTCCTCTCCAGAACCCCTGAATAGACCTTACCAGGAAGGCTCAGGAGTGTGATCCCCCTGTATTTGGAATACACCCTGCTGACCCCTTTTTAAATAAGGGGACCACCACCCGGTCTGCTAGTCCAGTGGGACTGCCCCCGTTGTCCATGTGATATTGATGAGCTGTGTCAACCAAAACAGCCCCACAACATCCAGAGCCGTAAGGAACTCCGGGCGGATCTCATCCACCCCTGGAGCCTTGCCACAGAGGAGCTTTTTAACCACCTCAGTGACCTCAGCACCAGAGATTTGAGAGGCCAACCCAAAGTCCCCAGACTCTGCTTCCTCACTGGAAGACGTGTCGGTGGGATTGAGGAGGTCTTCAAAGTATTCTGCCCACCAGTCCACAACGTCCTGAGTAGAGGTCAGCAGCACCGTCCCCACTATAGATAGTGTTGGTAGCGCACTGCTTTCCCCCCCGAGGCGCCGGATGGTGGACCAGAATCTCATCGGAGCCGTACGGAAGTCTTGCTCCATGGTCTCATAAAACTCCTCCCATTCCCGGGTTTTTGCCTCGGTGACCACCCGAGCCGTGTTCCGCTTGGACTGCTGGTACCTGTCAGCTGCCTCTGGAGTCCCACAGGCCAAAACGACCTGATAGGACTCTTTCTTCAGCTTCACAGCATCCCTAACCGCCGGTGTCCACCAGCAGGTTCGGGGGCTGCCACCACGACAGGCACAGACGATCCTGCAACCAAAGCTCCGGTCAGCCGCCTCAACAATGGAAGCATGGAACAGGGTCCATTCAGATTCAATGTCCCCCGCCTCCCCCGGAACATTTTGGAAGTTCTGTCAGAGTGTGTAATTGAAGCTCCTTCTGACAGGAGACTGCCAGACATTCCCAGCAGACCCTCGCGATACGTTTGGGCCTGCCTGGTCTGACCGGCATCCTCCCCCACCATCTGAGCCAACTCACCACCAGGTAGTGGTCAGTTGACAGCTCCACCTCTCTCTTCACCCGAGTGTCAAAGACATGCGGCCGCAGGTCAGATGAAACAACAACAAAGTCGATCATCGAGCTCTGGCCTAAGGTATCCTGGTGCCAAGAGCACATGTGGACACCTTTATGTCTGAACATGGTGTTTATTATGGACAATCCATGACTGGCACAAAGTCCAAAAACAAAACGCCACTCAAATTCAGATCAGGGGGGCCGTACCTCCCAACCACACCTCTCCAGGTCTCACTGTCGTTGCCCACGTGAGCGTTAAAAGTCCCCCAGCAGAACAAGGGAGTCACCGGAAGGAGTGCTGTCCAGCACCCTGCCCAAGGTCTCCAAAAAGGGTGGGTAGTCTGAACTGTAGTTTGGTGCATACACACAGACCACAGTCAGAACCCGTCCCCCCACACGTAGGCAGAGGGAGGCTACCCTCTCATTCACTGGGGTAAACCCCAATGTACAGGCACCAAGATGGGGGGCAACTAGTATGCCCACCCCTGCTCAGTGGCTCTCAGTGGGAGCAACTCCAAAGTGATAGAAAGTCCAACCCCTCTCAAGGAAACTGGTTCTAGAACCAGAGCCATGCATTGAGGTGAGTCAGACTATATCTAGTCAGAAACTCTCAACCTCACACACCAACACAGGCTCCTTCCCCACCAGAGAGATGACATTCCATGTGCCAAGAGCCAGCTTCTGTAGTCGAGGATCAGACCGCCAAGGTCCCCGCCCTCGACTACCACCCGTCACACACTGCACCTGACCCCTTTGGCCCCTCCCATGAGTGGTGAGCCCATGGGAAGGGGGACCCACGTTTCCTCTTTGAGCAGTGCCCGGCCGGGCTCCATGGGTGAAAGCCCGGCCACCAGGCGCTCGCCAACGTGCCCCACCTCCAGGCCTGTCTCCAGAGGGGGGCACCGGTGACCCACGTCTGGGCGAGAGAACGCAATTTCCATTTACATAATTCATCATAAGAGGTCTTCGGGCTGCTCTTTGTCTGATCCCTCACCTAATACCTGTTTGCCATGGGTGACCTTACCAGAGGCATAAAGCCTCAGGCAACTTGGCTCCTAGGATCATTGAGACACTCAAACCCCTCCACCACGGTAAGGTGACAGCCCATGGAGAGGTTCATAAATTAACTTTTAGAATTGAAAAGATGCTCACATCATCACTTGTCAGACTTTGAAAGCAATACTCACTTTATATATGATGTAATTTAATCATTTTCCATGTGCAATATGAAATAATCACTGTCATGTTAGAAGGGCTCATCCTATAGGGACCACATACTCTGTCATGGCAAATGTCCAAACAGATTTCTGTAAAGATCAGCATCAACTTGTTAAAGTACAACACCTACAAAGGCAAGATTTAGGAATGTTCAGTGATTTTTAGAGAATTTTATAAAAAGTGCTGAACCTTAATGCAAGTGTTCATATATTGTTGCTTTTTACTGACCAAAGATGTGTCATACTCCTGTCTTCTATTCTAAACTTTTGCATTCGTGCTCTCAAAAGCACCAGGTAAATCCTAGGAGCATTTTTCTGAGTTTTTAAAAGTAAATAATTCAAAACATTCTCTAACTGTCAGATGTTAGTGACAAAAATTATTTAGGTACACCAGATCAGCTTGATTAATCCCTAAATAGTCCAACACAATATTTTTTGAGGACTGTTCTTTGAGGATTTTGTGATTTCAACATTAAATGTTGCAGCTCAGTCAGCTTAGATGTATCCACAGTGTTCCTCACCATGTGTGCAATTAAAATTTCAATTTTCAAGTTTGTGAAACAGAAAGATATGTTAAGAAATTGGCCAATTCTGTAAAAAAAAAAAGTGGTGTATAGTGAGCAAAATGTATATATAACTTAAACGTACCATCCATTTGAATGGAAATAGGCTAAAAAGTTTATAGAAATGCCAAGAATATACTTATCTCAATTCTAAATCCATGTAAGCAGACTGAGAAAGTTAAATTGTTACAACAGAAACTAGCTTCTATACGTAATGCTTGCATCCATTATTTCCCTAGCTTATACAGCAAGTTAGCAAAAAAATCCCACAACCATTACAGTTCATCAGAAAAATATTGCTACATGCTCAATCCCATATATCTGTCTTTACATCTATTCTATCACTTTTGGTTTTCTTGAATTAAATTAAAATTAATTAGCTCTAAATAGTTCAGCTCACCACCCCGCTTAAAGGAATTGAACCTTGTCTCCTCACTGTGCGTTCGTCTTTTTAACACCTTCATCTAACGGCTGAAATGTCTCCTCAGCCTTCATTAGGGTCTACAGGAGTGATTCATCACTAAATCAAACAAACCAACTAGGTTCATGATCTAAAACATGCAGGAAATGTGCTGGAAGCAGACTCCAGCGCTGCCATGTCAGCTCCACTTTACTTAGTCCAACAGACCGGCTCTCTGAAGTTGCAAGTGCGATATTCTGGCTACAGAGGGTGGTGGGGTCTGAGTGACTTTTCAACAACCCTGTAAAGCAGGGGTATTCAATTCCAGGCCTCGAAGGCCGGTATCCAGCACCTTTTGGTTTTAACACACCTGATTTCAATCAGCAGGTGATTGACAGGCTTCTGCAAAGCCTGATGAGCTGCTGCACATGTGGTTCAACCACAGAATCTAGTGTGTTGTAGCAGAGAAACCACTAAAACGTGCTGGATACCAGCCTTCTAGGACCGGAATTGCACATACTGGCTCAAGAAAATGATTTAAATAAATGAAGAAAATTGTCTATGGTTTTAAAAATAAACATTTAAGATATGTTTGTCCATCAGAGAGCAGCATGAGATTAGCTAACTGTTGCTGCACTGTGTTTTCTCACCATGGCAAATTACCAGCTAAGCGGCCTAGTGGTTGACTGTCCACCCTAGGGCTGGGAGATTGGAGTCCAAATCCTGGTTGGGTCATACCAAAGACTTTAAAAATGGGACTCAATGCCTCCCTGCTTGACACTCAGCGTTAAGGGGTTGAATTGGGAGGTTAAACCACCAAATAGTTCCAGAGCCTAGCCACCGCTGCAGCTCACCACTCCCCTACATGGGATGGGTCAAATGCAGAGATGTAATTTCACCAGTGTGTGATGACTAATGGGACTTAATCTTTAAATAGCATGATGCAAGGTGGATAACACTGCAGACCTGCTTTTAGTAACAGACATCATGCAGGAGATGTGAGTCTTGACAGGTTGCAGACTCTGTGTGTCTGTATGTAGACAGCTTCAAATAAGGAAAACTGAGGGAGAGAAAATAATAGATGGCAGTTTTTTGAAAGACAAAAGAAGTAAGTTAAAACAGGTAAAAATAAACAGAGAGAGAGGGCTCATGTGTATTTGTCTTTCAGAGCCGGTTTCTGAGCAGAGACTTCACTGTAATTGCCTCAGTTGTCAAACTAGCAGAAGTTTCTTACATCCCTGCTGAAGACATCCAGCCTCCGCTCACTTCTCTCTCTCTCTTTTTCACCTCTGCATATGCAAAGCTGCATCATACTGTATATCACCATCTAATTGTCTGGTGATCTGTTTGCTTGTCTGCTTGTTTCCATCTCTGATTTTGTCTTCTTAACCCCTGACTACAGTGGCGTACACTGTTTTTTTTTAAACAGATCAATAAGTCTGAGCTAGTGTGAAGTGTCTGCTTCAAACACTTATTATATCACTTGGATGCTCAACCCTGCACACAAGCAAACCTTCCATCACTTTTAATCCGCCTCACAACACCTTTACTTTCAGACAAGAATAAAATGCTGCTTTATCTAACAGAGGCTAATGTGGACCGACAAAAACTGTTTATTGAATGCACGTTGAAATTTGCAAAGCAGGGCCAAAATTGCTTTTGGGACCTCAAGAATTAAAACTGGAAAATTTCCTTTGACCATTTGAAGTCATAATCATGCAGAACAAACAGCACGTTGTGTGTGATTTAGTCTAAAAACGACCATTTATCCAAGAGAAAATAGTGGAATGAGGAGGTGAAATAGCTTAATTCTCATGTAAACCACCCTGCTCTTGCATTTTCTTTAATTAAGAGACATTATCCTGATGTTAGTGATTTGCTTTAGTTCAGTTTTGCTGTCACTTAACTTACTGTTTAAAGCCCAATGGAGCTGCATTTAGAGCTAATAGATTCAAATTACAGTATATGTAAAGCAGCATTTCTGTGTAAGGATTAGAATAAAAAGTAGACAATTTTGGAGAGACATCTTTTTATTGGTAAATCACAGTGGTCCCTTGTTTATCACAGGAGTTATGTTCTAAAAATAACCAGCAATAGGTGAAACCCACAAAACTTCATTTTTTACAAATATTATAGATGTTTGTAGCGTACGCAGCTACTATTGGGGTCAAACGCGCATGAAAACGCACCAGAATGTTTGTTTCTCAACAGTTTTATTTCCAGCATGCATTGGTGAAGAGGTTAATTCACACACACTCACTCCAGCGTTTCAGGCACTCTTTTTCACATTGTAGAGACTCAAGTCTCCTCTATATAAAGAAGCAGGAGTGATGATTACTGATGCGCTCCAGCCATGGCACAGCGCACTCCTCTCCTCCGCCTACGTGCTCATCCCAGTGCACGGCCACTATGTTTTTATGCTGTTAAACCCCTTTTCAGACAGGCATTAACATTTTCACACATTCATTTGTTGTTTAAAGGGATACTTTGCAACTCTTTCCTATTTTAAATAATTTTCTTGAGCCAGTTAGTGCTGAAATGTCCCTTTATAGCAGGGGTGTCAAACATGCGGCCCGCGGGCCGGATCCGGCCCGCAAGCGGGTTAAATCCGGCCCGCGAGATGGTTGTATAAACTTTATTTTCATACTTTACAATGTAGAGTGAAAATAAACTTATCTTTGTGAGCAAGTTTTCTCTGTAATGAGTATAAATAAAATAAAGCTGTGCTCAAGGCTCACACAAGAACTTGAATCACATCCTGAAGTTGGCTGCCACTCAGGATGTGACTTCTGATATTGATGTGCTGGTGAAAGCTAAAAGATGTAAAGTGAAATGAGTCAAATATACTTTAAGTGCTGCATGAATCTGATCTAGCCATGTGATCTGTAAGCTCTTTGAATCACTAAGGAATGTTTTTTTAATTTATTGATTTTTTTTTTTTTTTCAAATTTTCAAGTTCACTTCAGGTGTTGTACTTGTACTATTTTGGATACACTGTCCTCAGGCTCCAGCTTTGTTTTATACTGATTGTATTAAAACAAAGGAAACAATCTGAAGTTGTTTTTAATTTACTGGTCCGGCCCACTTGGGACTAGATTTCCCTCAGTGTGGTCCCTGAGCTAAAATGAGTTTGACATCCCTGCTTTATAGGGTAAATGAAAGGCCAGCCCCTATCACCCCCTTTGGCCAGAATATTCCACTTGCAACTTCAGACTCTTCAGAGATCACTCTGTTTGGGAACATTGAGCTGACATACTTGGTGCTGCAGTTTTGGTTCCAGCCCATTTCCTGTATGTTTTAGATCATGAAGATGGCGGATTTGTTTAATTTAGTGAGGAATCACTCCTGTAGACACTAATGAAGGCTGGGGAGACATTTCAGCTGTTAGACAAAAGTGTTAAAAAGATGAAAGCACATAGGATATATTTGTTGTTTTCTGTTCTACAAATGGGCACTAGGTGGTGCTAAAAGCAAGCCAAAACTGCCTAGTTCCCCTTTAAACACTCTCAAAGTTCAAACCTTAATTGGATTCAGAACACAATGTACTGTTAATAAATAAAAGCATGCAAAATTGCAAGAAAATAATCTGCAAAACTACGAGGCCGCAGAAGGTGAACCTTGTTATACAGACCACTGTACTTGTTATATTAACTTAAATCCTGAGTTAGAGTAATTTCTAAAGTGCTAAGTATAAATAGGCAATAGGGATGCAACAAAATATTGATATGGCAATATATTGTGACATTTTTTCCTGCAATATTACATCAATATTCAAAAGCCATGTATCTAATTTTTGGAACAATTTACATGCAAACATTTGTGTGTTTTCTTTTCTTTTGGTGCAAAGATATCTCATGTTAAACATGTTAGGGATCAGTTTGGACTATTTATTGAATTTTCCTATAATAAATTAAGTTAAAAAAACTGCTAATAGCGTCTAACTGTACATATCGCTACATACACAAGATACATTGTATCGTCTCCCCTGTATTGTGATACGTATCGTGTTGCCAAAGTTTCACCAATACACATCCCAATGTTCTCTCTCTCTCTCTCTCTCTCTCTCTCTCTCTCTCTCTCTCTCTCTCTCTCTCTCTCTCTCTCTCTCTCTCTCTTCTTCAGATAAACATTGTTTATTTTGTCTCCTGGTCTTATTTTTGGACACAATGTGTTTCGTAAGTTCAGTCCTGAATGCTTGGTTCCCTCTCTGCTGAGTCAGGAACCAAACTGCTTCAGGGCCCCTTACCAACACGTGCTGAGGAAAAGTGCCCTCATGTTCTCTGTTATTTGATATTATTGTTCTGTTTAATGTCTTCCCACTTCATAGGCTGTAACTCTGTCAGCTTTGCAGAAACATGCTCTTTATTTAATTTCATTTTCTATCACGTCCTTGAATGTCGTGCCGTGCTTTATCTAACACCACCGGGATGTTTAATCAGCTCACTTTGTTTTCCATTTTGAATCACAGGCCGAGCTGCTGACCCGTCACACTTCAAGGGCAGCGGCTTCAACCATAGCTAGAGCACTTTGCAGCTTGAAAGTGTACAAATGACTTTCTTTTTAGGGATGGGAGTGTGTGGTTTTTTTTAAAGAAAATTGAAGGGATTGCTACAAAGTAAAATGTCTCAAACTCTAAATGGATGTGTCCCCTCGCACAAAACCATTATCCGTCTATCACACAGTATGGGATGCAGTGCAGTAGGTACTGTCCTTCAAATGGTGGTTGAAAGCACAATCGGGGCTATTAGAATTTCTTAATATTCTTTTGTTTTAAGTGTTGGGGTTTCTTGGAATAAAATTTAGTTCTGTGATATTTAGTCTTCAGCTAAAAACCATTGACACAAAGTTTTGAACAGATGGATGAAACATTAGAAATATCAATATTTTAGAAACACAAAGATTTCTTATTACACCTCAGTTTTCGGTCATGTCGACACAATTCAGTGGAACAGTTCATCAAATTATCCACCTGCAACCAAACTCTCACAAAAGCAAAGAAAGGGCTGTTTGTTTTCCTTTTAAAGCAACGACTAAGATATACCTCCATGTCTACACCTGCAGAGCAGATGAATCAATATTGCAGAAAAACTGCCATGGTCTTGACAAATCTCCACCCTGCAAGAGAAAGCTCATCAATTACCCTGCTTCCTAAAATAACTCCCAACCCAAGATTACTTTGCAGTGAATCAAAAATAAACCAAAACACATTAACTGAATTTGAAATGAATGATTATCAATTTTTTGTCATTCTGCCTAAATAAGTCCACTAACAGAAACAACTAAAAGTACTGTCTCTGATGTACTTGTGTACCAGCCTATGCTGTTGCTGTTTCCACTCTCACTAGCATGACAAGAATATTTTTCATGGTTCTCCAGGCTGGAGTCCCCAACTCGAACCTTGACCCTGGAGGCTCCCAGAGGGGTGGAGATCAGTGCCGGAGTGGGAGACTTCACAGCTTCCTGTAGAAAAGACCTCATATTGCAGTCTTCAGATGGAGAGGTCAGTGTTATCCTTACCGTTGGATGTGTGAATGTAGTGGTTATTATATTTTATCATAAAGGGTGCATGGAGCTGTGTGCAAGAAAATCTTACAGAGAGGAGATGGAGGTGGTAATAGCATTGTTTGTGCTGAATGTATAAAAAAAAAAGTCTGATGTTTGTGTTGCAGAGTGTGTGGGTTTTGGACTTTGTGGCACTCTATTGTAGAAGGGCCAGCTTCATTAAAGTACCTTATTAGGCTAATGAGCGTTATCAATCCAAGCGACCTTGTCCTCCTTTCCTCCCCTCCTCCTCATCGCCACTTTCTTGCTCTCCTCAATTTAGGCGAAGTGACTTCATTAAAGCCAGTTTGATGAGGTTCCCTGTCAGTGGTTGCAGTCGCTGCGTGTGTGTGTGTGTGTGTGTGTGTGTGTGTGTGTGTGTGTGTGTGTGTGTGTGTGTGTGTGTGTGTGTGTGTGTGTGTGTGCCTGTTGTTTCACTGTCAAGCTCTTTGCGTTGCAAACTGCCACATTCTGTAAGCACCAAAGCAGACTTTGCCATTATCCCTGTGCGTGTTTGCAAGTGTCTGTGTGCATGTGTGTCAGCCAGCCATATTGCTTGTCCACTGGAGCATAATGTGTCATTAACTTAGTAATTAACAGAAGAATGACCCCCCTCCAGTTCCACTCACTGTCATTGTCAGTCACACACAGAGTTTCGTCACAAACACACTCGCACATAAAACTAAACCCTTAATTACTTATCCATCCATCCCACCATATGATTTACTTTTTTGGGACTGTAGGCTGCACAGAATCCGAGACTCTTTGCAAATTTTCCAGCTGTTAGGGTCTTTTTAGCCCAGGTAAATTAAGGTGAGTCATGGGTGACCTGACCACTAGTCAACAGAGCTAATTACAGTTGTGTACACATTTCATATAGCTGGAGGATGCTTTCAGATCCAGTCACTCAGGCCATTTCACAAGATCTGGAGCCACTTTTTTAAACTTTGGTTGACAGAAAGGTTCTATTGAGGTGACCTCCATCATTTCTAATGGAGTCCTAAGGGTAGAGATCATGGGGGATCTGGGATTGAACATAAAACTCTCCAGGTGGCAGTCATCCATTCTACTCTGAGCGACAACCATCCACATTTGTTTAGTATTTATAATTCATTGGTTACATCAAAAAACAAGCAGTTTAGTGAAAAACACTTAGAAACATTTGTGAGATTTTTGATCTACGCAAATGTTACATTTTTTACTGGAGTAGGTGGCACTTATCACTTAACCCTCTGGAGGCAGGCGTTGCAGATTTGCAACGTTAAAACCTACCTACCTGGTTACTCCACATACGTATTTCATGAGCATTTTTTTAACTCAGAAGTACCCCTGAAGGACTTAGTTGTTCTTCCTTTTATCAAAACTTATTTTGAGCCTGAGAGAGTTAAACTGGGACCAGGCGATGGGGTGTATGCCTTTTGTGTTGGCTTTGATGTTCTAAGCCACTCTGAAGGACTGTGTACTTCTCTTGACCTGATTTGACATAGGAAGAATTATCAACTGGAAGTTTAGTTGCTTCCCCAACTTTCTTTTAAAGAAAACTAAGGATGCTCAATATCATCTTTTTTATAATATCTGATATACCGACATAGTCTAACACTTGATTTCCACTAATACCAATACAAGTCCTTCTTAAAAAATTAGCATATTGTGATAAAGTTCATTATTGTCTGTAATGTACTGATAATCATTAGACTTTCATATATATTAGATTCATTACACACAACTGAAGTAGTTCAAGCCTTTTATTGTTTCTAATAATGATGATTTTGGCATACAGCTCATGAACACCCCAAATTCCTATCTAAAAAAATTAGCATATTTCATCCGACCAATAAAAGAAAGTGTGTTTAATACAAAAAAAGTCAACCTTCAAATAATTATGTTCAGTTATACACTCAATATTTGGTCGGGAATCCTTTTGCAAAAATGACTGCTTCAATGCGGCGTGGCATGGATACAGTCAGCCTGTGGCACTGCTGAGGTGTTGTGGAGGCCCAGAATCCTTCGATAGCGGCCTTAAGCTCATCCAGAGTGTTAAAAAAATGGTAAATGGCCTGTATTTGATATAGCGCCTTCTAGAGCCCTGGAACCCCCCAAGGCGCTGTACAACACAATCAGTCATTTACCCATTCACACACACATTCACACACTGGTGGGGATGAGCTACGATGTAGCCACAGCTGTCCTGGGGCGCACTGACAGAGGCGAGGCAGACGAGCACTGGTGCCACCGGTCCCTCCGACCACCACCAGCAGGCAAGTTGGGTTAAGTGTCTTGCCCAAGGACACAACGACAGAGACAGACTAAATGGGGCTCGAACCTGCAACCTTCCGATTACGGAGAGGGTGCTCGCTGCAGAACTACAAAGGCGGAGCTGCACCATAAGGTGGAGCTGCACCAGAGTCAGACTTGCCCATTCACGCAAACTCAGCCTAGCCCACTGACTTCTTCTGTTTTAGTTTTTTAACTTTATCGCAAACTAACCTGACCCACATGAATTACGGCTGTTACAAGTTTACAATTGTTAATGCTATGTGCTATGCTCCAATTAAACAAGATAAATATAACTTGCTACATGACAAAGCCTGAATATATCCTGAAATGAAAAGGTTTCTTTTAGGGAATATCTGCCCAGAGCCGCTCCAACAAAAGCAGCCTACAAAAGCATTTTAGGCTTATTGATGAATGGCCTCTGTCCAGTGGCATGTTTGTCTGATTTAAGTTTTGGCTTTCCCCTCAGCTGATGCTGGTTCGACTCTCGGTGCGCTCGGCAGCAATCTATTTAGCCAGCTGAAACATTAATTTGTTTATATTTTAGTTGTAATGTTTATTTTCTGCAAAATATTTATGTCTCTAAAATTTCTTTGAATTTGGTCGTTCCTAAACAGCATTTTAGTTGAATCTCTGCTCACATATGGACTCACACTGGCTAAATAAACAAATAAATGAAATAAAAACCACATTAGTCATTATATTTTAAACAGTATACCAATAAATGGTTGTAAACATGGTACTGGCAAGTGTAGCTAGAAAGGAAGAAAAAAATTAATGCTGCCACTGGGAGGCGAACCTGCGCAAAACCACATGCCAATCTGACTCCATAACCACTTCACCACTATATCAGATACAAAGCAAGTGGCGTCACATGTAATTGTGCCATCCAGTGTGTCTTTGTAGATGGGATGTATGGTTTTTCTGTCTGTGTCTCAGTAGAAGTCATTTCAGAAACAATTTGTCAGAAAATTCACAGAATATCCAGATTTGAGAACCAAAACCAGACCCGCTTCGGGGGAGGAGACCAAATTGAAGCGGAGATGGGAGGAAAATGGTGAATGGGTTAGGTAAAAAGTTCCAGAAGTTAGATTTTTACAAAAACTGTTCAGTTAACCTCTCAACTCCATCCTCAATCTTGCATTTTAGATGATATTAGCTATAACACCCTCTTTGGTTCCAGAATGCTATCAAGTCTAACAACTGGAAGGAATTGGACTGACTCTGACTGAATGGGCGGGGTGACTGATGCAGCTCCACCTTCTGGTGCAGCTCCACCTTTGTGGTTCTGCAGCCAGAACTACTTGGATTACGGGGCGAGTCCTTAACTCCTGTGCCACCGTCGCCCTGTGTTGGGTCTCTCAACTTGTTCACGGTCAATGGGCAATCAGACAGGGTACACCCTGGACAGAGAGCCAGTCCATCGCAGGGCAACACAGTGACACACAGGACAACACACACACACACACACACACACACACACACCTAAGGACAATTTAGACAGACCAATTAACCGAACAGTCATGTTTTTGGACTGTTGGGGGAAGCCGGAGTACCCGGAGAGAACCCACTCATGCACAGGGAGAACATGCAAACTCCATGCAGAAACATCCCAGGCTGCGAAGCGAACCCAGGACCTTCTCGCTGCAAGGCAACAGCTATAACCACTGCACCTCTGTGCAGCCCATTTATCAGTACATTACAGACAATAATGAACTTTATCACAATATGCAAATTTTTTGAGAAGGACCTGTATGTGTGGAGTCCTTCCTCATAAGAAAAGAAAAACTATATGATTTTAACGCCCCAGTATGTAAAAATTATCGACTCCTTATCGTCACACAGGTCAAAGTTGGTATTGCTTCTACAGCAGCCCAAAAGGCAAAATTTCAACAACCTCCAGCTTTCACCCCAGTGATTAGGTCTGTTCTTTATGAATAGCAAGAGCTTAATAGTATAATTGTTTGCCAGTCTCTTTAGCCTAACCAACACTAAACATTTAACTACTATGATCGAGCAATTTAAAAACATCTGGACCTACCAGTTCAGAAGGAAGAAAGCAAGTTCTGTCAGGCAGCTTGAAGAAAGTAGCTATCAGTGATTCGCAAACAGATGTTGCTTTTATGCTGTTCTGTTATGTCCACGAGGCATGCTGGCCAATACACAACAGTTAAACAGTTAAAGCTGGCCAAGACCTCCTGACCTTTACGGCCACTACATGGTGACAAAGGGCAGCCCTGGTGGAGTCAAACCCTCACTGGGAAAAGGTCCGACTTACTGCCGGCTACGCCGACCAAACTCACACTCCTCTGGTGCAGGGACTGAATGGCCCTTAGCGAAAGGCCATCCACCCCATACTCCAGGAATGCCCTCCACAGGGTGCCTCTGGGGACATGGTCATAAGTCTTCTCCAATTTCACAAAATACATGTGGATTGGTTGGGTAAACTCCTATGACCCCTCCATAACCCTAGCAAGGGTAAAGAGTTGGTCCACAGTTCTATGGCCAGGACGAAAACCACATTGCTCAAAAAACCACATTGCTCCGCCTCTATCTGAGATTCAACTATCGACCGGACCCTCCTCTCCAGTACCCTGGAGTAGACCTTTCCCGGGAGGCTGAGGAGTATGATCCCCCTATAGTTAAAACACACCCTCTGGTCCCCCTTTTAAAAATTGGGACTACCGTCCCGGTCTGCCACTCCACAGGAACTGACCCCGATGACCATGCAATGTTGAGACCTGACAACCAAGACAGTACTACAACATCCAAAGCTCTGAGATACCCATGGTCGGATCTCATCCACCCCAGGGCCCCGTATAGTTGTTTGACTACCTCAGCGACTTCTGCCCCAGAGATCGGACAGTCCATTCTCAGGTCTCCCAGCTCTGGTTCCTCCTCGGAATGAATGTCGGTGGGATTTCAATCACTAACAATCAAACAATTATACTTTATTAATCCCTGAGGGTATTGAGGAGCTCCTCAAATTATTCCTTCCACTACCCGACTATATTTTCTATTTTAATTGACTAAAATTGGAAATAATTTTAGTTGAATCCAATAAATGTATCTTTTCTTCCAGTGAAATAATTTCGAACGTGTGTAAAGGAAATGTTAACTACAGCTACTTGAAACGGTAAAGAAATATGTAAAATCCACATTTCACACTTTGGATCAATGAAACTCTGTATTTCGAATTGTTTTAACAACAATAAACAATGGAAAATATCAAAATGAACACTGACAGTTTGTGTTGGGTATTTTTAAATCCTGAAATGAACCATGAAATGAACCACACAGGAGAGACGTCAGTAGGTTTTTTACACTGTGAGGAGACAGCAGAGAGCAACCAGCCAAAAGCCAGTCCAAGACCCTTGTCCGATTAACTCTGGCGTGTTCTCTTTCTTCCGCTGGTTTTATTGAGACACAAGCAGACGGAGACAAAGGACGATCCATCACTGTCCACACAACCAATAACACTGTTTTCTATCAAAGGCGGGACCTTCTAAAAAGGAAGTCTCAAGTTACAGGGGTGGTTGCTAGCTTCCCTGTTGCCAAGCAGACCATTCCAGAAAGGAAGTCTTAATTTATGACTGACAGCCAGAAACTCAATAACCATGGATACCTGTTGTGCAGGCTACTTCCCAACCCCCATGCAGACAAACATCAGGCCTTATCAGCCGCATTCCACAGTAATAGAGAGGAGAAATAACTCTGTGGCTTACTTATTAGCATATGATTACTTAAAAAAGGTACATTTAAGACAGTAATACATTAAAAATCTCCAACAGTTTGAAATTGTGTGTCACAAACGTGCCGGTGAGCGAAGCGGAGATGTGGATCCACACGCGGGTGAAGAAGCAGGCAGGTAGGCAGACAGGAACGTTTAAAACACGAATTTATTCAGGGACACGTAGGACAATGAAACAATGAACCAACCAGACAAAATGGACTAACAGGGATAAATATAGAAGGAGCTGGGACCTTGGGTGATTGGGAGACGAGAGGCAGGTGGGAGCAATTAACATGGACACAGGACTGAACAGAATAGGGAGACAGGACATGACGTGACATTGTGCCTCTCAGTGTTAATAAAGTAAACAAATCTGTATAATGTGCAGTAATATTTGTAAACAGGAAATGACATCATACCATTGAAACAATAAAACGTGTAACTCAAATAATACGAGCAGGTAAACTAAAAGTAAGGATTGTTTTCAGGTGTATTTATTAGTTTTCCCTGGCAGTAATATACCAAAGGGAGCTGCCTGAACATTTTTCTAAACCGCCTTAAAGTTTTTTTCTCACAAAAACACGGCGCAGCCAGCTGCTGCATAACAAGTATTATAATAAATGTAATACACATTTTATTACCAATGAAGGCCAATAAAAACACCAGGTTCTGTAAAAGATTTGGTTAAAATTGGGAACATCTGTTGGGTCGTTCTATTTCCAATCTGTTGGAAGATGCTGACAACAAATGTTCATTGGAGGGTTTAAAGATCAACTTTACTCATATTTTTAATACATTTCCAAAAGTCTCAAGTAATGAATGCCATGTAAGTCACATCATGGATATAGTTTTGACTTTAGAATTGGGGGAGGGGCACAACTGGCAAGAGGACTGGGGGGGTCTGTATGAAAAACGACGCTCTGTCCTTTCATTGCATTTTCATTTATCTAGCATAGATTAACAGGGGCTGCCAATGGACGTGCATGAGCCATGATGTCCGATAGGTGATTGAATCCACCTGAGAATTGTTCATGGCGTGGGCGAAACCAGGAGGGGGGGGTGCTTTGTCAGAGATTTATCAGGAGATCCCCGATGTTCTAAACTCACTTTCTTGAATACCACCCTGGCAGCTAGCAAAATAAAAAATAAATGTGAGCATATCCTGTTTAAAACGTGGAGTGACAGCAGGAATGGCCAATCAGCAAGTATCAGCAGAGCCAATAGATGAGTTTATGGACAGTTCTAATGGGAAACTGGCTTCAACACAAGCGGTTGTTTTCCACTTGGTCCTAGTGCTCAACCAGTGTCTATTTAGTATTGTTTTGGGATGGTAAAAAGTGCAGGGGACAAAAATTGACTTTGGAAAAACTGGGGGAGGGGGGGCATGTGCCCCCTGTCCCCCCAAAAAATACATCCATGAGTCATACTCAGGGGAAAACAAGCTCCAGTGCGCCTGTTTCAGGAACTAGAAGTGAGCCAGTTCAGGGCTGAGCTTCAGACGGCAGGATTTTGAGTCTTATTTCCTGATATTTGGATAGCTCACCTCGGATTGGCTAACACAGGGCTGCCAACTCTCACCCGTCCTCACGCCATACCTCATATTTATTGCTCTGAAAGAGCAACCCCCCACCCCCACCCCACTTTCATGGACAGAAGAAGCTGTCTCAAAATGGGGTTTTAATCTCTTTAGCAACCCCTAAATCCTAATCCAGGTTTTAATATGGTTTAAAAAGACCAATTCACCATGGAGCAAATCAAAAATACCCATCCTTACCAGATGTCAAAACCACTTCAAATGTACAGAAGCAGAAGCAACAACTTTGCTCTCAGTTTCTCCATCAGAGCTGAGATCCTCAACCTCTCCCAAAGGTTTATCCCATCCACACTTCAGAGGAGGCTCATTTTGGATGCTTGTAAAACCTCCACAGCTCTGTAGGGGCTGCCCTAGTTCCTTTATTGTCTTATTGAGATTCTCTGTGAAGTTACCAGGAAGAGAGAAGTCTGTGGTCAGGAGTACATCCCATGCCAACGTGCTCAATCAGTTCATGTTTGTAAATCAAGACTTACATATTGAGATGATTTTCCTTTTTCCACAACTGACACATTTGGGTACCAGTGTTTTATTTGTAACTTCTTCTCGTTTACAACCTGAAACGACAAATCACTGTCTTTCTCTGTAAAATAAACGGAGATTAGAAAGTTTTCATTTTTCAAAAGCAGATCACTTGCTGGCTGTTGCTCAGATAGACACCTATACCTGTCTAACTCTTCAGCTTCCTTCTTTTGTAATCCGCTCTCCTTTTTCTCCTGTCTTTATAGCTCTTTTCCTCTAAATCTTCTTCTCATCCTTTTTCTCCTTCGCTCCTTGTCAGCCTCTCAGTCCATCTCTCAATAACCCAGTTTTTCCAATTAACTCTCCACCACCAGGGTTATACATCACCGTAGCTCGTACTTCACATGGAGAGGGCGTGGGATTATAATTTTCCCTCTTCTTTGACCTTTCTTCTCTTCTTTCTTTCTGTTTTCATACTCTTTGTCTCTAGTTTTTGCTCATCCATTGTGGTTTGCGTTTTCTGTCTTCCTGCTATTGCTGTCTGAGCATAAATAGATGGATCCCCATTGATGAGGAATATTAGCATGAAACACAATGTAACAAGGGTTGTGATGTGGACCTTTTTGAAAGGCTTGATAGAATGAAAGGCTGGGGAAAATTAAGGAATTATGATTTTGTGCTTCTCAGCTCTCCGTACTCATATCATCGAACAGAAACAAGAAGAAAATCAAATATGTTCCTTACATCCAGCTTTATAAACATCATAAAACATGTTTGAATACATTCTTCAGGAGTAAACCACAAGACTGAAAATGGGATCCTCTTTGTCATGCATGCATTTTGTGGAAATGTTCAGAGTAGCATGAATACAACACAAAATAATTTATGCAAAAAAAGAGAAGGATTGAGTTAATTCTTGCTTTGGTTTTTGCACTAAAATTTACATTTGATTAACCTTTTGGACATGCAAATAAGCCTACAGGCTTCTGAATGTGGTGGTGCAATATTTGTAGATATAGTTGATTTATTTTATTTAAAAATGACATTTCTAATATTCCTGTAGAAAAAGAAAAGACTTAATATGTTTTTCCACTATTTCCACATATGGCCAAACTGTCAAAATTCACAGAAAATTTGAAAGCACAGTGTCAAACAAAATTTATCCAAAGGCCAGCATTCACTTTTAAATGCAGTTCACACATTGAGGCTGCTGTGGCTAAGCCGACATAAAACATGCACAGGACCTTTTTAGATCGACTTAAGGTTTTAAGCCAAAAGCAATGGTGTCCAAAATGTTTGTACCTCAGCAGCAATAGGAAAACGTTAAACAATCCACACGACAGTGTGTTTACAAAAGACCCTTTCAACTCAAAAATGCCAGCACACGGCCATCAGCCGGCGCTGTGTCTATATAACGCCAGCGGCGCTACTATGTCGTACATTAATTGTTTAGTTTATTTCCATAAGTTACAACAGTCTGCAGTTCCAATCGCCTTTCAGCCTTCCCCAGTAGCGCTGGACCTCCTGTATAGCCTATTTCAACGCTTTTTCAAGTAATACAGGTCGGGTTCCAACAGCCGGGTCTAGGCGCAACTCAGCGGCTACCGTTCTGTCTATTTCAACTCTTTTCACCGGAACAGTCCAGAGCCCCCCTGCTGAAACACAGAACGTCTTCCGTGTTCGGAAGGCAGAGACAAACGTAAAACACACTGTCAAGTCAACCAGCTTTATATATGAAAGGCTGCGAAAAAGAGGTACTTACTCACTCATCCAATCCAATCCCCCCTGCGCGGCGGAGTCACCCCGAAGTCCGACGCGTGCGAGACAGCAGCAGAGAGGATGCCCCGGAGCCATCCAGCTGGCCGGGAAGCAGTCCCCCTGGACCGAAGCAGGAAGCAGCTCCTGGAGACGACCCCCGAGCAGCCGAACTGCATGACGGGTTTCACGGCACCAAAATGTTAGGTAATTTTATTTTCCCATCCAGGGTTACCTGAGAGAAAGTTCAATACGCAGGGGTTATATTAATAAGCCGATCGATTAACCCATACCAATCTTTACCAACAATAAACAATTTAGACTTTGCAAAGTGAAGAGAGATAAAATGATACACACGAGTCGGTAGTCTATTCGCTCTCATCAGACAGAACCCTCAGAAAGCATTTATTAAGGACACACAAAATGGTAAAACGCACACACATTTACACACAAAAACATTGACGCACACACTTTGACATTCCTTTAGACTCTCAGCGAGCAGGGAGACAACAGGTGCGGGTTATAAATCAACAACCAGAAAGCAGTTACAGGGCGTTCTTACTGATAAGCCAGGATGGAAAGGAAGGAGGCAAGATCGAACCATGCCAGAGTAAAATAAACTGGATGAAGCTTTCCAAAATAAACTGGATGAAGCTTTCGTTTAAAAGTTATTTATCCATAATTTATTGAAAGCTTTGAGTTGTTGATAAAACTAGAAAAGTGCTCTAAAATACTGTCCAGTTTTTATCAAATGGTGGAAAATTCCACCAAAAGTCAACTTAGTTATAATAAAAAAGCTGATTGGTGCTATTCAGTTGCAGTTCAAATGTTAAAGGCCAAGTTCACAGAGAAATTGTTTCCTACTTTTTATTTTTGAAATATGATCTGTCACTGTGAGTTTATGTGCAAGCTAAATGTGAAAATACCCTTATTTCCTACATTAGCCATCAAAAATATATAGACGTGGAAACTCTCAGATTATGGAAAAGCCTGCGGTAAACTTCAAATTGTCAAAACAACATTCATGGACCCACTCATCTTGACTCGCAATGGGGAAAGATGTTGTTGGTTCAGGAGAGAGCAGAGTGCATCTTGGCTAGTAGAAGCTAACCGTTAGCATTAGCAACTCCACAACACGATGTAACTCCTTTAGGCTTGTGTGAGCAAACAGAGTCGGTGGTAGAGTTGCGTTGCTGTCAACCAATCTAAGGTGAGATGTACAAATATCAGGAAATAAGACTCTAAATCCTAAAGTCGTCGTTGGCTCAGCCTTTCTGTGGCTTACTTTTAGTTCCAGAAACCTAATCACAAGAGCTTTTTTCCTCAGAGATTGACCCATAAGGCATTCATTTATACTTGAGACCACTGAAAAAGTGTTTTAGGTCATTAAGAAATTGTCTTTTATAAGATTAAAACACAAAAGGAGGAATAAAAGTTGTAAATCCAAGAAATCTGCTGATGGGCTATGACTATGACTTTATTGCAATGAACTTGGCAGCAGCTGGAGGATTCAGGAGGGGAAGGGACACAGACAAAAGCCCAAAGTAAAACATAATGAGAGACACAGTTAGTTAGATCATGGAGAAGGGCTCAAGACATGAAATGTCACCCAAACTAAGCTCATAACCTTGCGTACGAAGAGAATCGTTTTCTGTACAGACCGATAATGAAGCATCACAATGTTTTACTGTGATGTGTTATTTCCTCTCACGTGCCTGAAGCATGTTCTGCATCTGTTCATGATATCATACGATATCTTTAAACCATTTTATGACAGTAGTGCCCAATGATGCAACATCTTGCGTGCTTCCTTCATCGTGAATTCCATTTTAAAATGGTCCATTAGGAGAAAATGACTTATTTTATGTTAAGTGAGGCACATCTGTCACCTACGTGCCAACTTTGAGAACATCAAGTTGTGTGACATTCAAAATAATTTGTACAACAGTCTTTGACATTTTCATTCTCAATTTAGAACTTTATTTTCTGCTTTATGTAACATAACTCATACAAATAGGTTTTGGATTTTATGTAACTTGCTGTGGTTGTTCATGATTCACAGAGCGTCCAGCTTTCGGTTCAATGTTAAGAGTGAATGAACTCATAGTTTTTAATATTTGCTTGTATTTTGAAAGGAAATAACACAAAAGCCATAATGTTTTGACATTTATAGTGTTAAATGTAACAACTTTGCCGTAATATCTGAAGCTGTTGTGCTTTTTGTTCTTCATCTTTATCAACATCATATTTTGTGGCAAGCATGGATGCAGCACAATAAATCACAGCACAGTCTGCAAAGGTCCACTCATGGAAATCCACTCTGTTCAAGTGCAAATGATATATCTGCATCCTTCTCCTCCCCAAAGCACCATATCCAAACAACATTCCTTTTCATCTATTCTCATACATTCGTAGCGCGACCGCTGACACCGTAAAAAAAAAATAAACAGAGGAGAGCGGATGAAGGAAGGATAGGAGGAGGATCAGATTAGTGGGAGGTGGAGAAGGATGGCAGAAAATAGATGTTTCTGTCGATTTTGCAGGAGAAAATAAAGGCACGCAGGACAGCAAAGCTTAAAGCTAAATCAATGTTGTCAGCAGCTGGCACTTAAGAAGGGGCCATTAAAGTTTAAAAAGTTTGAAAAGCAGCGGTGGAATTAGGCCCAAATGGGTTAGAGGTAAGGTAGAGCTGGCTTCCATTAAAATCAAAGCCAACGAGAGCTGACAGATCCTCGTGTTTTTTTTATCTCCTCTCTCTCTCTCTCTCTCTCTCTCTCTCTCTCTCTCTCTCTCTCTCTCTCTCTCTCTCTCTCTCTCTCTCTCTCTCTCCATCACCTTCTTCCTTTTCTACAGTCACACTCTCTCTAGGAGCTTTTCATTCATGTAGTTTTGATTTATTTTAATCTCTTTCATGACCCAGAAGTTGCTCTCCCTTTAACATCATTGAAGATGTTTCCATCTTGTAAATGTATCACAGATGGGATGAGTAGCAAGGAAGCTCCCAGGGGAGTTTCAAGTGAGAAAACAATGGTGTGACTGGTGCAAAAGGTCTTTCTTCTCTTTTTTTCCATTTGACAAAACACACACACACACACACACACACAATCCGAAACATTGCTCGAGGGCCAAAATATTCATCCAATAACATTTTAAAGGAAAAAAGATCACAAACATTCAGATTAAAGGCGCATTTGAGCTGTGTGTACCGTATTGACTTTATAACTTTTTTATGTTGGAAATATCAATGTTACAATGTCACAGTGCATTTCAGCTGTATAATAGAGTGATCTGCAGGATGAAGACCCTGATGCACTCTGCATTTAATAGGTTGCATTTCATTGGTAAAGACACAAGTCTATGTTAATGTTAAAGAGCAAGTCACCCCCAAATCACAAATTTTTTTGCTGATAAACTATATAAAGGAGTGTCTAATCATGCTACAGACACGTGTAGTCAATAATTTGGCAGTTCAGTGCATCTTGGTTAAAATTCAAATATTCTGCCTAAAACTGTCAGTGTTGCGCCGTCGTCAGGGAAAAATTCTGCACTGTATTTGAATTTAAATCTGCCACCGCTATTGGCTAAGAGGTATGCTATGATGTCATCTAGTAGATTATGATGTCATAATGCCATTGTGAGCCTGTGTGTGTGTGTATTTGTTAGCGGCTCCGCCCTCTCGGTCTGCCAAGCAACAGCATTTGTTGCATTTTTCAAACATGAAGTGGGAGTGGAGTAAGTTTCTTGTAGGGGGTGACTTGCTCTTTAATGAACATTAACCCTTTGATGCATGAATTATGAAATCTTCAACCATGATTTTTTAAAGAATTTTTTCATTTGTCTTTAGGTGTGAATGAAACAAATTTCAACAAATATTTTTGTAAAATTTTATAACTTACAAATAATTTATTACATGTCCACCTCAGTGGACAGCGTGCATTCTGAGCATGAAATATGTTGGCTTGACTTACTGAAGTCCAAATGGAATGGCTCAAATGCAATAAAGTCTTCAACAGCTGTGCTTAAAAGCAAAAACAAACAACAATTTTGAGTACCTGTCCACTGTAGTGACCATTATGCATCAAAGGGTTAAGCATTCAGTGCTATTGACTGGTGCTTTTATTGTGAAGATATTGAAGGAAGTGGTGTCTCTGTTCTATGGCATGCTGGACTGTTTGAACCAAAAAGCTTTGGATTATTATTTTAGGCATTTTCTTAACTCTTTAAACACGCATAACTCTTTAAATGTAAATGAAAGAAAAAAAGCAAACAGAAATGATAAAAACATCTCATTTTAAGGAACACTTTCTCTGTCAAACCTTTTTTTATGCCTACTTTTTTTTGGGGGGGGGGGGGGGGGGGGGGGCAGTGTATCTGCACCTGTAGTGCTGGATCTAATATGTACTTAGTGAAATTTTCACCAACCTCAACCACATTTGAGCTTTGCCATTTGTTGACATTATCCTGGGGTTTATTAAAATGGCATAGCCAGGAGGTGTTGCAAGCTGCTATACTGGGACTGGCTCTTTTTTTTTTCCTTCTCACGTCTTGTTGTTTTACCTGTGGGTAAAAGGCAAAATGCTGAGTAAATTAGAATGATGGCAGGAGGTTATTCCCTGTTGTACATGCTAATATGTAAACACCCACATATAATACACACAAATCAAAGGAAACTCTAAATATAACTAAAATAAGTAGATGCAATCACACGTGTATGGGGGAATTTACTCCCTCATACACAGGATGCCCGCATGCTCACAAAAGTGCGCAGAAAATCATCAAAAGCACAAATTTACAGTGTGAACTCTAAGCTCGCTTCAGCAGCTGTCCCTTTGCTTTCTCATGTGGCTTTCTGTTTATTTCCAAGGTCTGCTTTCATCTTCCAGCTCTGTTTTATTAAGACTCCATCTATGTGTGTGTGTGTGTGTGTGTGTGTGTGTGTGCGTGCGTGCGTGTGTGTGTGTGTGTGTGTGTGTATGTTTATCAGAGAGTGATAACAGATTAGCAGATACCTGCCAATAGCTGGGAGATGTTGATACTTTTTTAAAAGGTGAGATTCATGTCTGAAAAGTTATTAGCCTATACTTCACACTCCCTCAGGTGTGTGTGTGTGTGTGTGTGTGTGTGTGTGTGTGTGTGTGTGTGTGTGTGTGTGTGTGTGTGTGTGTGTGTGTGTGTGTGTGTGTGTGTGTGTGTGTGTGTGTGTGTGTGTGTGTGTGTTCCAGATTCTGTCAGTCTGATGCAAGTTGGCTTGGAATTTGTGGGAGATCCTTCTGTTTCCTATACTTTGTTGTATTTTATGAGTTTAAGTATAATTATTTTTCCCTCAACCTGCATGTTAGCATTTGTTTATGGTGTGGATGTGTCTATACAGTAGTAGACCAGCCTCATGTTGTTTCTTTTGTTTTTCTGTTGTCCATCATTATCTGAGTTGCTATGCTCTCAGTCCTCTTCAGCCTCTGTCATTTAAGTCCATTGTCAGCTCCAATTCCAGCATCTGTCCATTCTACAAGCCTAATGGTCTGTGTAATACACTCAGATAGCTTTACCGCCACCCACCTATTTGAGTTGTTGGATTGTGTGTTTGTGTGTGTGTGTGTCCTTGTCTGAATTGGGGGGACAAAAGATGAAAAGAAAAGAATAGGATGGAAGGTTAGCTACAACACGACAGTCCTAAAGGTTGGATTGTGCACGTTACTTTCTGTGGACAGAATTGTGTGTGTTTGTTTATGTCCATTGAAATACTCTTGTGATTGTCCTTTTGACCTCCATTACACCTCTATATACTTCTCTCCTTCCACTCCTCACTCGCTTTGACCTCTCAGTTTAAAACTTTAATGTCAGCGCTTTTCAGTTTATTTCTGTGCCTGGCAGCTCTCTTAAAAGGAGTTGTTAGACTTTTGAAAGCAGGAAATAGTCTTATTTGCATCCTGCTGAGATGTAGATGTGAAGATCAGAGGAATTCTTTCATGTGCCAGCTCACAAAAATCTGCAAAACTAGCTCAGGTCTGTCATGATTGCCCAAACCCATACCTGTTTTTAGATTTTGGTAGAGCTCCTTAACCCCAAAATTCCACTACCTCCGCTCCACCCCCGCCTTCTGCAGCCGCTCGCTTTCGAACTCAATTTTTACTGGTTCCCGCTCTACAACGGCTCCGCTCCGGTGCGGAGACCTGAGGTGCGCACACAGGCATGCGCGGGATTTTCGAGATCTTGCGATACAGTCCGAGCAATAAACGCGGAAGTTATATCCAAACATCCGTTGTGTGGGAGAAGCATCGAAATGAACTGTTTCTGCCCATCATTTGTGTTAAGACATCAGCAGTGTTTGGATCAACAAAGGGCGACTACTTTGATAGTGGAAACTGTATTTATGACTTATTTTTGTGTATTTAAAGTTCAGCCGCCATTGATAGTTGTTAAAAGTTGTTAAACCTGTGCATATGAAACAAAAAACGCTTTTTGTTTATCGATTTATTTTGAAATAACGAAAGTTGTGCTTGTTCCCTTTCCTTTTGACCAGGAATCGAACCCTGATCTCCCACTCTCAGGGCGGACACTCTACCACTAGGCCACTGAGCCTAAAAGTTTTAAAGTAATAAAACAAGAATTACTTCCCAAGTAATTGAGTTTCTAGCAGAGTTCCGAACCAGCCAATTCAGAACAAGCATCCTTGAGACATCTCTGTTGACATAAAGTCAAAACCTTGTTTGCAGGCCTCAAGCTGACACAGCCAGACGGCTCCCTAAGAGCCACATCCACTTTGGACGCAAACATGCATTCCAGCTACTATTCTGACCTGGAGACATCTCAAGACTGGACCGGTCGTATCGGAGTTTAATCTACTGGCACCTGGTGCCGTGAGGTCCACCCGACTTCTGACAGTCCGGATCTGCATCCATTCCTTCTAGACACCACTGCAAAAGTATTAGAAAATTACAAAGTTGATCTTTAAAGGGCCTGTATCATGAATTTTTGCACCTTCTAGAGCAAGAGTAGGCACAGTATATGATAAGATATTACCATTGGCACTAATGAGATGTTATTTTCTAAGAAATCGAAGTTATTTATATGATTCCTTACTTTTACCCGGAAATAAAACACTTGGATTAGAATTCGTGTGAATTCCACAACTGTACACAGCTACAGAGGTGGAGACCACAGATTCATGCTTGCTGCAGAGTCACCGTCAAGCCTGGGGCTCACCAGAGATAGACACGCTGCGCCGCATCACGCCCACACCCGCAACACACCTGCCACATCATTTTAAATTGACGTCTTATCCATTTTTAATGAATTTGAGTCTCTCAAAACACGACGGCAAATCTGATCATGTTAAAACAAAACACTTTCCGGTTCCTGTTTTCAAGTCCCACATGATGTTGTGACTATCGCACGACTTTCTGAGAAGTGCTCAGTGCTTGGCGGCACTTCCTGTGTGACCACTTGACTTCTCAAAACCGTGGCGCTTCCACGGCATGGCATGTCTGTCTCCGGTGGGCCCCAGGCCTAATGCCCCCCACCCAGAGAATTCTTGGCTGGAGAGTCGAGCTGCAGACAAAATCCATTTTGTGGTTCTAGGCATTATTTAAAGCGCAGACTAGGCAAGAAATGAATTACTTCTTCACAACCGTGGAGATTAAACTCCTTGCTAGCTACACTGAGAGACTGGGTGTTAGTGTTTACAGTCCAGGGGGACGGATCCAGACTCAAAAGTACCTCGGTAAGGAGGAGCAGGTCGTGGTCACGCAGTAACAACTCCGTTTAACTGTCTGCAGCCTGCTGAGCAGACAGCAGACAGTTAGCAGCTGAGGTAGGAAAATGCATGTGCGAAGAAAAAACATTTTGGGGGTGTTTTTCATGAGGAAATAATAATAGAACATAGTCAAAAGCTCCAAAAAGTGGAATTTGCATGATATAAGATCTTTAAGTTGTAATGAAGCAGAGGAAAAAAATTGTGTGACATAAATAAACATTATTCTTGAGTGACCCTGATCGCAAATCATCTAAAAGTAGCAGATTTTGAATTCCAAAATTACATTTCAAGAGCAGATGCACTTGTGTAATTAAGACAGTTAAATTAGCTTTAGATGGGATGTATAGCTGATGGTATCTCTTGAGAGAGAGAGAGAGAGAGAGAGAGAGAGAGAGAGAGAGACAGAGAGTGTGTGTGTGTGTGTGTGTGTGTGTGTGTGTGTGTGTGTGTGTGTGTGTGTGTGTGTGTGTGTGTGTGTGCCTGTGTGCGTGTGTGGCTGGTAAAACAACTGGGCAAGAAATTCAGTACATCATAGATATATTATAGAAAGGGGTTCAGGTTATGTCAAATTAATAAAATGTTACAAAAATATAGAAGCCTTTAAAAAAACTTTTCCTTTGCTGTTTGCATTTCTTTACTTGGCCCGCTTCATATGCTTTGCTCTCATTCTACTTCCAAGTCTTTTCTTCTTTCAAAGCAGAAATTTCTTGTGCTCATAATGTTGCTTTCCTTCCTATTTTGACAACTCACCCATCTCCCTCTTTTGCATTCCTTGGCTCTGCTAAAGGAAATCATCCATGAAAAATGTTTTGACCCTTCATAATTGCTACTCCCAGCATGTTTCCTATTTCTCCATTGCCAGAAGGCACACGCTTGCTAAACTGGTGTTAGAAAAAGATGGATTCAGGCACATAAAGTCGTGCTTTATGCACATTGCCAGGCACCCACACATGCCTGTGCATTTATGATTGCATAAGGGACGCACACAGTCGGCTTCAATGAACCACTATCTAGAAAATAGAATTTTTTATGATGTTGAATAGCAAAGAAAACCAAAAAATGGCATGGAAATCATCTGTAAATTTATAAAGCTGTTATGGCATTCTGATCATTAGAAATGTTCTTTTTTTTAATAATGATCTTACTAATGATTTGGACGTCATTGTGATGTGATGACTGAAACATGTCTGATCCCAGGGGATACTGTTGCTCTCATTATGACTAGATCTCCCCCTAAATTTGCATCTTTGCATGTGCCAGACGAGGCAGAGGAAGCGGACGGGGGCAGTTGTTTCCTCAAAGCTTAGTTTTAGTTTCAGGTTTAACTCAAATACCATCTCATTCATTTTTTGATCACTCTCATTTTTACCTGGCAACATGATGGTCTTTACTTGGTTTATTAATCATAAAGCCAGAGTCTTACTGAACTGTGACTGCTGGCAAGAAACTCAAACTGGAAATTAGTGTCCAAAACATTTCAAAAATGCTTGCAAGGGCTTTCAATTTCCACGTGTGCAATGCGTTGCTTTTCATTTAAAATTTTGAAAATGATCCAAAGAAACATGGAACTTATTTCCTCCCAAAATAGTCAAAGTCATCACCGGCATCTGAAATTCAACTCTGTCCTCTTTAGGAGAAAGGCTTTTAGAGCTTCTTACTTGTTGTGGTTTTAAAGACACATTCAAGTCATTTAGAACAGAGGAAAGAGCCGCAGCGAACTCCGCTTCAGTTTGTTGTTTATGCTGAACTGAGCGTTGCGGTGTGTGTGTGTGACGTACGCTACTCAGCGCTGATTGGCTCGGTTAGAATTCTTAGGGGATGGGGTTATTTGAATAGAAGAGTTCTCAGACCCAGTTCCCAAAGGAAGCATGGTGCTGGCTGGTCAGGCTAACTTTTTGCCGTTAAAACCATCAAAAGCTCGAAGTCTAGATTTCGCTCCCTCCGGTTAATAGACGACACCACGGTTCTTCATTCACTGATGGATTTATTCTTCCTTCACACTTCTCTTCCAAAACACCATTAATCTCTTAAAGAAACAGCAAAGTAACAAGTAATCTGAAGAGCAATGTTCATTATGTTTTCAAAACAAGAATTAAAGAACTGACTGCTCCAGAAGACGTACTTAAGATGCTGGAATCGCTTGCCTTACAATGATGCGGTGACTTACTCCAATTGCATCACTGTAGTTTTCACTTGGATCACCATAGCTTACTATGCTCCAGCCTACGTCAGTTTTCTGTGCGAGGGGCTGGTTGTCCTCACCACATACAACTTCTCTTGGCATCAGTGCTTGTAGACAGTTATACCCAATAAGAAGACCGATTTCACAGTTCTTCGGCGGGGCAATGTGTTCTGCAAGATGCTCTAAATGAGGCCATGCCCTTGCTGTCTCAGATGTTGGAATGTGTGTGCGATTGGCAGGTATGAATTCACGAGTTTGACTTTCGCTCCCTCCGGTTAATAGACGACACCACGGTTCTTCATTCACTGATGGATTTATTCTTCCTCCACACTTCTCTTCCAAAACACCATTAATCCACCGTCAAACTGTCATTACACCAAAGTACAGAATAACCAAACATAAATATTACAAATAAACATTAACCCAAGTTAACAAGTACGCTATAAATAAACACAGTTAACGTACCTCACTGGCTGCACGTAACCATAAGGGAGTGAATCCGCTTCAGGAACAAAACTTAACAAAGGTAATTAATTCGCTGGTTTCTTCTTCGTCTTCTCTACAGCTTTCCCTTACTTTACACTGCTTATTTATTCATTCCTGTGACTGCGTAGGTTATAGCTTAGCTTCTTTTCACATGCTCTTTTACTTCCCTTTGCGTCACCCAAAATGGGCCGTGTGCAACACAGCATGAAACTTAGTTCCTACCCCAAAAGAAACAACAATAGACAAGGGAAACAAGATACATACATAACACAATAAATCAAACAAATTGACATAATTTACATTGTGGCAGTTAAACTAGACTTTTGTGACAAAAGCACAAACACATCACTTCTCTGCTTTGCCATTTTCATATTGGTTTTAAAGTGCTACTTCTCACCTTTGAGTCCTTAAAAAGACATTGCTGCTAAATGTATCCCAGACTTACTGACCTGCCCCTTCCCAACCATTGGGATACTGAGATCAACAAATGACACCCTAACTTTTCCTGGATCACAGTCATTTTTATTTTTGTGTTATTACGTTGTCCTTCAGAATACACACTTATTCTCAGACCTTCATACACACACGGGTGACAGCAGGCTGACCTAATACTTACAGGCATTTTCATTATGTGTGAATGTCGACCCTAATCCAATTTAAGGCCACAACAAATGACTTCTGCTCCCATTCATCCTTCATTCTTTCCACCCGTCCTCATCCTTCTTATATTATGTGTTGCCTGCTGTAACAATACATTTCTATCTATGTTGCTGTCTGCTCATTTTATCTTCTCCTCTATCATTTTACCATGTGCTTTCTCCCTTGTTTGTCTTGTAGCCAAAGTTTGTTTGTAGTTATGAAAAAAATAAACACCAACTTTATTACTGGTTCTTTACACAGCCACCCACCTCCATCCCCTTGCAATTCTGCAGTTTGTTTTAGATTTTCGTTTCAGTGGCAAACAATCAGATTTAAGTTATGTTGCCTAATGTGGCGGAGTCCTTTCCCCCTTAAGGCTATAACGGAACATCGGATGCTTTTATTAGAGAGATAAAGGAAAGATGGCAGGAATACACCAGGGACCTGTTAAAAAGCGTACCTTGACATTTTGAGATTTCTTGTGGTATTTTTCTTTGCTTAGCACATGGGGATAAGTTTACACCTGTGTTTTTCATTTGCTCTTAAACTGCCTTCCTATTGCTATGTCTCTCATTAAAACCAGGAAGCGTGACTGTCTAATTGGATGGATGTACTCTGTTGAGTATAGAAACCTTCTTTGCTGTTTCTTTTTCAAATCTTCAAGAGGACTGTTTCATTTGGTTTTGCATCATCCAACGAGGATATTTTCCTGACACAAATCAGCAGCAAAACTGATGATAAGATCACGCAGATGGCCTTAAGCTACACATGTTTACCAGCACAGTTCCAAATTCCTTCCATTATTTTTCTGTGAGGTAATTTTGATCTTAGCACCAGCTGTTCATTTACTTTTAGTGTCAGTGTAATGCTCCCTTATGATGATTACAGCTGCCTGTCCTATCCATAAAATTAGGGTAAAAACAGTTTATCGGGCTAATTCATTTCTAGTTGCAAACAGAACGAACAGAACCAATTACCATCAAGTTTTCCAAACACATCTTAATTAAATTTAACATATAATTCCGACATGCCACTGAATCTCCTACAGGCCACTAACAGCCTGCATTAATTAAGCCAACAAATAAGAATAGTAATAAATGGCTTTTAGAAAAAGAGGAAAAGACAGATTACTTACTTGGAAATCTTCACTGTATTTTCTTCATGTCGTACTAAATGACATCATTGTGATGTCCAGAAATGGTCGATTTTCACCTACAGATTGACCTATATGCCACTGGTCATCTGAAGACCTGATTCTATTCTCCAAGGTGGATTTTACACTCTATCTTCCTAAAAGCCCAGAAGGATACTGCAACCTTGTTGACATTTCAGGAGGAACACGTCAGCCTGTGTTCCCAAACAAAGCCTTCCGTGGTAACACCGCAGGAGTGCCCACTCTCTCAATAAAGTGAACGTTTTCATAAAATGAAATCAACAAATGTGATATGGATAATAATAATGTTTTATTAATCTGTGCTTATATATATATATATATATATATATATATATATATATATATATATGTGTGTGTGTATATATATATATACATATATATGTATATATGTATTTATATATATATATGGTAATCAGGAATGTTTGATATGACAAGGCAATCGTCATCCGCACTCACACACAAGGACAAATTAAGTTAAGTTAAACTCATGACATAGATATTTCTTTACCCCAGATCAGAGCATCCGGTATCTCAAGAAGGCGTGATATCTGAGGTTTTCTTGGTAATATCCCTTAACATGGCATGCTCCGATTGGCCAAGTAAATCATAATATGAGAATATTAAAACAGAATCACTGTGGTGATTCGGTAGTCACATTCCAGTTGTCCATGATTCAACATTCAGTTCTAGAGAGCGCTTCGAAATGGTCGTCCAGAGCGACACCTCTTTAACTCTGAGCATTTTTGGCCAGCTGCTAAAACCCTGCTAAAAGCTGCCTACTGCTGACACAGCAAACGGTTCCAGCAGAACAAAGCTGATATTGTTCTGACTCCTTAAGAGTCCTCCGAGATGCAAACGGTTCCATCCATCTGTTGTGACCCGGGAAATCTCTGGACTGGAGAGTCGCTGTTTCGAGTATTCTACAGCACTCGGTGCCAGAGGTCATCCGACCTCTCTGACCTTCGAATCCACGAAGAAGGTCTCCAAGAAAGGGTGAAGTAGACGCACAGATAGCGTCTGATGCTTTTTGATAATAATCAACTCCATAGCTTACACAAACCAATTTCTTCCTCTTTTCACCCACAACTCAGCTCTTATAGGTACGAAAGTTCTGATAACATCTTATTCACACATAGGCACCATACATCACATCTCATCCACCTAGATCCATCCATCACAGTCAATATTAGTTAACTTGTCATGCTTTAATTGTTTGGAAAATAAATTCTTACTTTTATAAACCTGACTCTTTCCTTGAATCAAGACCAAGTGTTCTACAATCCCTGAATAAACAAAGAATCCTAGAATCTTCTGATTAAACATCCAAATACCAAGCAGGTTGATATTTTATATTTATATAGAGTATCACAGCTTATTGGTCATAAGTAGAGGTAATATATTAAGCTCTTAAAGCCCTACATTTACCAACAATAACATCATGAAAATGAAACTCCATTGCACATATTTTGTTTTATTAGGGGTGGGACTCGATTAAACAAATCTATAATCTTAATCTAATTATTTAGAGGCTTTGTAATTAATTAATCCTAATTAATCACATTTTTATCATTCAAGTTCATTTAAGCAAAGCAACTTCTTTTTAATCTAAAGTAATGTTAGTGAGGCACAGATGACTTACCCACACTTTTGTTTGATTACTTTGTAAATTGTAAATTTTGTGCGCTGAACCAAACGCAACTGGGGGACGATCGAGCTTGAAGGGGTAATTTTTTAATGCATTTTTTTCTAATTAATAAATCATAAGACAGTTGTAAATCCCCACACTTAAACTCTTTATTTTACAACGTTGAGAAATATTATTTTCAAACATCCAAACATCAACAGTGCAGAGTAATGAAGGCAGCAGTAGAGCCGTAATGCTGTTAGCCAATCAGGGGGCAAGAAGTTTGCAAATCATGAAAATCAATTAGTATAACTCCAAATCCTGCAGTTTTTCGCCCCCACTGTGTTGACAAACTCCTACTTCTTGAAACAAGAAGCTTTATTTAGTTATTTATTTTACAGAAAACAGCTCACAAGGTATTCGTTTTATGGAGACCACAGCAGATTGTTTGAGATATTGACAGTATACCAATTTAAACAAGATATACATAAAACACAAAGCACATTTTAGGATTATTTACACAATGGGATGATTGAGTGAAATAATGTTTTAAAACTTTCTTTTGAGTGTTTCCTATATCATCACCACCTAATTTAAACTATGAGGAAATTAGAAAAATACATCTGGAGAAATCCTTCATGATTGATGGTGATATTTCCCATTTTATTATTATTATTATTAATTATTATTTACTTTTCTGTTATTTATTAACATACTATTTTAGACATTTAGATACTTATTCCATCTTATTCACATAAAGGTGTCATATTTTAGCTACTCACACACACATCTATGGGTGCACTTAAGTTTGTCTCATGGAACGTACATGGAGCTGGCTCCATAGAGAAAAGATTAAAGATTTTTGATCAGCTAAAGAGAGTGCAATCAGAGGTAATATTATTACAAGAGACTCATTGATCTGCCACATCCGCAGATGAACTTAAAACACCTGAGTTTCCCAGCATGTTCTCTGCTTGCTATAACTCTAGGCAAAGAAGTGTAGCTATTTTAATACACAAAAACATCAATTTCACAGTATTGGACACAATCTCTGATCCAGAGGGTAAATTTATAATGTTAAAAATATCTGTACAGAATCAAAGCTTATGTATCGTCAGCATATACTGTCCAAATATTGATGACCCTTCATTCTTTCATAATTTTTTCTCTGTACTCTCCGAACACTTGGACTGTCCACTTATACTTGGAGGCGATTTTAATTTTTGGATGAATTCTTCAACAGACAGGCTCAGTACAGCTGGGACTCAGCACAATTGGCAATCCACTAATATTGTTAAACAGTACATGAGTGATTATGGGCTTTGTGATGCATGGCGATCTCTTCATCCTAACCGTAGAGAGTATACTTTTTTCTCACACGTCCATCACTCTCATTCACGTTTGGATTATTTTCTAGTCAGCAGCTCATTCAGCCAATATTAGTCTCTTGTTAAAACCAGGCAAAGACCCTGCATTTCCTACCAGCTATTGCCCAATTTCTCTTATTAATGTTGATCTCAAAATATTTTGTAAAGCCCTGGCAAAAAGATTAGAGAAGGTAACCCCCTTCGTAACGCACCCTGACCAATAGGGATGAGCGAGTACACCACTATCTGTATCTGTATCTGTATCTGTTCAACCAACTAAATTATCTGTATCTGTATCTGTACTCGGAGTGGGCGTGGCATAACCCGGAAGTGGGCGTGGTTTAACCGGAAGTGGACGTGGTTAACATCAATGTATTATTTTAAGTCTGAAATTGATATGGAATGATCAGAAGTTGATATGTGTATTGTTTATTTGAAAACTATTTACAGAGCAGCCTCAGAATTGAGATTAAATATTTTTGATCACAATAGTAAAGGAACTATTACAGAACAAGTGTTTCAATAAAATCAGAACATTAATATTTGAGTGCATGGATTAATACATCTTAACTCATGCAGTAGGAACTAGGAAATATGAAATGCTAGAACCAGACACAACTTTCTATATTTTTTTTTTATTTTAATTTGATTAAACTGATTTTTTTCTTAACGTTCTTGGCATTTTCCCACACAAAGTTAAACAAAGAAATGTTGATTAATGTGTGTGTGTGTGTGTGTGTGTGTGTGTGTGTGTGTGTGTGTGTGTGTGTGTGTGTGAGAGAGAGAGAGAGAGAGAGAGAGAGAGAGAGAGAGAGAGAGAGAGAGAGAGAGAGAGAGAGAGAGAGAGAGTTAAAAAAAAATAAAAAACCCGACCGGAGCGGAGGTAGTGACAACAGCACTTCAGCTCTGTCTTGTCAAATGCACCATGTCAGTTACGAAAAAAGTAACTTTAAATATTCAACCGAAAAAGAGGCGAGCTGAAGAAAACCTAGGGAAAACTGAAGAAATGTGAGCAACAGTGAAGCCATCACAGTGCGATCCGTTACTGTCTATGTGTGTGCGTGGATGAGCTGGCCGGACTGCGCTCCCGGTCGGCTAGAGAGTTTTGTAAGTAGGGAGGGGCGGGCGCTCTATGTGACTGGCCAATCACAGAGCGTGAAGACAGTCAGTTACCCAATGAAGATTTTCCTTCAGCACGATTACAGATAATGACTCGTTTTACTCGTTTCATGCTCGTATTCGTCAAAAATGCGTTATCCGTACCGGATACTCGTCTGAAACGAGTATCTGGCTCATCCCTACTGACCAACCTGGTTTCATCAAGGGCAGACAGTCATCCACTAACTCACGTAGATTACTTAATTTGATAGATTTCTCTTAAAGTTAGAAATATAGAAACTAGTACATTATCTCTAGATGCAGAAAAGAATTTTGATAGAGTTAACTGGAAGTTCTTATTTGCAACTTTACATAAGTTTGGGTTTGGGAACTTCTTCATAAACATGCTACAAACATTATACAGTTCACCAACAGCACGTGTCAGGACGAACGACCAAATATCAGCTACCTTCTGTCTTCAGAGGGGGACCAGGCAGGGATGCCCACTCTCCCTCTCACTGCGTGCTATCTTTATGCAGCAATTAGGCAAACAACAGGTATTAAAGGGATAAAGTGTAAGAAAATAGGACATAAGATTAGTCTTTATGCAGTTGATGTTTTACTCTTTCTCTGGAATCCTCAATCATCTCTCTCTCATTCAATAGAACTGATAGTCTTTTTCAAAAGATTCAGATTACTCTATAAATTGGTTAAAATCCACAGTTCTACCAATTAATTTCTCTTTTGTCAATTTACTTAATACACAATTGGAGTCAGGGAATATCACATACCTGGGAATTAATGTCTCTCCCAAGTTAGCAGATCTAACCAAAGTAAACTACATCCCACTTTTAAAGAAAGTGGATGATGATCTTGCAAGATGGAAATCCTTACCAATATCACTCATGGGGAGAGTTGCTGCAATAAAAATGATGGTCTTACCCAGAAAAAATTACTTATTTTACTGAGTTTGGAGTATCCATATGTTCCCTGGAGGTGGGTTCACTGGGTGTGTCTGGGACTGGGATGCCGTTGCCCCCCTCTGGAGGTGCTTGGGTTGCCTCGGGGGGTGGACTACTGGCGGTTGTGAGTGGGGCCCCTTGGAGGTCTAGGCGGCGACCATGGGTCACTGCCTGGCAGCTGCATTGCCCCTGGGCGGGTCTGGGTGGGGGCCTGGGGGCTCGGGGTTTCGGGGTGGCCGGCCCCGAGTGGGGATCTGGGCAGGGCCTTGGGGGTCGGGTCCTGATATGTATGCTGCCGGGAAGAAGGCAGGAACATGCAGCAGTGCCTGGCCCGGGTTCGGGGGCCTCGGTTAGACCTTGGCTCTTCTGCTGTCCCATCGCAGGGGAGGACCCAACCTTACCTGGATGTCCCATGTCTTATATATTCTGGAAGTTGTGCAAATGCAGGGATGGGCATAGATATTCTGCTGGGGTGGGGCTGGGTTGGTGCCCTTGGACTCCGTGAGGCTCTGTAATGCCGCTGCTTTGGGCCTTGGCAGGATGGGCTGGGGTCTCCATGCCCTGGGTGGCAATTTGACAACAGAGGTGCCTATTGGGGCCAGTAGGGGAGCTGGCTCCCTGGAGGGCTAAGCCCAACCAGCCATTCCTCCCCATCCCTGCATATTTCTCTCCTCCTGCCCCCTCACATCATCACACAAACATACACATAGGACCTTGGGGGGTGGAAAAGTCAGGGAGTGCAGGTATGGACCCCATTTCCGCATTCCTGTGGCAACCTGCCCCCCAATTTATTTGCACCTTATACACTTCCACTGATGACATTCCACGCAAACACACACTTAGGGCCATGGGAGTGAGCACATTCAATGGCACTTGGCAGGGGGATTTCTCTGCCTCCTCCCGAGTGCCGGTGCCCACTTCCAATTTTAAACCACACTTAGACACCGAGGGCTGTGGGTGCAAGTGGGGTGGTGCGGTGGCATCAGCTGGCATAGGCCAGACAATGCCCGCACTGCCCGCTCACCACAGCCATGGAATACACCTCATCAACACACAACACTATATTGGAGCAGGCGGAGGGAGACTAGGGGTCTTAGCACACCTCTGTTGTTGCTTGGCTTCCTGGGGCTGGAGGCTAGGAGGGAGATCTGGCCGTCTGGTTGGGGTCTGGAGTGGTGGGTTTCTGTGCTCAGTGTTGGGCGGAGGAGCCTGCTCATCAGCACCCCAGCAGAAAGGGTCAAAATCTGGTAATCGGTGATGGTTGTACCCAATGTGCAGCAGTACCGGGACCAGAGTGAATAGGGTGTGTATGGGGAGCATGAGTGGGTGTCCGGCGTGCATTTTTGTAAGTCTTGGGTTGTATGTGCATATGTGAGCATGAGGGAGGAAGTGTGTTACTGTGTTTGTGTATGACTGTATATGTCAGGTGGGGCCTCTGACTCCTCCCCTCTCCTGGAACTTCTTTTGATGGTATAGATCTTCGTTCCCCCTCCCCCTGCCACACATGGTGTGGGGTGGGGTGCCTTGGTCTGCCTGAGTGTTCGTGGCTCCCGAGTCAGGGGGTTTAAGATTTTTGGTGTCTGCCTGATCAATCCCGGTGGCTGCCTGGTGGGGTCTGGGTCCCTGCGCTCTGCTGGGTCCCCGGCGGGGGTGGTCGCCCCTGGGTTCCGGGTCGCTGGGTCCCGGCTAGGGGGTGGGAGGCTGCGGGCGGGCCTGTGGGCTTGCCGCTGATATCTCCCGGGACTCTGCCGGCTGCTGGTTGTGGCCTCCCGGGGTGATCCTATGTGCCTCTCGAGGGGAGCGGGGACCTTTCTGGTTGCAGTCTCCTTAGAGTTCCTGTGTTCTGGGGCAGCGCCTGGATCTCTGGGACTTGGACCTCCCCCCGTCTCCTACACATCTTTGGGGGGCAGATCTGTGGTCCCTCACATTCTCTATTGGACGCTCCTATAGAGAAACCTTACATAAACAAGCGTGTGTACACACACAGGTGCTCACGTGGTGCTCTCAAAAGTATGGGCTTGGGCACGTTAAACACAGGTCTTAAGACTATGGTGGGCACTTAATGCACTGTGGTTTATTATCGTGTGATTGTTCAGTTAAACAATGTTGATTATATATTTCTTCATCAAGTTGACGCAGTGATAGCTTGATCTTGTTGTATTGTTGTTGTGTCCCATTTTTTTTGTTCTTTCTCTTTTTTTCTTGTCTTTTTCTGCAGGTCTAGAAGCAGAATCTTGTTCATTATTGTTTATTTTTATTTTTGTGAACCCCCCCCCTTCCCCCCTCTCTCCCCAACTTTTGTCTTTTCCTTTCTCTTTCACCTCTGACTCCGTGTCTGGTTGGAATTACAAAGCATTCAAAAACAATAACAATAAAGTTTTAAGTATCAGGCGTGACTTTAAAAGCAGACGCTTTGATGCTCCACCTGAGAGTAAATCTGTAAGGCTTGTTACCAGCATTCAGACATCAATTCTGTTTGCTTCACAGCCAGACATGACACGGTAAAAAAAAAAAGATATTTCCCTTTTTTGTCTTATTTACAAATTAACATACAGTCTCCTAAATATAGGGCATAGGGCGAACTGTGGAGAGTGACTAATTAGAACCTACAGCTTTCATGCACACTATGAAAATGTTAACTAGTGCACAAGGTCTCCTTAATACAAAAGTAAATGTCCATGAAGTACCTAAGGACAGTGCATTTATGTAGTTTGTGGTCAGGTCTTTTTCATGTGCACTTCATAACTATTTTAGTATGCATAAGGCCTGCAAAGTGACAAATGATCATCCTAATAGCTTCTACAAAGTTTATGTTCAATGTGATGATCATTTTCTCCCTCAGAAGATTTTGCTTTGAAATTTTGTGAAACGGATCATTAGTTGTTCAACATCATCTCCTTTCTTTAGTCTCTAATCAGTATGAGACATTTTAAATAAAGCCTGGCCTATCTAGAGGCTGATCAGAGTAAATCTAGTAATAAGAGCAGGATGGGCCTTTTGTGCTGGTTTCCTAAAGGCTCAGATGCTAAAATAAAAGCATTCAAGATACATGAACATAAAACTACATGAAGCTCTTTGAAAATGGAAGAAAAAATCTGCGTAACAGTATTAGAAACTGCTACAATAAAAACAATAACTGTTATTTGAATGTAAATACAGTATCAGTGTTTTTGTGGCAGTTGATTTGTTTGGTTTAGCTCATGGTCACTTGCTGTTCTGCTGATTCCTCACCAGTCACACCAAACCAGGCGTGTCAATCAATCTAGTAACCCCAACTCTTTTTTTTATTGAAGTATAAAATCTAAATATTGGTTTAAAGTAACACTAAATCATTTTTTAAACTTTAAACTAGAGCTTTAGCATTGATCTCACTGATTGTTGAGTTAGAAACTTGACCAGTTTTATATTTGATACAACTCTGCAGCCCTTTGCTGGCCAGATACTGTACTAAACAGTTTTGTTAAGCGGGTAGGTGTTCTAGGAGGTGCTCGTATACTAGCATTATGGCTGGTAGCTATTTTCTGTGCAATTAGCTTTTTGAGTTTGCCGATCACCAATAAAAAGCACAAGAAGTATGCATTTCTGTTGGCATCAAGTAAGAGAGTAATGTCTTTGAGGTGAAGCAAAGTAGAAATCAGCCCGGCCTACTAGTCTGACGGAGCTGAAAAGGCTATGGAATTACAGACTGATGGTGACCTGGCTTTGTTGCTACAGGACTTGTAAGTAATAACATTTTTCCAACAGTGTGAATCTTTTTGATTTTTAGCTTATTTAGTAGGATTTTACTCATGTCAGTGTTGGCTTGTTGGTAGTGCCAGCTACAGCAGGCTGTTGCAGGGTTGTTTACATTAGTTGTAACTCCACTTTCAACCAGTAGGGTGGTGGAGCAGGAAGCTGCTCTGTGTTACTTTAAAGCTTCTTTCTGGAGTATTTCTCTTATCTGATGGCACCATCTAGTGGCTGACAAGCATATCACACAAAAACTCTGTTGCTCTGTTTTTTTAAGATGGTGACTTCACGTTTCTGTTTTTAAATGTGTTTCTGTAGCTGACAAACAGAGCTAAACACGTTGTTTTACAAGTATTATTCTCATGTCATGTTGTGTTCTCATATATTTATATTTTAGAAACTTTCTTGTCCATGAAAAGTTCATCAACTCTGCATCAGCTGAGATATTCCTTAAATTTGAAGCAAGTAAGTGGTAGTCTAATAACGTTATTGGTTAGTTCTGGTCGGAGCTCAGTTTCCTATTGCATGGGGCTCTGCGGGATGGGGGCGTGCTTAGCAAAAAAAAAAAAGACGTATTGCTTACATTATATCACAGTACATGATGAGATGAGCACTTTTGTAGATTTCTGACAAATCAAACATAATTTCTGAAAGTGGAAAACTCCAGAAAGCAGCTTTAAGTGACCTCCAGTAAGCCCATTAGAGTTAATAAAGCTAATGGGCATCATAATGACTTGCACTAAGTTCACTGACTTTGTGGGAGAGGTTAAACGTTTTTGAGGTGCCAGCTCACTGGAACATTTGATATTTCACTTTTTCAGTATTGGTCCCAGTTTTGAGTTTGAACATGTTTCCACTTAACACAAACATTGTCAGATTAATTTCACTAAATAAATGTAAATCATTTATATTATTTAAGATACACTTTGAAGGTGTTGTTGCAATATGTTAGAAAAAGAAAATCAGTGTAGCATTTTGCTCTGCTGCCTTTTGATCAAATATCTTATTAATCAAATCAATCAATTAATCAATCAATCAATCAATACTTTTTTAATCCCAGAGGGAAATTCATGAGATGCAAGCACCACTTGTCTGAAAGGCCTTAGTTTGCATTCACACCTGTAACATGTAGAAGAAGACCTGCCTCTGTCAGTGTGCCCCAGGGCAGCTGTGGCTACATCGTAGCTCATCACCACCAGTATGTGATCGTGTGTGTGAATGGATGAATGATACACTGTAGTGTAAAGCGCTTTGGAGTCCTTACTCTGAGAGGCGCTATACAAGTGCGGGTCATTTATGGGTTGCATGGTGGTGCAGTTGTTAGCATTGTTGGCTCGCAGCACAAAGGTTGCAGGTTCGAAACTCAGCTACGGCCTTTCTGCCTGGAGTTGCATGTTCTCCCCATGCATGCGTGGGTTTCCTCCGGGTACTCCGGTTCCCCTACAGATCACAACATGCCCTATAGGTTATAAATTGTAAGTCGCTTTGGATAAAAGCGTCTGCCAAATAAATAAACATAAACATCAAGAAGAAGAAGAAAGAAGAAGAAATCATTTCTATAGCGCCTCTCAAGATAAAAATCACGAGGCGCTTCACAAAACAATAAATGTAAAAATATAAATAAGAATTTAGAAAATGGTTAAAAATATATTTAAAATGAGCAAAAATTAGACAATTGGGATTAAAAAAATGTTAAGAAAAGAGAGAGTGAATAGGAAAGAGGGAAATCAGTGGATCCTGAGGAAGGTGGAATAGGTGGGGAGAGCAGAATAAAGAGAGAGTGGTGAAGAAGATCAATCAATCAATCAATCAATCAAAGCTTTATTTATAAAGCGCCTTCCGCAACCCTGTCAGGAAGCCCAAAGCGCTGAACATGGTACAGTTGTAAGTAATTATACTGAGTAAATCAACAATAAAAGAAATTCAAATTACAAAATACAAATTACAAAATACAAAATGGAAATTACAAGATAGATGAAACATTCCGGTAAAATACAAATGTGTGAAACACAATTGGATTGAGTGGATGGATTGAGTTTACCAATGAAAACTGTGGAATGGATTCAACATAATAGAGGGCCATAATCAAACATGTTCTGGAAACGCCAAGCGGAGGAGGTGTGTTTTTAGGTGATTCTTAAAGACTGGCAGAGAAGGGGACAGCCTAACTGAGGGTGGCAACTGGTTCCAGAGTAACGGTGCTAGGACTGAGAAAGCCCGGTCCCCACGGGTACGACACCTAGACCGAGGGACAGCGAGCAGGCCTTGGTCAGAGGAGCGCAGAACGCGTGATGGGGAATGTCTGTTCAGGAGTGTGGCCAGATAGGGGGGAGCACCACCCTGGAAGAAATGATAAACAAAGACGAGTATTTTGAATTGTGAGCGATAGGAAATCGGAAGCCAGTGCAGGGAGGCCAGAACTGGACTGATATGGTCCCGTTTCCTGGTCCCAGTCAGGAACCTGGCAGCGCTGTTCTGCACAACCTGTAGGCGACGCAGTGTTGACTGACACAACCCTGCATATAGAGAGTTGCAGTAATCAAGCCGAGAAATAACAAAGGCATGCAGTACCCGCTCCAGGTGGGCTCTCGACAGCATATGCTTGATTTTAGCAAAGCGTCTCAGGTGAAAGAAACTGGACCGGATCACAGAATTGATGTGTGCATCAAATTTAAGTCCTACATCAAGTTTCACCCCCAAACTGGTAACAACTGGTTTTGAGTATGGAGAAAGAGGGCCAAGATCAGCATAACGGTCCACATTCCTGCTGTTGGGGTGAAAAACAATGAGCTCTGTCTTTCCCTCATTCAGATGCAGATAGTTGGCCATTAGCCAAGACTTCACCTCATTAACACAGGAGACAAAGGACTGAATAGAGTGACCTTTCTCCTGACACAATGGAGAGTAAATCTGGCAATCGTCAGCATACAGATGGAATGATAGGCCATGTTTACGAAAGATTGACCCCAGAGGTAGCAGATAAATGGCAAACAAAAGTGGACCAAGGATCGACCCCTGCGGGACCCCCCACCGGAGCCCCTCCCAAGAAGAAAAAACATCACCCAGTTTAACACAGAATGTCCTGTTTTGGAGATACGATCTAAACCAGTCCAGAGCTGACCCTTTGATCCCAACCCATCGTTCCAAGCGATCGAGTAGAATCGCGTGGTCAACTGTGTCGAAGGCTGCTGTCAGGTCTAATAACAGAAGCAGCACAGATGTTCCGTGATCTAGTGATAGATAGATGTCATTTAGGACCCTCAGTAGAGCAGACTCTGTGCTATGGCCAGACCTGAACCCTGATTGGAAAACCTCAAACAGATCAGAGTCAGCT
>SSNQ01034506.1:738237-761591 GCA_006942095.1 Nothobranchius kuhntae
AATCTCTCTCTCTACTGCTGTTCAGAGCTGTTCTTATATACCCTTCCTGGGCCAGCTTAAGGTCATGGGGTCATTTACCAGACACACACTTTGTAGCTCAACACAAAACATTTGGTGTCATTTTCACTACATGCAGCATTCTTCTTAACACAGGTCATTACATCATCTTTTGCAGCATTCTTCAGTTTCTCTCCAATGTGTCTGAGAGAGCTTCTGGATCTGATGGGCTTGTCTTCACTCTGTTCTCCTCCAATCCCATCTTTCCAAGCCAGGGGTGGGGCAAAGAGGTTGGGTCAGTCTCCTGACCTTTCGCCCAGTTCTGTCCTCTTGTCCCTGTGACCCTTGTGTGACCCTTGTTTCTGACCACAGTTTTTTTGACCTGCAGCCCAGCTCCTGTCTTCTGGCTGATTTTGCTCGCACAAGCCAGTTCAGTGTGGCTCACCTTTTGACCCCGTACTTGCCACTGAATTTGGCATGTGGGGACTGGCAACACAAGAACACATGCTTTTTGATTGTTATTCCCCTCCTTGCATTTGTAAACAATCAGCTATATGCTGTGGTTTTTCTCCTTACCAACTTTTAAAGTAGCCCACTAGTGAAGGCCTGGGCAAAGAAGCCTGATGTCTGAGAAACTCAACATATGTACGGCAACCACACTGTATATTTACACACTTTCATAAAGAAACTGCATATCAAGCTTTCATTCAGATGACCTTCAACAGTGCTGCGCCCTGCTGAGGGACATCCGAGTAAAACCTTGAGATGGCCATTTTCTGTTCACTAACTTGCTTTAGTATATCCTTACTTTGGTTAAATAAATCAGTTGTTGAACCCCCACTCCTCTGTTTGGTCTCCTTTCTTTTTACAGCCCACCACTTCCAGTCTGGGTTGTAACAATCTGCAGACAGATTTCTGAGTATCTCCTCCTTTGGTATACAGATCCTCACTGAGCCATGTACTGTGAACAAATAGTTTCTCCATGATATTATCCAGCAAGGTCCCGTTTTTGTCAAAACAAGGGTGAGGTAATGAAAAAATAGAAATATTTCATTAAATTAACATTTAAATTATTTATATGCATCATTAAAATAAAAAAAAACATGTTTTGAAATATATAAAGTGCACCAAACTTGACTCAGTCCATTCAACAATTCTAAATGGACAATTATGTAACTCATCGATTAATTATTTGAAAGGATAATTTGTCAATTAAATGCTGAAAAAAATAAACAATACATTAATGAGGCAAGAACTTTTTAAACTTGAACATACCTACACCCACAAGTCTATTTTTACCTGGTCTCCTCTCAAGAGTGGCTGAAGTAATATTACAACTTTGACAGAATACAAATTCTCTCTCTCTCTCTCTCTCTCTCTCTCTCTCTCTCTCTCTCTCTCTGGAAGCCCCACTCTAAGGGCGTTTGCAGTGTATTAGTGAGTCATATATTGTACAACCACAGTCATAAAGTTTTCAATCAGTCGTTTTATTTCAGTATGTATTTTTCCAGTATCACAAAAAATACAATTTTATATGGTTAAAACCATCTAGTTTATGTGCACTTTTTAAAACACTGCCCAGCAAACATTCGGACGTTTAATGACAGTTGAACGGTCACAACTGTAAAATAATATCACAGGAATTAGGAAAAAATAACATGACATCTACACTATGTTCCTTGCCCGGACTCCAACCTGGATCCTCCAGGGGAAGAGTCACCCGCTCTCCCAGCTGAGCTATGACAGCAACTACTGAATATCAGATTTTTTAATATAGATAGGTAGAGGGTAAAGTGCGGGGTAAACTAACCAATCAGAGGACAGAGAAGATCTGCCACAGGCCACGCCTCCAGAGTGCCAAAACCCCTTCACAGCCGAGCGAGCAGAGGCAGAAACCGAGCGCGCAGAGAGGCTGCCGAGCGCGCAGAGAGGCTGCCGCGCACACGTTTTCCTCTGCCGTGTGCTCGTTGGCAACGCGCGCACGCAGGTTTGTCACTTGTGCACGTCCTTGTGCGCTCACAGACACAGTTTGCTCCCTCTCAGTGCACAAATGACCTCTCGCCATGTATATATTCACTTAAGAGTCCCGTTCACACGTGCGATGTGGACCCAATCCGCGTGCACGGGTTGTGGCACGCCTCTGACGCCATAGATCTAATTTAATTTAGTAGTGAATCACTCCTGTACACACTAAGGAAGGCTGGGGAGACGTTTCAGCTGTTAGATTAAACTGTTCAAAAGACGAACGTGAAGAGATAAGTTTTGGTTCTACAAACAGACACTAGTGGGTGCTAAAAGCAAGCTAATACAAAGCAGCCTGGGAGCTACATTTATGAAATTAATTTTGTCTTTCATTCAACCTGCGAAAACTGTTAAAAATTGTGTTCTCTGTTAAACTTGTTTACAAAAAACTGGAGTTTTGTTGTGTAAAGATCTTTCATCACCTATTCAGCCAAGCATTCAAATCACATGAACCTTTTTCTCATTTTATTCATTAGTCGTGTCTGTCTGCCTCCTTATTTGTACAGTTTTTTTGAGTAGCAATAATTTGCTGTTGGTATTTCTCTTGTTTTGAGTTATTTGATGATTTCACTTTCCCACAACAATAAGGTAAAACATCACATTGGCTATCTTTACACCTTCACACTGTAGGCCATGTTAAAGTATGTAACACAGCCTTATAAGGATCAGGGTTTGACATCTGCTGACCTTTCCCAGTGGCGTGTCTAGAAAGTTTTTGTTGCAAGGGGGAGCCAGGCAGGGGGGCAAATTTGGAAAAGGGTGGCACACAACCTAGGAAAAATAAACTTATTTTACAAAGTCACAAAATGTTAATTACAATCATAATAAAAGTGGCTACTATAAATCAAAAAGTAAAATCCCAATCGGTCAAAGCACAGTGCCAGTTCATTATCTAACAGTGTTCCATGATCAAAGGTATAAATTAATCATTTAAAAAATGAGATATTTTCTGACATTGCAAACTCAGGATTTTGAGAAAAAAACACTATTAAATCAAATTTGAGTGTGTGTTTATGTGTGTGTTTGTTTGTGTGTGTGTGTGTGTTTTGGTGTTTTTCTAGGGATTCCTTTTGCTACTAGCCATTGATTTAAGATTTTGACCACACAAGGTTTCCAAAGATATAAAAACACAATAATTGGTTTTATTAAAGGGGGGAAATTATTAAAAAACATGTTTTCAATAATGTTTGAAATTACTATGTACCTTAACTTTGTTTATTCTGAACGTTGATCCTGAAACTTTAGTTAAAACTAATGAATAACTTGTTTATATGTGTGTGTGTGGGGGGGATAAAAACAAGTGTGTATATTTTTAGGGCATATTTCTTCTATATCTTCTCTGCCTTCACATTCACTCATCTCCACAGATTTTCTTACCTTTGTCTTCACCCAATTTACCCTCTCCCTCATTCACTCCTACTCCCCCTCTTCATCAAAAGAAATTCTTTCTAAACCGAGATTTCCCTTCTTTTCTCCGTAGATTTTGTTCACCCACAGAGTATAGTCTGCCTACAGCAATGTGCGCTCTTCTTCTGTACCAGAAACTGGATTTTCCCCCACTGTTTCCCATGCTGTTTGAGTGTGCATGAACGTGTGTGTGTGTGTGTGTGTGTGTGTGCGTGCGTACATGTGTGTGTGTGTGTGTGTGTGTGTGTGTGTGTGTGTGTGTGTTATTTCAGGCATCAGAACAGTCCATGTGAGCTCAGTCCTCTTACAGCTGCATCAGCACATGTGTTTATTCTCATGTTTTTACATTGTTGAATAAAACACGCCTGTTTGATCTGTTTTGTTTTCACAGATCTTTCTAGATGCCAACACCATCAAGCTGGGCAACATTCCCCTCGGTAGCTCTGTAGACCCACTGGAAGGGGCACCTGCAGGCACCACCTACACCAAACAGACTGTGTACGAGCTGTGCGCCTGTGCTAACGGCAAGCTCTACCTGTCCCCAGCGGAGAAAGGCTCCACCTGCCAAACCACCAGTAACTTTTGTCTCTGGAGCTGAAAATGAGAGGCTTTTAAGACACACAGACTGAAGAGTTTGAAGCTAATGCTAGCCAACAGACTACAGAATCATCATGGATTATATGTTGGATACACGCTGAGGCCAGCTAAAAGGCAGAATCAACACGGAAAAACGCATGGCAAGAAGTTCATGCACGTTCAGCGATCAAATGGTATTGTAGCTGATGGTTGCTAAGAGACTGAATCAACAAAGGCTGTGGCTTCATACAAAACTAATGCAAGCTAGAGGACTGAATCAACATGGACTACAGTCTGTGTGAGGCCATAGCCAGCACTCCAACCAAATGAATAAGGATTGGTCTGTGGCCAATGCCAGTAAAAAGGATGGATGACTTGACACAAAAGGTTTTGTACTAGAACAACTCCTGGACAAAACGAGCGGTCTTGTTCTGGGAGTCGTGCTGGTTGTCTGCCCCTTTTAGTTACAGCCAGAACAGTTTGAAAGTCAAATTTTGCTCTTGGGATTTGTTTTTTGTGTTCACTGTTTGACCAAAACCTCCCTGAAAATGAGCTTTTCTCTTCCTTTTTACTTTTTGTTTGTTTTTAAAACGATTGTGGACTTTCAATTCTACCAGGAAATGGATGGAATTAACTTATCAGTTGGCTGTGGTACCAGACAAGAGTGAACATGTTGGCTTAGCCCGATGGGTAGCTAAGAACTAAATCAGACAATGACTTTGTCTTGTGGGAAGCTGACGCTACCTAACGGACCAATCTATACCAGAAAGGCCTTCCCCCTCTTCCCTTCCCTACACTATTTCAAACCAACATTGTTACAGGATGTGATCCTTCTGCATTAGTCTAAACTTGATAGTGACAGTGTCCTTCAACCCACTTTTTATTCAATAACTAATGCAAGTAATTGTGCTTAGACCTTGGATTCACCTGCTATGTTTCCTTTATATGTTTTCAGATCTTTTATGCCCACTTATATCTTTTGAGTTCTTTTCCCCAAAGTAAAAAAAAAAAAATTTTTTTTTTTCCTTTTATCAGTTGAGTGCCTCCAAAAGCTTGAATCTCACTGGGTCTCAGATGTTGATGAAATAATGCAAACAGCATTTATGGAAGAGTTTAGAAAATATCTAAACATTTTTGCAAAGGTTTGTGTACGTCGCTGAAATTTTTTGGTACATTTGGGAAATCTTTGGGAAAACAATTGCCACTGTTTTTGAAACTCATCTGGTACTTTGTCAAATAAGTTTCAGTGACTCTGAAATTGCCTAGAGTATGAGACCCTGTACACACGTAGCCGTGGATCCTACGAAAGGAAGATACTTTGTCACGGTTTGGCTTGTTATCCACATGAAAGTGAAGATACAACCCCAAAAATTTATTTAAATAAAATCTGATCAATGTGGAGACTTTTAAATTCTCCATTGTCAGCATCTGCGTCACTTAATTTTTTTGACAATAAAAACCACAACATCTCTAATCGTAACCCGACACCCGTGACAAAATGCTCTGACATCACATGAGCGACCTGTGTTTACTCGCACTTGTTTTTACAAGATCAAATACTTCTCTACAGGAGGATCTCTTGTCAATGTTTATAATTATTACATTGCATCACGGGATTGTGTGGCAAGAAACAACGTATTTTGAATATAATTCTAATGTTTTGCACATTCGGAGGATTTAGCAAAGCAGATGGATCATTCTTGCTGTGTGGTTGATTTTTCGGCCCGTGGGAGGCTTTTAGTGGAATTTCCTCTGTAAACAACTGCAAAATACGAAAGAGATGATAGCGAACAACCTGCACTCTCCGAAGAAAGCCTGGATTCCTGCAGTAACAGGCAGTTTGAGTCTAATTTTGTTCATGGTATTTCCTTGTGACTCAGCATTTTTTTTATTAGAGAAAATGTTTTTGAATTTAATTGAATTGAATTTTTTAATCATCTTTGTGTATTTTTAAATTCACGGAGTCATATTGTTTTCGCGGTCTGATTCAGGAGTCTCAACATGCGATCATTGTACTAATAAATAAATAAGAACACTGATTAATGAGGACTTACCCAGCTTTGTGGTCACAGTGAAGATTTATCCGTTTTCTTTGACCACCACCCACAGCTGATGTAAATAACGCTGTTGCTCTGCTCATTAGGGGCTGACTCCTACTATTAGCATGACCACGGCTTTCTGTTTTATCGAAGAGAGCGGTACAACTTTCCTTGAAAAAAAAATCGTAGGCCCCCATACTTTTGAAAGCCTTTAAGTGTCCATGAGTGAGGGCTCCAGGGCTTTCTATTAATTGGGAATAAATGTCTCCCCAGCAGATTTGTGGCCAAGACATCAGTGAATCGGACCAAAGTTCTTTGTCATCCCAGACCTCATATGGAATTTGAATAACTTAAATTTTGTCATCGATACGGATTTTAGGCCACTCTCTAAACCTCCTTGTGTCTTCAGATGTTAAAGTCCTTATGTATTGGGGATTTTGCCCGCAAACTCTCTTGCCACATCTTTGTTAGGAAAAAAATGTCTCACCAGCAAATATGAAGAAAAACCATCAGCAAATCAGACCAAAATTTGTCATCATCCCAGAGCTGAAACAAGCTTTTAATAACTTGAAATTTGTCTTCAATTCAGATTTTAGGCTTTTCTCTAAGCATCATTTAGTCTTTAGATGAGATTTTATATATTGGGGATCTTGCTTGCAAACCTTCTTGAAAGTGTACGTTACGTATTGATAGCAGTGTGTTTTGCCACACAGCCACTAGCGCTTTCACACAATGATGAAAAATATGTGAACAAAGATCCTCCTATTTTAGAAGACCACAGGCTAAGAAAAACGTTACGGACGGTTATTCCCTGCCCCCTGTTTATATTACGTCCAGCAAGCATTTTGACACTGACTGTCAGCTGCCTACAAGCTTGGGATTCCTATGAATGTGCCAAAAACGTTTTTTCTCAAACGGTGGTGGAGTGGACCCAAGTTTTTTTCCTAGATGAGTGATGGAGGATTAACAAAAACACGGCTGCATGTGCACATGGCCTGAGAAATTTTTCAGGTGGGCAATCATTTAACACAATCTTCACTGGTTAGAAATAAATAATTATCTTGTGATTTTACTGTCGGACAGAAACATCATGACTTGCCATGTTTTGTAGTTTTTACTCATAAAAGTACCAAGTCTGTGCATTTCCAACTAATCTTGCAGCTCAGTGAGATACCTGCTTTAGTCTTTCCACAATTTGTTTCAGCTCTTTTTTTCATTTCCTCAAAGATTTTTCTTCTGTCTATGCACCTTTTTGAACTTGGCTGATAAGAAAATATAATTCTATTTATACATCAATGTCTGCCAAAGTAGGGAAAAACATTTAAACTGGTCTGTCTGCATTGCCACTGGACTGGTATAACTATCTATCTTTGATATTATAGTTGTACATTTTGCAGAAATGTCCCTTTCCTCACTGTTGTTTGTTTCGATTATGAACTTTTTCATTTGGGTAAAGGATGCTGTTTTCTACCACATAAGAGAAAATTATTTACAAAAAACAACAAAGCAAATGAATCATATATCCAGGATTGTTGTTTTATCAAAGGACATGTTGCTGTCTGGCCGAGGTAAACTCATTGCACAACAGACCCATTTAGTATTTTACATCATCATCCGGTGTTTTTTCTCTGCAACATTTTTTACACATTGTATAAAAACCTTTTTACTCTCATTAAAAGCCACTTTCTCTTTCTTCTCAAACACTTTTTTTATAATTTGCTCACTTTTCTTTTCAGTCTTTCCTCACCTTTGAACTCCTCTCCCTTCTCTTGACTTTGTTCCATCAGTAAAAAGTCATTCTGCCTTCTTGTCACATCTTTCATCTTTTACCCATCAATCACTAAATGACATATCTTGATGTTATTTCCACATCCTATTTGTTACATCCTCCTTCCTGACTCTCCTCCTGACATCCCACGCTTAAGTATCAGGAAATCTATCCCCCTATTCTCACATCACAATTCTTTTCAGAAACAACTGAATCTTAATAAGATGTTAGTTTAACATCTGGGGTCAGAGTAAATGGCCTCCAGTCTCCTGACACAAAACCCAATCTTTGCAATAGCTGAAGTTCAGAGTAAATCTGCATATTTGTATGGTAATAACCTTCTGAGAGAATCAGTGGATGGATTTTGGTTGTTTGTGAATGGAACAAGGCCCTGAGGCATTCTTTCTTTGAAAACAAAGTTATCCACAGGTGCCTTTGCTGCTGTTGGTAAAAGCACATCACAAACTGAAGATTCACACTACCCTCAGTGGACCATCTGCAAGTGTCTCTGAACTATCTACTATCAACCAACCTACCTATCTGTTTGGTTCTTTGTTTTTATTTTAGTTTTTCCTGCCTTTATATCTTCAGTTTTAAAGAACTTTCCGAATATCCAACAGAAAACGAAGAACAATTCTGTCCTGGTTTAAATGTTCAGTTTTAACTTTTTGATCTTTTACCTTATGGTTTTATTCTTGATGATTAAAAAAGCACAAATAATGCCATGTATATAACAATACCAATAAAATACAATAATAAAAAAATATTGTTTTTAAAGAGAACTTTTGAATATATCTCTTATTATTTTCATGTTTTGATTTCTGTGTTTTTAAATTGTGAAATATTTTCTTTTTTGGTTCTGAAAATGATCTTCATCAGGATATTTAAATATATACATAATGAATTAAATTATTCAATTATTAGATTTGTTACCTTGTTTTTGTCTAACACTGATTAGTCACAAACATAACTAACCATACCATACCATACCATGTTTATTTATATAGCACATTTAAAAACAGCATGACAGCTGACCAAAGTGCTGTACAGTTAAAAGGACAAACCCCAAGATAAAAACAGATAAAAGTCATATAGAAGGTAAGAAGTAAAATCTAAAAAATTGTAAAAGAAACATGCAACAATAAAATACAGAGCCACAATAAAACGTATAAACACTAAAAACTAGATCATTGAATAAAAGCTAAATGATAGAAGAAGGCCGTCAGTACCGACTTAAATCGACCCAGTTCTGGGGCCTGTCCAACACTAAGGGGGAGAGCATTCCAGAGTTTAGGAGCAGTGAACACAAAGGCCCGCTCTCCACGAGATTTACACCTCATTTTCCGGACGCACAAAAGCAAATGATCTGCAGATCTCAGGTTTCTGGTTGGAGCATAAGGCTTAATCAGTTCTGAAAGATAAGCCGGGGCTTGACCATTCAGAATGTTATAGACAAAGGTCAAAACCTTAAATTGGAAGCGGTATTTAACAGGCAGCCAGTGCAAGCGTGCAAGGACGGGTGAAATGTGACAGCGTCTCGAGGTGTTTGTCAGGAACCTAGCCACCGCATTTTGCACTCTCTGTAGACGCTCGATTGCTGAGGCGCTGACACCAACAAGTAGTGAGTTGGCATATTCTAAACGTGTAGTTACAAAGGCGTGAACAACAGACTCCAGCTGAGGTTGTTTGACTATTGACTTTAAGCGCGAGATGCGACGAAGTTGAAAGAAGCAGAACTGGACTGTAGAGTTAATTTGTGAACTCATTAACAGATCAGAGTCAAGTTTCACTCCCAGACTGGATACTGTACAGGATTTAAGATTTAAAAACGGTAGAGGGTAGTCACCAGGTGCATGCTTCGGATTTATTGGATTAAAAAGAATGGCGTCGGCCTTGTTTTCGTTAAGGCAAAGGAAGTTCTCCAACAGCCAGCCTTGAACTGCAGTAATACAGTCGGCAAGGAGGCGTGTTGAGTCAGGTTTACTTAAAGCCAGATAAATCTGGCAATTGTCCGCGTAAAGGTGATAACTTATTCCAAAGTTAGTCAGAATCATCCCCAAAGGCAATAAGTAAATCGAGAATAGGAGTGGCCCTAGAATCAAACCCAGAAGGGTGAGTCGATCATAGGTAATACTCGAACTAGAAACCACCAGCAGACAGTTTGGGAACAGAAAAAACAACAAAATAAGCAGGAAGAGTAGACGGCAGGCCAAAATCACAGGCGCCATCATGCGTGCTTGCTCATGTACATGTGTACTGGCGATTGCCCCTTACTAACACAGGATCAGCCCAGAAAATAAAGCTAATGTTTATTTAAACATTTCTCTGAAGGCTACACAACCTTTATTTTCCAGTACATTTAGATGAAGTGTGATTGATTGTGATATTATATTACCTCACAGATTCCCATTTAAGATTACTAATCCATTGTTTTAACTTTACATAATCCAGGTTTTGATTCTGTGACTCCACAAACGTCCATGAAAAACAAATACTCACAAGTAAGAATCAGATCTTTTAATGAGACTTGTTGTTGTGTGTGAGTTCTTTAATGAAACCCCTTCCAGTTCAGGTCGATTTATATTTATAGCACTACTTCACATTAAAACTCATCATAGGGCCTAAAAGCAGCTTTAGAACTACACTTAGCCAAACATGTGGGGACATTTGTGTTTGATCAGTGATTTCTGTTTTATAACAATGTTCTTGGAAATTAAAAAGGCTTGGCAAATGGCTTGTATGACTATAGTGCCTTCTAGAGGGCTACAACCCCCGCAAGGCGCTTCACAATTCATCCATTCATTCACATACACAAACATTCACACGTTGGTAGTAACAGCTACAACTTAGCCAGAGCTGCCCTGGGGTGCACTGAAGAAAGTGAATCTGCCAAACACTGGCACCAGCAGTCTGCTCAACCTCCACCAGCAGGCAAGGCATCTTGATCAATGGCACAATGACTGCGACCGACTGAGCAGGACTCAATCCTGCAACCCTCTAACAACAAGATGGGCACTCAACTCCTCTGCCACCACCGTCTTGGAAAGCTTAATAAGTTAAATGTTTTATGCGGTGCAACTTGTAAACAGCTAAGTGTGTGGGCATTGACCCCAAAGGATGGAACTCTTGTTGGTATTGACCGTTGGTTTATATGCTCAGTGGATTGGATGATGGTGTCATGGTCCGTGGTGAGCTGCCTGCCAGTAATCAAGTTTGTCCTCTGAGTCTTGGGCGTGTCTGAGAGCAACCAGCTGCAGCTGATCCTGTCATCAAGGCCCAGCGGATTTAAGGAGCAGTGTGACACAACTCCATGCCAGATGATTACTCTGTTCGGGTAGCTCTAGCCACTTGACCTGTCTCAAGTTTGTTCATCTTGTTAGAAAACCTGTCGCCTGAAAGTTCAGACAATTCTTCCTTGTTCTCATCCAGGTTTCCCACTCCATCTCCACTCCTCTACATAACCAGCTTGGATTCCTGCACTACAGCTCACACTGCTGTTCCCCTGGCCGCCCGCTCTCAGCCGCTCACCTGCCTTCACCAACATCCACACCCGCCTCACTTTTTTTTGGACAAAATGGATTTTGCTCTCTTGGCCCCTTCAGCTCTCCCGGACCTGACCAAGCCCCCTTCCTTGCTGCCCACATGTCTCCCCCACTTTTTCCAAAGTCAACTTTTGTCCCCTGCCCTTTTAACCGTCCAAAAACACTATTGCGCAATAGTAAATTGACTCTGGTTGAGCACTAGGATCAAGCGGAAAACAACCACTTGTGTTGAAGCTTGTTTCCCATTAGAACCGTCCATAAGCCCATCTATTGGCTCTGCTGATACTTGCTAATGTGTGACTGGCTGTCCCTGCCACCTGTGTATGGGCGGCTTAACTTTGCTCTGAGTCGGACACGTTTGCGGTGGTGAATGGGGAAGAAGGGAGCTGGAAGGGCCAGAGCGGCCGATTCTCTGGTGGGGTCTGGGGCGGGTAAGAGAGACCGTGCGGATAGCAGTGATGCCTCAGACGGTGATTGGGAAGCGCAGGCAAAGCAGCAGAGTATGGTGGAGGGCAGCTTTGTGGTCCGCATCAGGGCGGTGGCTGGTGCGCATTTTGCAACGTCTAACCCGTTCACGGTGTCCAGGGAGATCAGTACAGTGATTGAGGATGTGATACATGCTACCATTGTGTTTCCTGGTATGTTGATGGTGGTTTGTTGGACGAGGGCCCAGTGCCCCAAAGCGCAGTGGCTTGTAACATTTATGGGGGTGGAAGTGGATAGTTCAGAGTTGCGTTTGGGTGCTTTGGTTAAGGGGGTGGTATACAGCGTGTCGAATGAGGTTTCTGTTTCTGACGTGTTTTCCTCCCAGAGAGGGGTGGCGGTGGTGGCTGTTCGGTGTCTGGGATTTGATGCTCGTGGATCCACTTCTCTGTTAATTACTTTTGATGCGGAGGAGCTACCTGGCCGTGTCATGTTGGGCTTTCTCAGCTTCTCGGTCAGGGCGTTTGAGGAGTCTCCTCTGAGGTGCTTCAGATGTCAAGGCTTTGGGCATGTGGCTGGTGTCTGTGCGGTGGGTATGAGGTGTCGGCCGTACGGGGGTGCCCATGAGGGCAAGAACTGTGATCAGCCGTTTCCCTGCTGTAATTGTGGTGGGGCCCATCAGGCTACATTTAGGGGCTGTGTGGCATATAGGTCAGAGGTGGAGGTGGAAAAGTTTCAGGCGGAGCATAAGGTGTCTTATGCAGAGGCAGTGCATCATATGGGGGTTAAGAGTGGTGGTGGGTTGGGTTCGGGGCCTCTTTTGGCTGGTGGTGTGGATGAGGGGGTGGGAGTGGGGGTGGTGAAAGATCAGAGGAAGTTTTTGGCCTTTCTGGTAGAGGCCTTGTGGAGAGTGAAGCATGTAGCAACCAACAAGTCGGATGTTGTACGCGAGGTGACTGTTGCTGCAGAGACCTTTTTGGGGTTTGGTGACGTGTCCCCCGAGGAAGTTTGGGGAACTGCGTGTTCACGCAGGATTGGGGCATCTGAGTCTGCTGTGGGTAATGGGATGTCCTTGGTGAAGAATGTGGGTGATGGGGTGGGGTGGTGGTAGTGGGGTAAGTTTTCTTACAAGGTTGTGTGTGTGATCACTGGGGTGAGTGCTGGTGGTGGTAGCGTTTTTTTGATGGCGGCTATGTGTGCATGGGGGTTGGGGATGTACATTTGTTTTGTTGAGCACGACGTGAGGTGCTGGTTAGGCTGTGTTGGTTGTTGTGGCAGCAATACGCCTTTTTTGGCATCCAGCCTGCCTTTTTCAAAGAAGAAGAACGAAGGGAGAGACTGGGTTTGTGTCAGTTCTCTCGTGTGCTCCATTTGGTTGTGTTTCAATGGCTTTTAAATGGGTTTTAGTTGTTTAAGCTTAGTGAAGCTTAAGAGCTTTTAGAGGTTTTTAACAGAGGAGGGACCCGAGCCCCCTCACTGGCTCCTCTCGATGTGGAGGAGCAGCGGGTCTACTCCGAGCCCCTCCCGAATGGTCCAGCTTCTCACCCTATCTCTAAGGGAGAGCCCAGCCACTCTTCGGAGAAAACTCATTTCGGCCGCTTGTATCCGCGATCTCGTTCTTTCGGTCACTACCCAAAGCTCATGACCATAGGTGAGGGTAGAAGCGTAGATCGACCGGTAAATCGAGAGCTTCACCTTCTGACTCAGCTCCCTCTTCACCACGGCAGACTGGTACAACGCCCAAAAAGTGAATGGGAAAAACAAAATGCTAGTTTCCTCTCACTTACATTGTTTTATGCTAAACTAAAGCAAACTGACTGCTGCCATATCAGGAGAATGACTGGGCTGTTTACAAAATGCTTTTTTTGCTCTTGTCTAACTACGGTGAATAGATACATTTTACTTAGGGGTGGAACATCCCTTTAATGAAATTAACTCAGTTGCCTTTTATATTGTGCCGTTAGTGTTGTGGGTGTAAAAAGGCTATGCACGATTGATCAATAAATAAATAATGATAAATAAATAAAATATATACAACATGTAGTAAAATACATGTTATTTACAAAATAAAACACATTCTATATAAAACTACAGCATGGTGTTAATGTTTAATTCATTTATTGTTGAAACAATGCATATTTTATCATGCAATAACGTTTTTTGCACTCTTGCTGTGTCATTATTACAGGCAGTCAAGACAAGGTTTGCACATGTTCTTGGAAGAGAAGATGCTCTCCTGGCTGCTGTGACACTACCAAAATTCAAGCTTTGTTGGTTACATAACAGGCACGGAAGAACCTCACAAAGGCATGTCTGCTGGCAGAGTGTTGAAAACTTCTCCCCAAACACGATCAGCTACAGCCAGGTACCTGCGCCACCGACACAGCACAGCACCCAGGTTCTAGCAAAGAGGATGAGTTCTTCTCCTTTACAGAGAGTGATGATGTCACACCCTGTCCTGTCTCCCTGTTTAGTTCAGCTCTGTCTCGTTAATTACCCCCACCTGCCTCTTGTTTCCCAATCACCTTAGCTCCCGGTCCTCCTGTATTTAAACCCTGTCTGTTTTGTGTCCTGTGTGGAGTCATTGTTTCATTGTCAGCGTGCGTCCTAATAAACCTGTGAAATTAATTCTACCTGTCTGCCTGCGTCCTCCCCGGTCTGGATCCTCGCCTTATCTCCGCTCCACTCCGCAGCACGTCGTGACAGAATGACTCCACCCGTTACAAGATCCAGCGGGGAAATTCTGCCGTGGGAGAACCTGCTCCAGTGGCTTACCCCGGCCCACCAGCCGGCTTCTCCCTCTCCAGCCCCAGCTCCGCCTCGCCGCCGCCGGCGTCCCCGACCGTCAGCCTCGGCGTTCCTCGCTGCCCTTCCGGAACCGGACGGGAGCTGGGATGGGGAGACGCTCCTGGATCACTCCAGCTATGAGGGCACGAGGCTGGCGATCTGCTCCCCCGGAGTCAGTCCACGGCGTGGGGAGAGACGCCGGAAGCCACCGCAACCCTGCGCTCCTGGACGGAGCTTCGAGCCCGCCGCTGACCGTGCCTGGCGCGGCAGTTCGGACACGCCCCCGGCCAGACCACCAGTCCCGCCTCCTGCTGAACCGGTGCCTCCGTCGGCTGCGGAAGGAGCAGCAATCGCAGCCCGGCTGATAGAGCAACGGGCGGGGCTCGGCCGGTTCCGAGAGCTCATCAGCTGCCAGGAGTCTCACCTGGATGCTCTATCCTCCTTGTCTCAGGGCCAGAGGAGCAAGCGCGGGGTTCACCCAGCAGAGCTCGCCGGTCAGCGGGCTGAGCTGGCCCAGCTCCGTTGGACGCTCAGCCTCAGGGAGCTAGAGCTGGACGAGCTGACCTCCCGCCTCTCCTCATCGCTCCAAGCTTTCCTAGCAGCGGCTTTGCCACCGGCCCAGAAGCGAATGGTGCCGGCCCATGAGCCGACGGAGCGGGCCCAGAGGCAGAGGGTACCGGCCCGGAAGCAGACGGTACCGGATCCGGTCCAAAACTCAGCAGTCCAGAAGTCGAGGGACCAGAAGCCGACTCCTCCGGGCCAGAAGCAGACGGTTCCGGTTCCGGACCAGAGGTCGATGGTCCGAAAACCGAAGGACCAGAAGTCGACGCCCCCGGACCCGAAGCCGACGCCCCCGGACAAGAAGTCGATGGAAGTCGACGCCCGTGCCTGTTCTGAAGTCGACGCCCGTGCCTGTTCTGAAGTCGACGCCCGTGCCTGTTCTGAAGTCGACGCCCGTGCCTGTTCTGAAGTCGACGCCCGTGCCTGTTCTGAAGTCGACACCCGTGCCTGTTCTGAAGTCGACGCCTGTTCCTGTTCTGAAGTCGATGCCTGTTCCTGTTCTGAAGTCGACGCCTGTTCCTGTTCTGAAGTCGACGTGTCCGAAGGCACCTCCTCTGAAGTCGACGTGTCCGAAGGCACCTCTTCTTAAGTCGACGTGTCCGAAGGCACCTCCTCTGAAGTCGACGTGTCCGAAGGCGCCTCTTCTGAAGTCGACGTGTCCGAAGGCGCCTCTTCTGAAGTCGACGTGTCCGAAGGCGCCTCTTCTGAAGTCGACGTGTCCGAAGGCGCCTCTTCTGAAGTCGATGTGTCCGAAGGCGCCTCTTCTGAAGTCGACGTGTCCGAAGGCGCCTCCTCCGAAGTCGGCTCGTCTGATGACTTTGCCGCCGCCCCCTCTGAAGTCGGCTCGTCTGATGACTTTGCCGCCCCCTCTGAAGTCGGCTCATCTGATGACGTCGCCTCTGAAGTCGCCTCGTCTGATGACGTCGCCTCTGAAGTCGGCTCGTCTAATGACGTCGCCTCTGAAGTCGGCTCGTCTAATGACGTCGCCTCTGAAGTCGGTTCGTCTGATGATGTGGCCTCCTCCTCTGAAGTCGGCCCGTCTGATGTGGCTTCCTCCTCCGAAGTTGGCTCGTCTGATGACGTGGCCTCCTCCTCCGAAGTTGGCTCGTCTGATGACGTGGCCTCCTCCTCCGAAGTTGGCTCCTCTGATGACGTGGCCTCCTCCTCTGAAGTCGGCTCGTCTGACGTCTCCTCCTCTGAAGTCGGCTCGTCTGATGACATCGCCTCCTCTGAAGTCGGCTCATCTGATGATGTCGCCTCCCCTTAAGTCGGCTCGTCTGATGATGTCGCCTCCCCTTAAGTCGGCTCGTCTGATGACGTCGCCTCCCCTTAAGTCGGCTCGTCTGATGACGTCGCCTCCCCTGAAGTCGGCTTGCCTGATGACGTCGCCTCCCCTGAAGTCGGCTCGTCTGACGACGTCGCCTCCCAAGTCGCCTCCTCTGACGTCGGCTCGTCTGACGACGTCGCCTCCTCCTCTGAAGTCGGCTCGTCTGACGACGTCGCCTTCTCCTCTGAAGTCGGCTCGTCTGACGACGTCGCCTCGTCTGAAGTCGCCTCGTCTGGGGATGCTCTCTGCACTCAAGAGGTCGACGCTCCGACCAGCCCGGCATCTCCACGGTTTCCGGTTCCGAGGGTGGTTTTGAGGGCCGCTCCGGCCCAGCTTGCAGAGACTTTGTCACCGGCCCAGCTTGCAGAGACTTTGTCACCAGCCCAGCCTGCAGAGACTTTGTCACCGGCCCAGCCTGCAGAGACTTTGTCACCGCCCCAGCCTGCAGAGGCTTTGTCACCGGCCCAGCCTGCAGAGCTCCTCTATCATAGACGCAGGCCCTCAAGGGTCCGTCCTCGTCTCCTCCTCTGCCGCAGGCGCCGGCCTCCAAGGGCCCGTCACCTCCTCTTCTGCCGCAGGCGCCGGCCTCCAAGTGATTGTTTCCCAATCACTTTAGCTCCCGGTCCTCCTGTATTTAAACCCTGTCTGTTTTGTGTCCTGTGTGGAGTCATTGTTTCATTGTCAGCGTGCGTCCTAATAAACCTGTGAAGTTAATTCTACCTGTCTGCCTGCATCCTCCCCGGTCTGGATCCTCGCCTTATCTCCGCTCCACTCCGCAGCACGTTGTGACAGATGACACCTATGCCACTGCTGAAGCTGAGGTAGCCGAGTACCTCACATCAGGAGTTACAGGGTTAGACTCTTTGAAGCATTTCCCATTGATAAAGAAACTATCTCTTAAACTTAATGCAGCCACCCCCTCGAGTGCCCCGGTTGAAATGCTTTTCAGCTTGGGAAACCTGATTATCACTCCAAAGAGGAACAAATTGTTAATTGCAAGTTTGAGAAGCTTCTTCTCATGAGGTACAATTATTGGTTTAAGGGAACAAGTGTGGACTAGCACTGATATGATGACGTGTTTCCTCCAATGGTGCACTACAAGGTGAAGCAGGTTAATATTTCCATGTGAAACATAGACCACTGAAGCACATAATTCACCATTATTTATTTCAGCAGTTGTTTAATTTATTTACATGGCATGACTGCAGGAAATATTATTTTGTTTAAACATTGACTGTTTATGGAGCTAAAAATAAGATTTATCATTTATTTAGTTTCTCTTACTGAGGCTGAAAATACTTTAAATTTGCTCATCATTACTGAAGATGAGGTCTCCAGCTGGTGCAGTTCAGCTGTTTTCTGTTAAATTTACAAAGAATGGATAAACCTCAATGTGTTTATGTTGAATAATTTTTGCACTGTTATTGATACGGTTCCTAAATGGTCTGAAGAACAATTTAATGTTGGCACTGCTAAAAGTATACTTTCTACCCATTTCAATGGCAAAAATAAATATACCTATCAAGGTTTCAACATACTGTATATCGTGTTTTGTGTGATCCACTGCTTTTTGTAGTGATAGCCTACTAGGTACAATGATTAGATTTAAAGCACTGCGCGGCATCAACCACAAAATTATCTGTTTGCATTTGTAGAGGGTTAAAACAATAGAAATAGATTAAAACAGACAGATAAAAAGTGACACATAAAATCGACATTGTCCTTTCTAATTTAGCTTAATTAATTTCATCATTCTCTTGCACTCACAGTACTACACAGCCATTTTATGTTCAGACCACTAGGTGGTGCAGTGAACTTGTGCAGGATAGGGCTACCATGTAAGCAAGCCAGAAGACCAACAACCTTAGGAAGTAACACATTTTAATAAGAAAAATCAGAATAAAAACAGTTACTTTCCCTAGTAACTACTTAGAACCTAATGAGTAACTTCAGGTAAGTGAGTTACTATTGAAAGAAGTAACTAGTAATGTAACTGTGTTACTAATTTAAAGTAACTTTCCCAACACTGCTTGTCAGTGAGACACAGCAACTCTCTGAAGAGGGCCAGCCAGGTGATTTTGTCTGGTTCATTTACACACATTCACATTAAGCACACACGCAATATTATGTATTCATTTGTTTGTTAATTCAATCGTTTTCTGATGCCCAGCATTGCCTGGAGGATGAAGCGTCTCCCAGTGGACAGCGAGAACGAAGTGGAATAAAAGTATCATAAGTAAATGCTCAAATTCGTGGATCTGGTTTGTTTGTTTAGAATTTCTGGAAAACATCAGATGCAATAATGGAGGCTGGGCTGAGAAGATAACTTATTTTTTGTATTATCATCTAGACATCTACCTAATGAGCACATGACCTTTACTTTGTGCTGATCTGAAATAACACGGGAGTGTGTGCATAACTTATTTAAAACATGCTTGTTATCTGTACAGCAAACACACACATAAGCACACAGAGACATGAACAATAAACACACACTAACCAAACAATAAAGTGCAAAAAACTGTAAAAAACTTGGAGAAAGATAAAAATTAAAAACATAAAACTGTAAAATACCTCTAACTATTTGGCAGAATAACAGTTTTATTCTCAAATTGTCAAAAGAAGTGGGACTTTTGCCTTTACACACATAAACTCTAATGATATCCCATGATATTTTAGTGTGGCTGCAAAAGCTGGTCTGCCTTTGCAATCATGGCAGTTTCAAGTTTTCTCTGAAGTCTTCCCAAAAGGCTAAAGTGTGCTTTTATAGGAAGTTTTGGCAATTCTTGTGAGGTCATGCACTGATGTTGGACGTGGAGGTCAAGCTCACAGTGTCTCCTCTAATTCATCTCAAAGGTCTTCTACCACATTGAGGTGAGAAGTTTGCAGGCCAGTAAAGTTCCTCCACACTAAACTCAATCATCCATAACATGCCTCCATCTAAATAGGATAGATTATCCTGAGTTATCTCTGTAGTTATGCTGCTATAGGCTTAGACTGCTGGAGGATACACTGACCACTTTTCACACTCTACTACTTTCTTCTACAGTCTGCTCTTTAACTGTACTATTTTCTGCAATTTCAGCTGTTAACTTTATTTGCTCTGTAAGTGTTTTTCTCCCCAGAAGAAGCTACAATGATGTTCTGCTGAGCTGTGGTGGCCTCATGGAGGGGGCCATCGACTAGCACACTGCTGCTAACCACTTAAACATTCTCTCTCTCCTGATAATAACTTTTTGCTTTCCTTGACGTTGGATCTGCTACTGCTAGTTTATCCGTTTATTTATAGATTCACTAGGATAAGTACAATAAAGTTTATCTCTCGCCAAATAGAATATTTACTAAGACATCACAATATAACTATAGACACATTACTTGTCTTTGTGTAAGTGTGTGTGTGTGTGTGTGTGTGTGTGTGTGTGTGTGTGTGTGTGTGTGTGTGTGTGTGTGTGTGTGTGTGTGTGTGTGTGTGTGTGTGTGTGTGTGCGCGCGCCTGCTCTGTCTTCTTTATCCCCAGTGAGTCGTGGAGGATGGCTGCTTATACTGAGCCAGGATTCTCTGGAGGTTTCTTCCTGTTAAAAGGGAATTTTCCTCTCCACTGTCGCTTTATGCTTGCTTATCCAATCCAATCCAATTTTATTTATAAAGCGCATTCAACAAGGCATTACAACCAAAAAAGGCGCTGTACACTAAAAATGTTAGTTAATTAAACCGGCAAGTCAGTGACTTGATGCAATATGCTGGGTTCCTTATATAGGAAACATTATTTCTGATTGGCTTAATGAACTGACCTGAATTGGAATGTTTATTATGTGAAGTGCCTTGAGACGACTCTTGTCATGATTTGGCGCTATATAAATAAACTTGAATTGAATTGAATTGAATAACTTTATTGAAACAGCTGGAGGCAGTGATTTGGATGATTTGGCAATAAAGTGTATTATCAAGACAAAAATCAGAAATAAAGCTACAATGACCAAATACATGAACACTAGAGATTAATGAAAACACAATGCATATTTTGGGCGTGAAAATAATTGTTTTTTTCATCTATCTATTTCTGGCCGGTACGTGGGGGCAGTAGCCTAAGCAGCCACAATATTCCGGGGGAATCCCAAGGCATTCCCTGGCCAGCTGAGAGACATAGTCCCTCCAGTGTGTCATTGGTCTTCCATTAGGTCTTCTCCCGGTTGAACATGACTGGAAAACCTCACCAGAGAGGCATTCAGGAGGCATCTTAACTAGATGCCAAGCTGCCTTAACTGGCACGTCTTGATGTGGAGGAACAGTGGATCTACTCCAAGCCCCTCCCAGATGAGGAGGTTGGGCCCTCCTCCTCCTGGACTTCCCCCTTCCCTGTGATGGGACAGCAGAGGAGCCAAGGTCTACCAGAGGCCCCTGAACCCGAGTCAGGCACTGCAGCATGTTCATCTCTTCTTCCCAGCAGCATACATGTCAGGACCCTACCCCCAAGCCCCCGCCCAGATCCCCACATGGGGCCGGCCACCCCCACACCCTGAGCCCCCAGGCCCCCACCCAGACCCGCCCAGGGGCAATGCAGCTGCTGGGCAGTGACCCATGGCCACCGCCAAGACCTCCAAAGGGCCCCACTCAAAACCACCAGTAGTCCAACCCCCAAGGCACCCCAAGCACCTCCAGAGGGGGGCAACAGCCCCCCAGTCCCAGACACCCCCAGTGAACCCACCTCCAGGGAATGTCCGGATACTCCAAACTCAGACCCTCCACCTCCTCACCCATATCATCCCGCAGGACAATATCAATGGTCCCCCGTCATCGCTATGTGTTGGAAATGATTAAAGGAGCCCAGAGAGATTGATTTGAAATGAAAGCAGAGGCTGTATCAAGTGTAATATGATCTAACAAAAGATTTCTATACTGGTTGATGCAAAGAGTATCTCTATTTTTCCAATTCAAGATGATAGTTTTCTTATCGATGCATATGGCAGTCAGAACCACGTGAGCCAAAGATGTTTTAGTCGGAACATCGTCCAGGTTTTCCAGTAAACAAAGAGAGGGGGAAGTTGGGATATGACATTTCAGACACTTTGACAGGTCTTCACATACTCTACCCCAAAATTCCTGGACAGGTGGACAGGACCAATGTGTTTGAATGTAATTGTCAGGAATGTTGTTTGTGCAGTGTGTACAGGTGTCAGATGACACAAACCCCATCTTGAACATCCAATGACCTGTATAGTGTACTCTGTGTAGAATTTTGTACTGAAATAATTGTAAATTGGAGTGTCTGATCTTTTTAAAAGTTTTTAAACAAGTTTGGGATCAGAAGTTCTGGTCAAAGCTGACTGATGGATCCACCTCCCATTTTTCAATAGGGATTGCTATTCTATTGTCTATGTTGGACAGTGTCTTATATACTTTAGACAGTAGTTTGGGGGCTTTGAGATTATAGAAGTCTAATACCCTTGGTGTAGTTTGTAATTCTATTTTATTGAACTTAAATTTTTGTTTGACTACAGATTTAATTTGGTGATATTCTAAAAAGCTGTTCTTATCTATTCCGAATTGGGAGACTATTCTATTAAATGGGATGAAGTCTAATCCTTCATATATGTGTTCCAGGTATAGGATTCCTTTATTTTTCCAGTCCGGAAGGTTCATCATTTTGTTATTTTGCAAAATATCAGAATTATTCCAGATAGGTGTGTGTCTGCATGGTACTAGTGAAGACTCTGTCATTTTTAGATACTCCCACCATGCCGTCAGAGAGGTGCTGATACTAATACTTTTAAAGCTTTCATGTTTTATATGCTTGAGCTAATAAATGGTAAGTCTGAAAGCTCTATCGTATGGCAAAGTGTGTTCTATGTCTAACCAGGACTCATCTAGTGGGCTATCTTGCAACCATCTTGGTATATATTTCAGCCTGTTGGCTAAGAAATAATAATAAAAGTTGGGTAAATCCAGTCCTCCTGTGTCTTTGGTCTTCTGAAGCGTTTTTAAGCTAATTCGTGGAGGTTTATCCTGCCAAAGGAATTTAGCGACCAGTCTCCTGGTGGTTTGTTTGGGATCATTGAAAATAAGTAATTTATTCTGGGCCATCATTTTAATTGTAGCAACCCTCCCCATGAGTGATATTGGTAAGGATTTACATCTTGCAAGATCATCTTCCACTTTCTTTAAAAGTGTGATGTAGTTTAGTTTGGCTAGATCTGTCAACTTGGGAGAGACATTAATTCCCAGGTATGTGATATTCCCTGACTCCAATTGTGTATTAAGTAAATTAGAAATAGTCATAGTTTTAAGGTAGAATACTCTTACAATACTTCTTGGTGGTCAGAAGATTGGAAACCTCTGCTGCACAACACGAGAGTACTGGATCTGAGGCAGATCTCTGATCTCAACTAGGTCACAATGACAAGATATAACATCAGAAACTCAGCTTTTGGGAGTCTGTCTTGACTGGAGCATTAACAACTGCTATAGGCAGTACAGAAGTACCATAATTCAATTCAATTCAAGTTTACTTATATAGTGCCAAATCACGACAAGCATCGTCTCAAGGCACTTCACATAATAAACATTCTAATACAGTTTAATTCATTAAGCCTGTCAGAAAAAAAGTTTCCTATATAAGGAACCCAGCAAACTGCATCAAGTCACTGACTGGTGTCAGTGACTTTACAGCAATCCTCATACTAAGCAAGCATGCAGCGACAGTGGAGAGGAAAACTCCCTTTTAACAGGAAGAAACCTCCAGAGAATCCTGGCTCAGTATAAGCAGCCATCCACCATGACTCACTGGGGATCAAGAAGACAGAGCACACACGCACACACACACACGCACGCACACACACACACACACACACACACACACACACACACACACACACACACACACACACACACACACACACACACACAAA
>SSNQ01034506.1:761612-772102 GCA_006942095.1 Nothobranchius kuhntae
CAATATGCTGGGTTCCTTATATAGGAAACATTATTTCTGATTGGCTTAATGAACTGACCTGAATTGGAATGTTTATTATGTGAAGTGCCTTGAGACGACTCTTGTCATGATTTGGCGCTATATAAATAAACTTGAATTGAATTGAATTGAATAACTTTATTGAAACAGCTGGAGGCAGTGATTTGGATGATTTGGCAATAAAGTGTATTATCAAGACAAAAATCAGAAATAAAGCTACAATGACCAAATACATGAACACTAGAGATTAATGAAAACACAAATGCATATTTTGGGCGTGAAAATTATTGTTTTTTTCATCTATCTATTTCTGGCCGGTACGTGGGGGCAGTAAGCAGCCACAATGTTCCGGGGGAATCCCAAGGCATTCCCTGGCCAGCTGAGAGACATAGTCCCTCCAGTGTGTCATAGGTCTTCCATTAGGTCTTCTCCCGGTTGAACATGACAGGAAAACCTCACCAGAGAGGTATTCAGGAGGCATCTTAACTAGATGCCAAGCTGCCTTCACTGGCACGTCTTGATGTGGAGGAACAGTGGATCTACTCCAAGCCCCTCCCAGATGAGGAGGTTGGGCCCTCCTCCTCCTGGACTTCCCCCTTCCCTGTGATGGGACAGCAGAGGAGCCAAGGTCTACCAGAGGCCCCTGAACCCGAGCCAGGCACTGCAGCATGTTCATCCCTTCTTCCCAGCAGCATACATGTCAGGACCCTACCCCCAAGCCCCCGCCCAGATCCCCACACGGGGCCGGCCACCCCCACACCCTGAGCCCCCAGGCCCCCACCCAGACCCGCCCAGGGGCAATGCAGCTGCTGGGCAGTGACCCATGGCCACCGCCAAGACCTCCAAAGGGCCCCACTCAAAACCACCGGTAGTCCAACCCCCGAGGCACCCCAAGCACCTCCAGAGGGGGGCAACAGCCCCCCAGTCCCAGACACCCCCAGTGAACCCACCTCCAGGGAATGTCCGGATACTCCAAACTCAGACCCTCCACCTCCTCACCCACATCATCCCGCAGGACAATATCAATGGTCCCCCGTCATCGCTATGTGATGGAAATGATTAAAGGAGCCCAGAGAGACTGATTTGAAATGAAAGCAGAGGCTAAATCAAGTGTAATATGATCTAACAAAAGATTTCTATACTGGTTGATGCAAAGAGTATCTCTATTTTTCCAATTCAAGATGATAGTTTTCTTATCGATGCATATGGCAGTCAGAACCACGTGAGCCAAAGATGTTTCAGTCGGAACATCGTCCAGGTTTTCCAGTAAACAAAGAGAGGGGGAAGTTGGGATATGACATTTCAGACACTTTGACAGGTCTTCACATACTCTACCCCAAAATTCCTGGACAGGTGGACAGGACCAATGTGTTTGAATGTAATTGTCAGGAATGTTGTTTGTGCAGTGTGTGCAGGTGTCAGATGACACAAACCCTATCTTGAACATCCAATGACCTGTATAGTGTACTCTGTGTAGAATTTTGTACTGAATTAATTGTAAATTGGAGTGTCTGATCATTTTAAAAGTTTTTAAACAAGTTTGGGATCAGAAGTTCTGGTCAAAACTGACTGATAGATCCACCTCCCATTTTTCAATAGGGATTACTATTCTATTGTCTATGTTGGACAGTGTCTTATATACTTTAGACCACATATGTCAGAGTCAAGGCCCGCGGGCCACATGCGGCCCGCGGAGCATTTTTATGTGGCCCGCGAGATAAATATCAAAAATATATTAAAACTGGCCCGCTGGCCGATTTTACCGCAAAGACTACAACTCCCATGATGCTTTGCGGTGCCAGCGCGGAGCAGACGCGCCCCCTCCTTTGTGTTTTTTCAGCGCCGAGGCAGTCAGGGGTAGTTGGGTGTCTGCAGCTCCGCTGTCTCGGACAAACTAGACACTCCTCTCACTCAGCGCCGAGTTCACTCAGCTGTTTTCTGACGCTGAAGCCCAGAAACGGAGATTCTAGCCGCTCAGTAACGTGTTCACGACTGAAAGAGAAAGTTTTCCAACTAACGTCCAGACAGAGCCGATATAACTCCAGCGAACAGCGACACGCTCAAACCAGCACGGCTCTGTGGCTGCTGTCGTGTTTCCTCCCCGACACACAACAACGTGGTCAAGCTGCTCAGACATGTTCATCAGCACAAACCTATGTGAGCTCCTGTTGTCATCTAATGTTGTCATTATTATGATGAAGATGAACAAAACAACAGGAGTCTCCTCCTCAGCTCAGATCAACCCCATGATGCAGGTATCTGGCTGGAACAGGTGAGCATCACAGTAAACCAGTGGAGCAAACTGAGCTTTAAATATGTTGGTTTTATGCTCTTTTTCTGCTCCAAAACATGAAAGTTAACAGGTGAGATGTTGCATTTTCATTTAAGATAAAATTATATTTTATTTTGTTGTTCCGTGAGAAAAGATTTAACCTACAGTAAACAGGAAGTGGAAAGGCTGCAGATAGATGAATAGAATAGAAAATCCCTTTATTGTTCCTCAGTGGGGAAAGCTAGACGTCACAGCAGTGATGACGCGTATTACAGGAGAAAAAAGGAGATTAAAAAATAAGAAAAACGAATAAACAAGAAAACATAAATCCTGAATAGATTTTAAAAATGCTGAATATACCACAAGTAATGAATACCACTGATGCGTTTTATTTGTAACTGACTTGTCGTGTGTAATTTGGTTATTCCACATTCAGTGTTAATGCAGAAATATGTTTGTTTCCAAATTTAAAGGTTCAAAATTGCATACATGTTGATAAAGAAAACGTGCAAATTTGCCGTCCCTTTTTCAAAAAATATGAAGTTTGGCCCTCGACTCCATCCCAGAGTTTCATTTCGGCCCCGTGTGAGTTTGAGTTTGACACCCCTGCTTTAGACCGTTGTTTGGGGGCTTTGAGATTATAGAAGTCTAATACCCTTGGTGGAGTTTGTAATTCTATTTTATTGAACTTAATTTTTTGTTTGACTACAGATTTAATTTGGTGATATTCTAAAAAGCTATTTTTATCTTTTCCAAATTGGGAGACTATTCTATTAAATGGGATGAAGTCTAATCCTTCATATATGTGTTCCAGGTATAGGATTCCTTTATTTTTCCAGTCCGGAAGGTTCATCATTTTGTTGTTTTGCAAAATATCAGAATTATTCCAGATAGGCGTGTGTCTGCATGGTACTAGTGAAGACTCTGTCATTTTTAGATACTCCCACCATGCTGTCAGAGAGGTGCTGATACTAATACTTTTAAAGCTTTCATGTTTTATATGCTTGAGCTAATAAATGGTAAGTCTGAAAGCTCTATCGTATTGCGAAGTGTGTTCTATGTCTAACCAGGACTCATCTAGTGGGCTATCTTGCAACCATCTTGGTATATATTTCAGCCTGTTGGCTAAGAAATAATAATAAAAGTTGGGTAGATCCAGTCCTCCTCTGTCTTTGGTCTTCTGAAGCGTTTTTAAGCTAATTCGTGGAGGTTTATCTTGCCAAAGGAATTTAGCGACCAGTCTCCTGGTGGTTTGTTTGGGATCATTGAAAATAAGTAATTTATTCTGGGCCATCATTTTAATTGTAGCAACCCTCCCCATGAGTGATATTGGTAAGGATTTCCATCTTGCAAGATCATCTTCCACTTTCTTTAAAAGTGGGATGTAGTTTAGTTTGGCTAGATCTGTCAACTTGGGAGAGACATTAATTCCCAGGAATGTGATATTCCCCGACTCCAATTGTGTATTAATTAAATTAGAAATAGTCATAGTTTTAAGGTAGAATACTCTTACAATACTTCTTGGTGGTCAGAAGATTGGAAACCTCTGCTGCACAACACGAGAGTACTGGATCTGAGGCAGATCTCTGATCTCAACTAGGTCACAATGACAAGATATAACATCAGAAACTCAGCTTTTGGGAGTCTGTCTTGACTGGAGCATTAAAAACTGCTATAGGCAGTACAGAAGTACCATAATTCAATTCAATTCAAGTTTACTTATATAGTGCCAAATCACGACAAGCATCGTCTCAAGGAACTTCACATAATAAACATTCTAATACAGTTTAATTCATTAAGCCTGTCAGAAAAAAAGTTTCCTATATAAGGAACCCAGCAAACTGCATCGAGTCACTGACTGGTGTCAGTGACTTTACAGCAATCCTCATACTAAGCAAGCATGCAGCCACAGTGGAGAGGAAAACTCCCTTTTAACAGGAAGAAACCTCCAGAGAATCCTGGCTCAGTATAAGCAGCCATCCACCATGACTCACTGGGGATCAAGAAGACAGAGCGCACACGCACACACACACACACGCACACACACACGCACGCACACACACACACACACACACACACACACACACACCAAGTAGTGTGGTAACATTGTGATTTCTTAGTAAATATTCTATTTGGTGAGAGATAAAATTTATTGTATTTATCCTAGTGAATCTATAATTAAGCGGGCAAACTAGTAGTAGCACATTCAATGTCAAGGAAAGTAAAGTGTTCTTATCAGGAGAGGGAGAATGATTAAATGGTTAGCAACAGAGTTCAAGACGATGGCTCCCTCCAAGAGGCTACCACAGCTCGGCAGAACATCATTGTAGCTTCTTCTGGGGAGAAAAACACTTAGAGAAAAAATAAAGTTAACAGCTGAAATTGCAATAAATAATACAGTTAAAGAACAGATTTTAGAAGAAAGTAGTTGAGTGTGGAAAGTGGTCAGTGTGTCCTCCAGCAGTCTAAGCCTATAGCAGCATAACTACAGAGATAACTCTGGATAACCTAGCCTTTTAGATGGAGGCATGCTGGAGGCAGGGCAAGGGAGAGTCGTCTTTACCGACTGTACACTCCAACTTCCTCTACTCCCCCACTTGTCCAGATCTAGGCTAACATCAGATTTTAACTCCATCAGTGTGTGAATGTGTGTGTGATTTGATGAATGATACATTGTAGTGTAAAGCGCTTTGGAGTCCTTACCCTGAGAGGCACTATACAAGTGCGGGTAATTTATCATTCATTTATCATTTCACCATAGGCCCTATCAAATAAAAATGTTTTAAGCCTAGTCTTAAAAGTAGACAAGGTGTCTGCTTCACGGACTAAAGCTGGGAGCTGGTTCCACAGGGGAGGAGCCTGATAACTAAAAGATCTGCCTCCCATCCTATTTTTAGATATTCTGGGAACCACCAGTCAGCCTGCAGTCTGAGAGCGAAGTGCTCAGTTAGGAACATATGGAACAATCAGGTCACTGATGTATGATGGAGACTGATTGTTAAGAGTTTTATATGTGAGAAGGATCTCAAAATCTATTCTGAATTTAACAGGCAGTGAATGTAGGGAAGCTAAGACAGGAGAGATACAGTTTATCTCTCTTTTTAATTCTCATCAGAACTCTAGCTGCAGCATTTTGGACAAACTGAAGACTTTTAACTACATTCTGTGGACTTCCTGAGAGTAATGAATTACAGTAATCCAGTCTTGATGTAATAAATGCACGAACCAGTTTTTCAGCATCACTCCTGGAAAGGATGCATCTAATCTTAGCAATATTCCGAAGGTGGAAAAAGGAAATCCTGCAAACCTGTTTTACGTGGGATTTGAATGACATGTCCTGGTCAAAGATAACACCAAGGTTCCTTACTTTGTTCTCGGAGATTAATGTAATGCCATTCAGGTCAGGTGATTGACTAAGCATTTTCCTTTTCTGAATTCCAGGTCCAAAGATGAGAGCTTCAGTCTTGTCTTGATTTAAAAGCAAAAGGTTTTGAGTCATCCAGTTTTTTGTCTTCAAGACAAGCCTGTAATCTAACTAACTGATTAGGTTCATCAGGGTTAATGGATAGCTATAACTGAGTTTCGTCAGCGTAACAGTGGAAGTTTATCCCATGCTGTCTAATGATTTTACCAATTGGGAGCATATATATAGTAAAAAGAATTGGTCCAAGCACTGAACCCTGTGGTACTCCACAAGTAACCCTGGAGTATGAAGAAGATTTGTCATGTACGTTTACAAAATTATATCTATCAGACAGGTAGAATTTAAACCAGCCTAGCGCTGTCCCTTTGATCCCTACAACATGTTCAAGCCTTTCTAAAAGAGCATTGTGATCAACTGTGTAAAAAGCAGCACTGAGATCTAACAAGACTAGAACAGACACAAGATTCTTATCTGAGGCTATGAGAATATCATTTGTAACTTTCACTAATGCAGTTTCAGTGCTGTGATACTCTCTAAAACCAGACTGAAATTCCTCAAACAGAGCATTAGTGTTTAAATGCTCACATACTTGGATGGCCACTATGCTCTCAAGGGCTTTGGATAAAAATGAACAGTTAGATTAGATTAAGGACTGTGGAAGCAGGCTGATGTAAAGATATCAGAAAACAAATGTCCCCTTTCTAACAGCCTCACTCAGTGTTACTCAAATTGCTTAGGTCCAGATGAACGGCCTTTGGGCCATATTTGTCTTTGCCTTTGTTTTCTATATGATTTATTTATAATCAGTGTTGGGAACGTTACTTTAAAAAAGTAATTAGTTATAGTTACTGATTACTTTGTCAAAAAAGTAACTCAGTTACTAACTGAGTTACAAGATCATAAAAGTAACTAATTACCAACAAAAGTAACTGCTTAGTTACTTTTTTCATTAAAGAATGCAAGAATTACTACAATAGTGAAATATAAATGACTAATGACTGGAACATAATAAAATGTATGTCCAAATGTTTTTTATAAACCTGAATAATTTAAATAAATAAGCACTTAACAGGAGGAACTACTAATAGGAACATTACACTAATCTAGACTATTAAAAGGTCACTGTGTGATATTTAACAAGACCCCAATCAGCTAAAATTTAAAATTGCAAATAGAAACACCTGTAAAGGTTCCCGAGCCTTTAAAAGGTCTCTCAGTCTAGTTAAATTACAGAAATAAATGTAATTTTGCACAGCATTCTAATTTTTCCAGCTTCACATAATTGTGTGTTTTAGCAGCATTTCTGTTGCTGGTAATCTAGTAACGGTTAAATAAATAAATAAAAGCCTTTAAAATGACACTAGAAGAGGCACAAGCCTGATGGAGGACTTAAATGTACTAACTTGGGTCAGACCCAAACACAGAAGACCTGAAGCTGGGTGGTGAACACACACAGGTAGTTCTAATAACACCTGAGCTCCATGACGTTTGAGACTGATGCATCAGTGTTACAGCGGGACTAAAGACATGATCAGGAACAGGTTACAGCTGGATGATCTAGGAAGGCAGAAGATCAGGACGTCTGAGCGGTGAACTGGTGAGCGGACCTTCGGGACGTCCTGCTGTCACGCTAAGGGCACGTCTGCAGACCCGCAGATTCGCTGCTGCACGCATTTTCTTACCAGTAACAGGCACGACGTTTTGATAAAAGAAGACGTAATTAATTAGTTTGCTCGTTACAGAAAGAAATATTTTTTATTAACGCGGTTATTTTAAACGGAGTTATTCCCGTTGGGTCTACAGCATGCAGCGACTGAGACAGTGAGGGTCACCGCCCACCCGGCCAATCATCATCGTGTTTGTAAGTGCGTTACCGACACCTCTCTCTCCCTGGCTGCAGCTGAAGTGTGGCGGTCAGAAATCCTCACGCAGCTGCTCAACGTTCGACAAGCACATAGTAACGCACAACGTTCCGTCCCCAGTAACGGTAACGGCGTTGCAACGGCGGGAAAAGTAATTAATTAGATTATTCCGTTACCTATAAAAGAACGCCGTTAGAAACGCCGTTATACTTAAACGGCGTTACTCCCAACACTGTTTATAATGTTTCACAACCATAAAGTTATGTAATGGACATGGTTCCAAGCGGACCGAGCCAGGCCAAAAATTCTATCAGTCACTGATGGCAAGGGGGTGGAGTCACTGGAGTCTAGAGGAAAAACGACAAAAGGGACACTGAGACCGGCACAAGTCCTTCTACAATATGGATTAGGGTTAGATGTGACACTTTCCTCTCATGTTTTGTCCAGTCATCAAATGATGGAGAAGATCTATAAAACAAATCCAGAACCATAATTAAATTGACCATTAACAATATTTAAAGTTCAGTGCAGCTACCCTATTTATGAAGTGTATCATAAACACTTACAGTTGTGGTCAGAAGTTTACATACACTTGTAAAAAATATAATATAATGGCTCTACTGAGTGTCCCGTTATTTCTAAAACTCTGATTTTTCTCTGATAGAGTGATTGGAACAGATACTTCTTTGTCACAAAAAACATTCATGAAGTTTGGTTCTTTAATGTCTTTATTATGGGTTAACAGAGAAAAGTGATCACATTTGCTGGGTCACAAATATACATACAGCAACATGAACTAGCAATTTAGGTGACTTAGAAACGTGTCAGTGAACTGAGCTTCATAGCATGGCCTCTTAACTTCTTGTGAGTGATTATGAGTGACTACAGCNCATGGGATTTCGTAGATGACTCCACATTTTTGTCCAGCTGATATTTTGTCTTTTGGGTGTACTAGTCTGTTTCTAACTGTTGTGTATGGTTTTGTTGGTGTGTTTATGTTGTGTTTTTTCATTGTTGCTCTTATTTTTTCCGTTATGCCTCTGATGTATGGTAGGGTTATCACTGGTTTTGGTTCTTGTCTTTCTGGGTTTCTGGTTCTTTTTTTGGGTTGTTCTTTGCTTTCTGTTTTTGTTTGTTGTTTTCCTTTGTTTATTGCCCATGTCGGGTATGCGCAGGTCTTTAAAGCGTATTGTATGTGTTTGTCCTCTTGTTTACGGTCTCTCTCTTCTGTTATTATGTTTGCTCGGTGATATAATGTTCTGATTACTGACATTTTGTGTATGGTGGGGTGTTCTGATGTCCATAATAAATATTGGTCTGTGTGTGTTGGTTTCCTGTATGTGTTTATGTTTAGGGTCCCGTCGGTCTGCCTGGTGATTTTCATATCCATAAATGCTATGCTGCCTTCTGTTTCTAACTCATAAGTGAATTTTATGTTGCCCGTGTCGTAAATATTGTTTAAGTGTTGTGTTAGTGTTTCTGTTTGTCCTTTTGGTATGATTTCCAGTATGTCATCCACGTAGCGTTTCCATAGTTTTATTTTGCAGTTTGGGGGGGCGGTGGCTATGGCTTTTTGTTCCAGGTCTTCCATGAAAAACTCGCACAGGGTGGCTGATAACAGGTTACCCATGGCGAAGCCTTCCAGTTGTTTGTATATTGTATTATCGTATGTGAAGTAAGTGGAGTTAGCTACCAGTCCTATCAGTTGTGCTATGTCATCTGCTGTGAGGTTTGTCCTTTTGTGTAAAGTTTTGTCCTGTCTGATTCTGTTAACTACTATGTCTATGGTTTTTTGGGTTGGTGTTTTTGTGAACAGAGATGTGACGTCATGTGAGATGAGTATGTCGTTGTCTTCTATTGTAATTTCCTTTAGTTCTTTTGCCAATTCTATACTATTTTTGCAGTGTTGGTCTGTATTTCCTAATAACGGGCTGATGATTCTGCTGATATCTTTTGCCATGTTGTATGTTTGTGTACCTATGCTGTCTACTATCGGTCTAAGTGGGGTGTTTTGTTTATGTATTTTTGGCGTTCCATATATTCTTGGTGTTATGTTTGCTGTAGGAATCCAGTGTTTGTACATTTTTTCTGTTATTTTGCCTTTTTCGTGCAGTGGCTTCAGTAATTTTTTCATGTTTTTCTTAATGTTTTCTATCAGTAAAAGGGCCATATTTGTCTTTGCCTTTGTTTTCTATATGATTTATTTATAATGTTTCACAACCATAAAGTTATGTAATGGACATGGTTCCAAGCGGACCGAGCCAGGCCAAAAATTCTATCAGTCACTGATGGCAAGGGGGTGGAGTCACTGGAGTCTAGAGGAAAAACTACGAAAGGGACACTGAGACCGGCACAAGTCCTTCTACAATATGGATTAGGGTTAGATGTGACACTTTCCTCTCATGTTTTGTCCAGTCATCAAATGATGGAGAAGATCTATAAAACAAATCCAGAACCATAATTAAATTGACCATTAACAATATTTAAAGTTCAGTGCAGCTACCCTATTTATGAAGTGTATCATAAACACTTAAATCCTGGATTTTGTTCTTTCAGTGATCTTGTGTCAACAGTTGAGTGTCAGAACATAGGTTAGCAAGTTTGTCAAAAGCTTTACCTCAGCTTATTCCTTATGAAAGCAATGTTCCCAGTAATTATATCTCTTAGTCCATCTTACCCTCACTCATGAACAATTCACCAAGATACTTCTACCCTTTAAGGTAATGACTCTACTGACCTGAGGGAGCGTTCCACTTTTTTCCTGACCTCAGACTTGGCTCCATGAACTTATTCTAAAATATAAATTCCCAGATTTATAAGACTCACATTTGGAAAGAGTGGTTCAGGGAGCATGATGTATGACTTTAACTCATAAGCTGGCCACAGCACAGCCAAGACCTTCACCCTACAGAGA
>SSNQ01034506.1:772112-793173 GCA_006942095.1 Nothobranchius kuhntae
TCAGACGAAACAAAAATTGAGCTTTTTGGCCACAATGCCCAGCAATATGTTTGGAGGAGAAAAGGTGAGGCCTTTAACCCCAAGAACACCATGCCTACAGTCAAGCATGGTGGTGGGAATATTATGCTGTGGGGCTGTTTTGCTGCCAATGGAACTGGTGCTTTACAGAGAGTAAATGGGATAATGAAGAAGGAGGATTACCTTCACATTCTTCAACATAACCTACAATCATCAGCACGAAGGTTGGGTCTTGGGCGCAGTTGGGTGTTCCAACAGGACAATGACCCCAAACACACATCAAAAGTGGTAAAGGAATGGCTAAATCAGGCTCGAATAAGGGTTTTAGAATGGCCTTCCCAAAGTCCTGACTTAAACCCCATTGAAAACATGTGGACAGTGCTGAAGAAACAAGTCCATGTCAGAAAGCCATCAAATTTAACTGAACTTTACCAATTCTGTCAAGAGGAGTGGTCAAAGATTCAACCAGAAGCTTGCCAGAAGCTTGTGGATGGCTACCAAAAGCGCCTAATTGAAGTGAAACTGGCTAAGGGACATGTAACCAAATATTAGCACTGCTGTATGTATATTTGTGACCCAGCAAATGTGATCACTTTTCTCTGTTAACCCATAATAAAGACATTAAAGAACCGAACTTCAGGAATGTTTTTTGTGACAAAGAAGTATCTGTTCCAACCACTCTATCAGAGAAAAATCAGAGTTTTAGAAATAACGGGACACTCAGTAGAGCCATTATATTATATTTTTTACAAGTGTATGTAAACTTCTGACCACAACTGTAAATCCTGGATTTTGTTCTTTCAGTGATCTTGTGTCAACAGTTGAGTGTCAGAACATAGGTTAGCAAGTTTGTCAAAAGCTTTACCTCAGCTTATTCCTTATGAAAGCAATGTTCCCAGTAATTATATCTCTTAGTCCATCTTACCCTCACTCATGAACAATTCACCAAGATACTTCTACCCTTTAAGGTAATGACTCTACTGACCTGAGGGAGCGTTCCACTTTTTTCCTGACCTCAGACTTGGCTCCATGAACTTATTCTAAAATATAAATTCCCAGATTTATAAGACTCACATTTGGAAAGAGTGGTTCAGGGAGCATGATGTATGACTTTAACTCATAAGCTGGCCACAGCACAGCCAAGACCTTCACCCTACAGAGAATAATTAGGATGTACCAGAGAAGGCTTTACCCAATGGTGCCCAGAATACAAAGTTTTCACAAAAATGAATGCAGCTGTGGATAAAAATAATTATTTCAGCTTGTTAAAACAGGGTGAATGTAAGCTGCATTCTTGTATGGTGTCTATAAAAACTTTTTTTTTTCTGTCTCAGAGTTCATAAGGTAAAGGAAGACTTGGACATTTTTTTCTCTGGAATATTCTGCTATGTGAATATTGTGTCAGAAACCTGAGAAGTCCTCCCACTCAGTCTGTGATTTTTATACTGTAGAACTGTTACAGTGCCAACGTCGAATTTTCTTACTCTGGTAAACTTTTGCTCTTTCTAATCAAAAAATATTGTAACTCCATAAGTTTTTTTTACTAGTGCAAGTTTATTTTACTGTAGGACCATCTTTATGGGCTTATTTTGTTCATGCATGCATGCGTAATGTTAATAAATGTATGTCGGGTTATGTAAATTGCTTTAAGAGCTATTCATATTATTAACACCACTTGAGACCAATAAGCTGTGATACTCTATTTAACCATAGAATATCACCTTGCCTGGTCTATATTTGTTTTAGTCAGAAGATTCTAGGATTCTTTATTCATTAGGGAATTGTGCACACTTCGTTTTGATTCAAGAAACAGTCAGGTTTATAAAAGTAAGAATTTATTTACAAACAATTAAAACTTGACAGACTAACTAAGCATTTACTGTGATGGATGGAACTAAAGGTGTGTCTGGAACCTATGTGTGAATAATGTAGTCAGAATCTCCGTATCTCAGCGAGCTGAGTTCTAGATGAAGAAGAATTTGGTTTGTTTAAGCTAAAGATAGATTATTATCAAAACCACATTCAGACGCAATCTCACTGTGTTCTACGTACCCAAGCGGAGACACATTCACAGCAGTGTTTCCCACAACTTCCACTTGAGAAAGAGGAGAGAGACCCGCATGACTTTATTTATAGACTTGGGAACTCCGCCCACAGACACTGAACAAAGATCGTCTAATGGTGAAACACGTTGCATGCACTACAACAGTGTCTGCAATGTAATTCTGCTCATCTGTTGTAAACGTTTTATGACAAGTTTGGTAGGATTTTTTAACTATTTACATTTTCTTTGAGAAGTAGAAGAAATGCAATCAGTAACTTTGGTATTTGTTTTGGTTGTGGCATGGTTGCGTTATGGTTGGCAGATGTATCAGAAAGTATCACAAGTAGACAAGAACTTCCTTTCCAAGTTTCATTCGAACCTGCATCACATGTGCTGTAGCAGGCATCCATCTTAACTTTCTCCACTTCTTCTTCCACTTACCTGCTTCACTTATCCTCTACTGCCCCCTAGTGGTAGACACAACAGGTTGCTTGATTGCAAAATGTCTTTTTCTGGTATCACCCCATAATGCATGCTGGTAAGTGGAATGCATTTTCATTGATTGACATCTCCCTTCACAGATCTATTGGTCAATGCTCTAGGCTCATGTAAATGATTTGTTATAGAAGCCAGGAGAAGGACTTAGGGAGGAATAAATGATGAGTGATTACCTACATTATATCATAGAACAGAGCCAGATAGTCAATTGTAAGTCTTCTTAAAGTTATTTTAAACTTTTTTAATTATGTATGTATGTATTTAATTATGTATATATCCTGGTAATTGTGGTAAAATTGTACTTAAACCAGTTAAGAAAAAAAGACTAGAGTGTTCTGGTAAAATGCCACATGGGGAAAAAAACTTGAGCTAAATGTCCATCGTGTAACAGAAATGATATGTTTTTACTTGAAAATGCAGAGACTCTGTGCTGGGTTTGCTTTATGGCTTACTTCAGAGGTTGCAGGGTAAATTGTAATACCAACCTTCATATCTCCCTCACATTAATCATTTCTCTTTCAGTGAGGTCACATAAAAGGCAAAGTAGGGATAAAGTACTGCAGGGAATGCTTGTAAAACAAAACACCCCTCAGGGTCCCTGTGAGTATATTCCATTCTTTGAGGTGTCAAAGCAATAAAGTGATTTTAAAAAGCTTCTTATTCAGTTAATCGCTTTGCATGGGGTTTGTTTGTGCTTCTCTAGGTGGGTTTTTAACACAGTTATAATTGGCTCTGTGACTTGTAACTCAGTTACAACCAATTACAACAGGGCTCCAATTATCTGTGCTTGTGTGTAGATTAGTAATGACTTTAAGGTATATCCCATGGAGTTTGAATCAATTTTGTTGGCTATGTAAAAGCAATTGGGATTCATAATGAGTACACACTCCTGTGACTGAGCTGCATTTTGTTTTTTCATCTTTGGTTCATTAGAAGTCATCAGGCTTTTGGTCAATACCATCGACCACGAGCACACAGAGAACATCTTCTTCGTTAAAAACAAATTTTTTTGCCTTCATCTGGAGCCTTTTCTTTGTCCTGTAAAGCATGTTTGAGGTGATAACGGTCCTTATTGGCAAAAGATGGCGTTGCGTTCTTGTTTTTGGGAACTTTTTGAGTTTCAGCCACAGACCAATCAGTCCACTAACAATGATTTACACCTATCCTCATAAAGGTTTAAAACTGCAGGAGAGTGCAGTCATATTTTCAATAAATCTTCTGCATTAAAGTAAAAGTTCAGCAGATGCATTTGTTTACATTTTTGCCCCTGCATGCCGGGTGTGAGGGAAGGGAGGAGCTACAGACAGCTGTATGATCGGCTCTGAAAGGCAATGATCAGAATTTACAAATGTTTTCATGGGGATCGGCCGCGTATTCTTCATCTGGTTGGCAGACTGGGAATCAAAGCTATGAATCCCAATTTTTAAATTTGAATGGTTCCAATCAGTGCTCGATGCCCAACCTACATTGTTTTTAACTCTTTTACATTTCACATTTCAGAAGTTTTTTCTCCAGTAAAATTATCACTTTTATGGGCTGTATTTGATTCAGGATGAGGATTAAATCATAAGAATGAAAGACATGCAATGGAAAGGTTTTACCTGTGTATAGGTTATAATTTACAATAAATTTTCCATTAAAATTGGGCTATGTGTTTTGTATTTGCTGTACTAAACTCCTTGTTGAAAACAAAACAAAGTTTTTAATTCAATAAAACTGATTTTCTCCTGAAATGTATAATAATCAGAAATAATATACCTCATTATAATCAGCAATGTCATGGTTTTCTTTTCAAGAAAAGTACACACTTTTGGGTGACAGCGGTTCAGGAGGTAGAGACGATTGTCCAGTAATTGGAGGGTTGTAGGATCAATTCTGGTAGAGAATGCTGCTGTTGTGTCCTTGGGCAAGACATGTGTCACAACTTGTACTGGCGGACCCGTAAAAGCACCCAACACAGAATAAACATTCAAAGAAAGTTTATTAATAGGGAAGGGGGCAGAGCAGGCTAAGGCTTAGTCAGGGTGCAGGCAGGAACATTAGCAGGGAATCAGAGAGCCGTAATATCCAGACAGGGTAATCCAAGACGGAGGTCAGGGGAACAAAGCAACCCTGTTTGTCTAAACACCTTGTTTCTAAGTAATGAGAAACATTATACCTAAAATCAGTATCTGATACGTAAAGTTAAAGACAAACACATGATGAAGATGACAAATGGAAAAGAAACAAAAAGAAAGAACGATAATAGAAATAATTGCTTTACCAGAAACACTCATTAACCTTCCTCCATCTATCCAACCCGGATCATTCAGCATTACATAATAAAAGAAAACGATGGCCTGAAACAAGTGAAAAAAGAAAGCAAAAGCCCTTCATTTAGTTTTCCATCCTGATCTCATGAGGGGAGAAATTGGAAACAGAGACATGGCTCTTGAGACCATGAGGAAATTAAATACTGCATTCAATGGGCAGACGGACTCAATCACACCACGCTTTTGTAAAACTACTTGGGAATTGAATCCCTCAACGCTTAGCTGAGGATGTTATTGCTCTTGTAGCTATTTCTGTTTAACTAAGCCTGAGCAAAGGCCGGGTCACACAAGCATGAGTGTATGTCCAAAGAGCATGATGAAACACGCTCAAGCATCTACTCAATAATAATTCTGATATTTATGGTATTACTAGTGCATATTACTCTTCATTGTAACTGAGAAATGCACATTGAGCTTAAATAAGTGTATTTACAAAATGATGGTACACATTTTTCTTTATCTTAAAGAATTATTTTCACACATCATCATAATTAAAATCTCTGTAAAACATCTGGTGAAGATGCATATCTTATTTTTTATTTTTTTAACTTAATAAGTGTTGTATTTATTGACACTGAATCTACTGAAACATGGCACTCCTAATAGATTCCTGCTCCTCACACTGGATGAAGACCTTGCTAAGCTCTTCAGGACCTTCTCAATCTATTGGAACGTGGTTGGACAACAGTAAGATCAGAAATCTCCTTCAGTGTGAAGACCATCATGATGCTGTTAATCTGAATCCTGTCCGTTTTTATAGAAAGTAACACGTGTGGGTTTGTGCTGTTTTAAACCACTTGTTATGTCCCTTCCTGAAGGTCTGGGAGGATGAGGGGACTAACACAGGAAAATAGGTGTACAAGAGTGTGTGTGGATAAATAACGAGGTGGTGAGTGTAAAATCAAAAGGATTTATTAACAAAGGGGTGTCCGTGTCTGAATGGAAAAATAGGGCTTAATGATAACGGTGATTAACAAAGGTGGAAAGTGAAAACATAAGCAATAACGGCTTATGAAAATGGCTTTCTGCCAAACGTAAATCACAACCCCCTAACTGAAAATATCCCTGGCTCAAAAGTCCAATGGGGATAAAAGCCACCAACCTAAGTAAACTGACGCTCCGTCAGATAAATCCTTCTAATGAGGATTATTAAGCCAAATCCCTATTGACAAACCCTTAGCAAATACCTTAAAAGTTAGCCATAGCAGTGAGTGTAAACAGAGCTCAGGAGAAATTCAGACTATTTCTGGATCTCCGTAGAAACAACCATAAACAATACCCAAAAGATTTAGCCTTAGCAAGAAGTTTCAATGAGCTCGGGAGAATCACAGACTAATTCTGGATCCCCCACGTACTGTCTGCTTCGCTCCTCTTTTAAAGTCCTGGGAGCTGCTTCATAGCTGATTCAGATCAGCTGCGGTCTTCTCTGGCGTGCCTCTCTCCGAGGTCCTGAACTGGTGCTGGGGCGCTGGAAAGAGTGAGCAAGCCATTTCTGGCGCTGTCCCTGGTGCTGAATCCTTGGCAGTGGGGACAACAGGCTCAGGTAGAGATGAGAAGATGGACCGAGGGGACGAGGTTCGTCACACCACTTCATTCACTTTTTAAAACACATAGATTCTCTTCTTCAACCTTGAGGGCAACGCTACTGATGACTCATTCTACTCTGATAAAAATGTCTCTTTTCACAATTGGCGGATGCTGATTAGCTACATTTATGTGCATATTCTCTGTAAGAAAGTGTGTGCACTGTTCTAGTGTATCTATCACACCCAGAGGAGCTGTTACAAGATATAAGGGGACATAAAGAAACAAATGCAGCATATTCTGCCTATATAAAGATGACTCATCTTTAAAGTAAGTGGTTTGCAAAACAGTGTGAAGATAGAACGCTACTGCTTAATCTAAACAGCCATACTGCAACCAAATATTATTAGTGAAGCAGTGCATGAGAGAAGAAAAGCTGTAGATAACATTTATTTTCACCACTGAGAAGGATTTGGTCACACACACGTAGTTAGAGTAATGTTGAGGGAGTACTTTTAAAGTTTGAGAGAAGAGGGATGTTGATGAGGGGCTCTCACCTGTATGTTAACATGGATTTGTTAGCATTTGCTCCACACCAACGATGAAGAATGGTTTTGTTTTGTGGAAAATAGAGTCGATGTTTACCACATTCACGGGTTTGAATGAAAACATGGATAAGGGAGGAAGAATAAATCCCGTTAGACGTGTGTGTGTGTGTGTGTGTGTGTGTGTGTGTGTGTGTGTGTGTGTGTGTGTGTGTGTGTGTGTGTGTGTGTGTGTGTGTGTGTGTGTGTGTGTGTGTGTGGAAAGCAGGTGTTCCTGTTGCAAATCCAAGATGTGACGGATTAACTGAATAATGCATAAGGACCCAACTCACCAACCCCAGATGACTACTTCCTGCCAATAAATTTCATATTAGTTGTGCTGATGATTGCCAAAAAAATCTTTTTTTTTTCAGTCATTTTGTTGCAGTATATTTGCACTTTATCTGTGCATATCAATATAGTAGCAATTGCTATTTTCATTCTGTTGTGGAGCAATTTTCTAAAGAATTTTTTTTTCACTATTCAAAATGACAGATTGATGTTTTTCATATCAAATAAGGGAAGATCAACATTTTTCACATACAGTGCTCTGCATAAATGAGTACACCCCCTTTAAAAAGTATGAGTTGAATCAGCAGCTCAGTGAACAAACACCCCACAAGAAAAACTACTACATCTAGTATTTTGTGTGACCACTGTGATTTTCAAGGACAGCACCAAGTCGTTTAGGCATGGAATGAACAAGATGGTAACATATTGCAACATCTTCTTTTTCCATTCTTCAAGAATAGCCTCTTAGAGGCTCTTCAGTATAGAGCAGTTCATTGTTGAGTTCATGATACCATCAATGAAATGCAGCTCCCCAACACCAGCAGCCCACATAAGGACACCAACACCACCATGTTTCCCTGTAGGCACCATCTATTTCTCTTTGAAATCCTCACCTTTGCAACACCATACGGTTTAGAAACCATTAGTTCAAACAGTGATCTTTGGCTCAACACTCCAGTGTATAGCGTCCCAGTAGTCTTCATCTTTTTCAGCATGGGCTCTATCAAATCCTAGGCGTGTTTTTTTGTGCATGGACTTTAGGAGAGGCTTCTTTGTGGAACATGCATGTCATTCCTCTGCAGTATGTACCGTGTGGTGTGACGGCAAACAGTCACTCCAGTTTGGCTTTCTACAGCTTTAGCTAACTACAGTGAAATTGAATGGTGATTTTCTTTAACCTGTCATGTTGAGCTGTAATTGTTTGACCCACGACATGAAGAATCACTACTCGAGGCAAAAGGTAAGTAAAAAATGATTTATTTTGACTTGTTGAGGTGTGGTTGAAGGCCTGAGATCGGGAGGGTCCAATAGAGTTCTGCAGCAGAAACAAGGATGAGTAGTTTGCAGATAAACGAGGATAATGCGCAGACGGTTTCCTGAAGGTCTTGGAGCTGGAGAGGAGGGTGAGTCAGGTCTGGCTGAGTGAGGCGTCCTTGAGATGAGGATGATGGCTGGGAGCAGCGCGCAGGAGTCCAAAGGTGTCCGGGCTGGCAGGTGGGCATTGGAGAGCGGGCGGTCGGAGCGAGCGGCGTGGCTGGCAGGCAGGGCTGATCCGGGGAGTCTCTTCCATGAGATGTAGAGTAGTTTAGTGGACGAGAGGTACCTGAGGGAGCCGGAGGACAAGCAGGTGAGTACCCAGGTTGCGGGAAACTCCAGAGGCAAACAAGACTGAAACAGGCAGAGCACAGGTTAGATACTACCCAAAACTGAGTAATCATCTGGCACTGGTGAGTTGTCACGCCACTCCTTAAACCCCCTGATGCTGATGAGGAGATTAGCAGCAGCTGCTCTCCGGGGCACGCCCACTTGCAGACAGAAAGACTCAGCTCCAAACAGAGGTTAACTCAGCACAGACCGTGACACAACCGTTCTCATCAGAAGACACTCCTGTCCAGATATTAACTTCCGTGGGCAGCCTGGACTTCTCTGTAAGATGGTTGCACGTCCATCTTTCTTACATTATTGGATCACTTTTGCTACATTACATTTTGACTGATATGTAAAGCTTTGCTGATCTTGTAGCCCTCACCTTTTTGTGTAAATTGGGGTGTTCTCATTTTTGCAACATGAATGGATTTGTTTTCAAAGTCTCTTTTTGTGTGTGCAAATTAACAAATCTTGTTTGCAATCAATGGCCCACAATTGTGGGAGTATTTTGTAGTTTGTCATCTCATAGAAAATGTTGATTCTGAAAGGAAACTAAAAGTTTTCTGACAAATGTAGTGAGATGTACTCATTTATGCTGAGCACTGTATATTAAAAACACAAACTCCAGGAGCAGTCAGAGCAGTTTTGCATCCAATTCATAAATATGTATTTTTATTTAATCTCAATGTTTATGAACATATAAATGCAACAATGAATAATATAAATTGTTATACAAATGATTCTGAAAAGAAAGATGCAATGATAACAATGCGTTGAAGCAAAGAAACACCAAAATCAGGCAGACTTAGACATCAATAGGAATTTTTCATGCTGTTGTTGTGAAAACATTAATTTTTGTGAGTGTAGATACACCCGCCTTCAGTGGCTGTACAATGGAGCAGAAGATGACAGGACTCTGAGTCTTATTTCCTGATATTTGTGTTGTGGAGATGCTAATGCTAATGGTTAGCTTCTACTAGCCGAGATCTCTGCTCTCTCTTGGACGCTAAGCTAACAACAGCCTTCCCCGTCACTAATGCAGGAAATTGGGGTGAAAATCTATTTTCACTAGAGCTGGGGATTATTTTTCTGTTGCAAAGTAAATAAAAACCAGAAAATCGCAACTACAGGTCCTTCTAAAATAAATTAGAATATTGTGATAAAGTTCATTCTTGTCTGTTATGTACTGATAAACATTAGACTTTCATCAATATTAGATTCATTACACACAACTGAAGTAGTTCAAGCCTTTTCTTGTTTCTAATATTGATGATTTTGGCATACAGCTCATGAAAACCCAAAATTCCTATCTCAAAAAATTAGCATATCATGAAAAGGTTCTCTAAACGAGCTATTGACCTAATCATCTGAATCAACTAATTAACTCTAAGCACCTGCAAAAGATTGCTGAGGCTTTTAAAAACTCCCAGCGTGGTTCATTTCTCAAAACCGCAATCATGGGTAAGACTGCCGACCTGACTACTGTCCAGAAGGCCATCATTGACACCCTCAAGCAAGAGGGTAAGACACAGAAAGAAATTTCTAAATGAATAGGCTGTTCCCAGAGTGCTGTATCAAGGCACCTCAATGGGAAGTCTGTGGGAAGGAAAAAGTGTGGCAGAAAACGCTGCACAACAAGAAGAGGTGACCTGACCCTGAGGAAGATTGTGAAGAAGGATCAATTCCAGACCTTGGGGGACCTGCGGAAGCAGTGGACTGAGTCTGGAGTAGAAACACCAGAGCCAACGTGTACAGGTGTGTGCAGGAAATGGGCTACAGGTGCCACATTCCCCAGGTCAAGCCACTTTTGAACCAGAAACAGCAGCAGAAGCGCCTGACCTGGACTACAGAGAAGCAGCACTGGACTGATGCTCAGTGGTCCAAAGTACTTTTTTTGGAAGAAAGCTAATTTTGCATGTCATTCGGAAATCAAGGTGCCAGAGTCTGGAGGAAGACTGGGCAGAGGGAAATGCCAAAATGCCTGAAGTCCAGTGTCAAGTACCCACAGTCAGTGATGTCTGGGGTGCCACGTCAGCTGCTGGTGTTGGTCCATTGTGTTTTATCAAGGGCAGGGTCAATGCAGCTAGCTATCAGGAGATTTTGGAGCACTTCATGCTTCCATCTGATGAAAAGCTTTATGGAGATGAAGATTTCATTTTTCAGCATGACCTGGCACCTGCTCACAGTGCCAAAACCACTGGTAAATGGTTTACTGACCATGGTAATACTGTGCACAATTGGCCTGCCAACTCTCCTGACCTGAACCCCACAGAGAATCTGTGGGATGTTGTGAAGAGAAAGTTGAGAGACGCAAGACCCAACACTCTGGATGAGCTTAAGGCCGCTATCGCAGCATCCTGGGCCTCCATAACACCTCAGCAGTGCCACAGGCTGATTGCCTCCATGCCACGCCGCATTGAAGCAGTCATTTCTGCAAAAGGATTCCCGACCAAGTATTGAGTGCATAACTGAACATAATTATTTGAAGGCTGACTTTTTTGTATTAAAAACACTTTCTTTTATTGGTCGGATGAAATATGAAATTTGTTGAGACAGGAATTTTGGGTTTTCATGAGCTGTACGCCAAAATCATCAACATTAGACACAATAAAAGGCTTGAACTACTTCAGTTGTGTGTAATGAATCTAATATATATGAAAGTCTAATGATTATCAGTACATTACAGAAAATAATGAACTTCATCACAACATGCAAAATTTTTTAGAAGGACCTGTAAATACGCCAAAAATTTAATAAACTGGTACTGTAAAAGAGTCAATAATACATGCCATTCATTTTGTATATTACTGTTTTTTTTGTGTTACGGCAGGTTGTGTTCTGGTGACATGTAGAGCTTGGGAGTTCAGGTCGCTGAGCCTTAGAGATGGTTAGAGTCAGAGTTTTGTTCTCCGTGCTGCTTTGCTGTGGTCACTCACGCGCGTGTGGTAAACAAAGTAACTAGGAAACACAAACTCAATCAACTGAGGCAATGACTCATTCCCAACCTGGGAAGAGCATTCTATGTTTTTCTGTCAAGTTCATGTCCGGATCAGATTATCATTTTGTAGTATAATCAACTAAACAAAAGAGATTTTAAAATCAATTACTCTGCGGCAGTCAAAAAGTTTTAATACCTTCCAAAGTAAGACGACAGTAAAGTTTTGTCCCATGCTCTTACATGTTTTATCGGCAGTGGACAGAATATTTTCAGCGTCTGCAAACTGCACAGCACCCTGTTCTGAGCTTGCCTTTTTTCTTGTTGCAAGCTGTTGGCAGCAGGAGCAAGAGCAGGAGCAGGATATCTGCAGAAAAAAATAAAAAACCCAAAGGTGGCGGCAAAGGGAAGCTTTGCTACAGATTGAGTTTGTTATTAGTTCACCTTTGCATGCATGCGTGTGTGTGTGTGTGTGTGTGTGTGTGTGTGTGTGTGTGTGTGTGTGTGTGTGTGTGTGTGTGCTTGCCCTCGCATGAACACATGTATTCTCTTTCTGGACTTTGCTCCACCTTTCAGGAGAATTTGATCAATGTGGACACCATATGGTGAAACTAATGATTAATGTTTTCCAAGGCCTGAGTGCACCCACACACACGTAGATGTAATCTTAACAGATACTGAAGCGTGTATCCTGGGACGTGCACATGCTCCTATCCACAAACACACAACGATTCACTCACACAGTGGTAAACAACAAATCCACCTGAAATGGGGTTTTCTGTGGTTTGTATTGGTGAGTGAAGTATTCCAGACTTAAAGTAAACAGTGCAACAATGATGCTGTTGCTATAGATGTACGCTAAAATGGCAAACACAAAAAATCTGGATATATTTGATATGATTCACGATATTAATGATTCTCAAAGCAAACACTACTGGAGTTTGTTTGTTTCTAATTATAATTGGTTACTCTGAGGTTCTCATGCAGGCTGAACATGAAAATAGTTTCCTGCGCATATATCCTGTATTAGCTTAAGATATAAATAAGATCGTGAAACTTTAGGATTTGAAAAGCCTGTCAAATCTACGTCACACTGACAGTTAACATTCATTGACTCGTTGATCTTGGCTCACAATGGAGAAGGCTCTTGTTGTTTTAATGTCCAGGAATCAGCAGCGGATGTCTCGGCTGGTAGAAGCTAACTGTTAGCATTAGCAACCTTACCACATGGCAGAAGCTCCTCAAGGCTTGTGTACGGTAGCATGACTTGGGTTGCGAATGACCACAGTCACCAATTCTTGTATAATTGTGTGCACTGAAACTCCAATTTCCCTCTGGGATTAATAAAGCATTTTTGAATTGACTTGAATTGAATTATTTGTGGAGATGAAACATCATTGTTACAAGTCATTGACTATGTTTACATGCAGCCAATATCCGGGTTATGACCGGGTTAAGGTCGGTATTCGGGTTTCTGAGTTGATCAGAATAACCCGTTTACAAGCATAAATAGAAAGAGTTGCCCCTAACTTGCATAACCCGATTTATATATATATATATATATATATATATATATATATATATATATATATATATATATATATATATATATATATATATATATATATATATATATATCAGACATCACGCTAAACCAGGGGTCAGCAACCTGTTCCCATCAAAGAGCCATTATTACCCGTTTCCCACAGTAAAGAAAACACCGCAGCAGCCGCGGCGTTGTGGGCGGGGCCTACCCTCAGACAGCAGAGCACTGCTCACAACAGATGACAGCAGCCGGTACCGGTCGCTCGTGTACGTCAAAGTTATCTTTCAAAAGAAGATAATCAATAAAACGATTTATATAACATGGATCCAGAAGTTGTAGCCCTTCTCTGCCTACAATATTTTGATATTTTTTACCCTGTTGGTGGTTTTACTGAGCAGGTGCCACTTTTGTCATACGTTTCTTTTTAAAACATGTTTAGACTGTTCAGAATACAAATCCAGGCTCTGTCACGTTTGATTGTTGTAATTAAACTTTGTAGGTGGGGAAGGTCAGAAAAGGATCCGTTCATTTTGTTTTTCCCTCATTTACAGCGACGGAGATAACGGCGCAGTGCGCCTGGCTCTGGTGTTAATCAGGTTAAATTTGTAACAATTTTCACAAGAAAACAGAACAGTTAAAAGCAGGGCTTGTGTTGACCGGACAGTTCCTGTATTTGACCGTTTATTTTGACGGAGAAAGAATAGAAAGAATTACCCCGACGCATGCAGACGAACTGACACTTTATTCGTTACGCACATCGCAGATGTAGCTAAATCACTCAAGAAAAGATTTCCTTCTGAACATCTGAGCTGGACACCGCTCAGCGCAGCTCACTGTCAGCGCGTACATAAGGTCCACAGCGAGCTGAAGATGTGGAGAGGGGCTTGGAGCACGTTGCAGAACCAGAGCACATGCGGGAAGATTCCTTCCACTGAAGCGAGAGTTTTCCAAACCCGGTCTCTCAGAAAGACTTGTCACTTAGAAAATGTTCCCTGATGATGAAACTTTGGCTGAATTGTGCTTGTTCCTGTCTCCAATGTGGCGTCTGAGGAGAGTCCCAGAATCTCACATCGTCTTCAGCTCAGAAAGCGCCTATATGATTACGCACAAGCGTGACGCATCAACCCGGTCACACAGTAGACCGGGTTGGAAATGTTCAGGTTTACGCAGACAATCTTTACATTTAGAATTAGCTTACAGATGTAAAATTTATGCAGTAAAATATAAAGCTTTTTATTTAAATATCCATTCATTATTTTACAAGCACAGAGAGCCGCATCAGATGGATGGAAGAGCCGCATGCGGCTCCAGAGCCACGGATTGCCGACCCCTGAGCTAGGGCATGTGCGGAGGGCACACACACACAAGCAAAATATACTTGATTTAAATTACGTTTATTGGGCCCACTTACTTTTTCTTAGGCTCACCCACAAATGAGTTTCTGGCTACGCTAATGGTGACTTTTGACAGACTTCTCTGAGCTCCGCAGCCATTACACTTTCCACCTCGGGCACCCCCTAGCGGCAGCACCACACTTTGGGAATCCCTGCTCTAAATGATAAATGACCCGCACTTGTATGGTGCCTCTCAGAGTAAGGACTCCAAAGCGCTTTACAGTACAGTGTATCATTCATCCATTCACACACGCATTCACACACTGATGGTGATGAGCTATAATGTAGCCACAGCTGCCCTGGGGCGCACTGACAGAGGTGAGGCTGCCGGGCACAGGTGCCACCGGTTCCTCCGACCACCACCAGCAGGCAAGGCGGGTTAAGTGTCTTGCCCAAGGACACAACAGCAGAATTCTCTGTCCGTAGCCGGGATCGAACCTGCAACCTTCCGATTACTGGACAACCCGCTCAACCTGTTGAGCTACTGCTGCCCTGAAGTTAAATGCAGACAAGCCAATGGAGGGCAACAGAATTTTATCTCACAGGAAATAGGATTCCAGAGATGTTTCTGCACCCACGAAGAGATATCCAAAAACCTTCTGGGGAATGTTTTCAGCCCATCGCTATCCAAGGGTCTGATTACGGCTGTCCAGTGTTGTTTTTTGGTTTGATCTGGTGGACCCAGAATTCTCTCCTCAGGATCTTTTATTGGTTTAATCTGTTTTATGGGAAAGATAATTTTTTTGTCAAATTTTCACTTTTGGTTTTTTTCATTCCTTCACAAAGTCTTTCAGAGAAATATGTTGTTTATACCTTTTTATTCTGAAGTCTTGGCCTATTTTTAAACTCCAAATGATGGTACTGGCAATAAAATAACCTGCAATATTAAAGGTTAAATGTTTTTTTTCTTCTTTTGGGAGGCAACACTTAACTTTTTGCATCTTGTTGTTGTCCAGCTTCTTTTTAGCTCCATGTTCATTTTCAATTAAATTTAGAGTTGAAATGATTTGCATGTGAGCTCTTGCATTTCAATTTAAATTGTACAAAGCATCTCAACTTCCATAACAAGGATTGTGGCATTTAAAGCACATTTTATTTGCTCAAACCTACTGAGAGCGCAGAGAGTTTGCCTTCCATTTTCATGTGTTTTGTACCAAGCTGAAAATTGTGCTTGTTGATGGTCCTGGATTAGCTTATTTCGGATTTACTAGAGAGTGCTGGGTTGTCTAAACAAGCCAGAGAGGATTCGGATGTGGGGTGGGAGTGTGTGGGTGCTTATTTATTTATTTATTTATTTATTTATTTTGCCTAAAAGCATGTGCCATGTTGTGCATCTGTTTACCGCTGCAAAGTTTGCACTCGTTGTGTACAAGGACTTTTTGAACAAAGTTTGTCTTTGTGCAAAAAAGGTGTGCATCAACTCTGAAGGTGCACTTTTGATTTGGTGCGCATGTGTGAAAAAACTCATTCATATTTATATTATGTGTGAGAAAGCACGTGTGGGGTCCTTTCCTCTATGCGTACAAAAAAATTTGAATATGAACACATGATTTATGCAAGTGTTGAAATTATTTGATGGTCTTGAGTTGGAAAAGGGTAGAATACCTTCTCCAGGTCAGGGAGGATCTGCCCCAAGTAGAGGAGTTCAAGTATGTTGGGGTCTTGTTCACAAGTGAGGGAAAGATGGAGCATGAGATCGACAGGTGGATTGGTGCTGCATCTGCAGAGATGCGGTCAGGAGAAGGAACGACATTGCAGATACAAGCGGTCGAAATAAAATTTTTCTGCAGGGTAGCTGGGCTCTCTCCTAAACTGGGCGGACACTGTGCAACCTTTGAACTTGTAGCGTTCAGCTTCAGCTCAAACTGCACGACTTCCTCGCAGATCAAATCTCGTGAGTGATGTTTTCACACTGTACGACCCAGTTCTCTGATGCGACCTGACTGCTCCCACCGGATGTCTGGTAGCAACACGTCAAACCTAAAAATATGCTAAAAACAGCACACAGGTGCTTATGGGGGTTGGAGGAGGAAGACGAAAGAAAGAAAGTAAATCAATGTTTTATTAATTTTACATAAACACGGCAAACATGCTTTCTTGACAATCCTTGTCACTGTGTGCAAAAATAAAGTGTAGAAATAAAAATGAACAACGTGTGTTAGTAACGAAATAGCTGGCGAGCCGTGTTGATGCATGTTTGCTCATGGGTCGTGAGCGATTCTGGTACTTGTTGGGTCGCAGCCACTCGCAGCGCCACTTCAACAGTGCAATACCCTCACGAGGGACATGCAAACTATAAAACGCACCAGAAATTTGTGCAAGGTTACGATTGCTGATCAGTAGCTGGTCACGTGGTGTTAATTGCCTCTCATAACCTTCTGTATATTACACTACACGCTCAGCGCAAAACTCACCCCAATCTTGTAGATTCTCACACGAGGGGAAAATCGTCTGAAAAAGTGAAAAAGTTGTACATTTTACGCCCAGTTTTAGAGATAGGGTTAGAAGCTCAGTCATCCAGTGGGGGCTCGAAGTAGATTTGCTGCTCCTCACATCGAGAGGAGCCGCTGAGGTGGCTAAGGCATCTGATTAGGATGCCTCTCTGGTGAGGTTTTCTTGAGACTTCCAACCAGGAGACCTAAAGGAAAACCCAGGACACTCTGGAAGGACAATGTTTCTCAGCTGGCCGTGGGACGAGGAACTGGCACAAGTGGCTGGAGAGAGCAAAGTCTGGGCCTTTCTGCTTAGGCTAATGCCCTTGCGACCCGACTCCGGGTAAGAGGAAGAGAATGAATGGGAAAAGCCCAAGACACATTAATGGTATGTGAATAGATTTTCAACAGTTTTATAATAGAAGCAGTTCAAAACTTCAGAAAATGTTCCCAGTTAAACTTTTGAGGAATTCATTTTTTTCATTAATCCCTTTAATTCTTTCCTACATAAGCATAAATTGTTAAAATGAATGAAATTAAAAGTATAAAATGGTCAAATTTGAGTTCCTCACTGAGAAAAAGCTCTAGATAATTATTATAGATGGTAAAATCTATCATGCTAACTAAACTGTGGTGGAATTTGCAGAAACGCTGAACCACTGCTGCTCCTCAAACATATAAATCTTTCTGCAGGATTAAGCATCTTGAGAATCTGAAGTGTTACCATAGAAAAAGACGTACAGCAAATATAGATTTTTTTTAACTTTAAGCTCACAAAGCTTGTTTTAAGCAATATCCTGAACATCCATTTATGTTGCAGAATCTATTTCTGCGTCAGGGGAGATGGCTGTGAGACAAAGGCAAACGTGGTACTCACACAGAGAGAGTCAGCAAGCATTAAATAATGCAAAATGTGATCAGATCCATGCTGGTGGATTCATGTGCATGCATGATTTATTTGCACACACCTCTCCATTTTTTTTAAATGTACCTATATTGCTGGTGAGAGAACAAAAAGAAACCTTCAACGCTTGATGCAAAAAACTTTTATCAGACACAAAAATAAAACTGTACATGGAAATGATTGTGATATGATTTAAAATACAGTGCATTGTTATGGCTTAACTTTGAAAAATATCCATTCATTTTAAAGCATTCATTCAGCTTCATTCTGATTTTGTCCTCCAGTTTTGGCCATAAACAGGTGCGAGTACTGCAACTATCCACAAATGCGTGCTATTCATCAAGCATGAGCAGATCTGAGTAAATGTCATCATGCTCTATTTTAATTTACTAAATATCCCAAAGCAGATTTATGAAAAGTAAAAGTCGTGTTCTGAGGACTTTTTCCACACAAATTCATAATTTATAAACTTCTGCAGTTGCTCTTATCACATTGGCATTACTTTGTTGGGCTGCACAAGGCTGCAAAAGCTACATTCAGGCAGACAAATACAGGTTTCTAGTATTGTGAGTTGCTTAGTGACCCTATATCTACATTGTGTCTGTGTACATTTGCTGGTAGTGCATGTATTATCTGTCAAAAAATGACTGACAGCCAGCTGTGGGGTACCACAGATAAGACCTGCCTCTCACTCATCACGCCCCCAACCCCCCCCCCCCCCCCCCCCCCCCCCCCCCCCCCCCCACCCCATTTATTGCCTCCACACAACCTTGCAACTGAGGATAACACTGAATACCTTCCACCATCTGATAAACGTGTGCACTGCTCCACCAACTGAGGTAGTTGCTGTTTATCACCATGTAAAAACTTTCGGAAATATTGTGGTTTTTTATCGGTAGTTGGGGGAATGAAGAAGTGAGTAATATGACAAAGATCCACCTACAGATGAGATATTGCTGGTGTTTTTTTCTGCACATTCTTGAACAGCTGTCCACACCATTTCTAATCTGTACTTTTGAAGCTTGACATGAGTGGCACCATAGAATGATGGTCTGTTGATGAGAAAGCAGATTTGTTTCTGTAATTTGGCTTGTTGGTTGTAAAGTCTTGTTTTTATCCCTTACCCTCAAAGAGGAAAGGAGAGTGATCACGTTTCTGCTGTGTCTTTGTGTTTGGAAGGTTCTCAAAGTCTTATTTAGATAAATATACTTTACTGCACTTTTAGGTAATATTTCACCATCTGCAGTTATGGTCAACACTGACTTTCTAAAATTCTCATGAATCATCAGATTTTAAAAGGAACTCTGGCTATGAGGAGGTGTATGCACTAATAAGCCACGTGTTTTCTGTTGTACCAAACTATGTTGTTAGAAACACACAAAATATTGCTGTTTATTTATAAATCTTAAATATTTAGTAAATTTTTGGACATACGTAGGACGCCATGTTTTCCGTACGCAATGCACTCTGGGGGCGATGACGTATATTGGTTGCACTTGGAAGAATAGCTATTGACGCTAGTGTTTGTTTACGTGATTACCGTATTAATAATTAAGTAAAATGCTGCATTGTGCTGCTTTTGGTTGTAATTTCCAGTCAAAGGGCAACAAGGGGAGTGATGTGAGTTTACACAGCTTTCCCACTGGCAAGAAGAGGAGAAACCAGTGGGGAGATGCCTGTGGACGGACACAACTTCCCAAAGATCCGCAGCTGTGTTCCCAGCATTTTTCTCCTGATGCGTTTGAGGATAATAGTCGACCACAACTACTTAAAGAGCTCACCGGAGCGGCTGGGTATAAGAGAAGGCGGAAACGTAATGCTTTACCGACCATTTTCCCACACAAGGAGCCTAAACGCCCTCGGAGAGACAAGAGACGCAGGACACTGTCCTGAGCCGTCAACCCGCTCCTGCAGCTGTCGCTTCTGTCATGTTCGGTAAACCATCGGACACGCCACTCTTCACGGAAGAAGTTGAAAATTCACCTCTCCGGTCAGTAAAACAAGCAGTATGTGTAGCAATACAGTGTTCTCCAAATTTATAATATCTGCAAAAATGATTAAAGTCATTTCACTGAATATCCTAATCATCTGTAAAGTACACGACAGCTCTGGATTCATAATTGAATAAGTTTGATCACACGATAGCTTACAGTTAACTTCTGCTGACAAATATGTGAGCTCTTGACAACAAACACTCTCCCTCTCAGTTACCATGGAGACGCATTTGCCGCACACGCACCACCATTTTCATCCCGCCCTTCTTGCTCTTCATTTTGATGCTTGTTTTGTGAAACAAATAAAATAAAATAAAACGTTTCCCAAAAATTTTGTGTATTTCCTTTTTTTTCTCTCTCCTAACCCCCGAAAAACCCTACATGTTCTCCTACGACAAGCCCAAAGGAGAACAGTCAATAACAGTCTCCTCTCTTTGGATCATACAGCGTGAGAACATGACTCGTTAACTTTGGTATGCGAGGAAGTCCTACAGTTTGAGGAGCTCAAAAAGCTGAAAAGTTCACACAGTGTGTGCCCGGCTCAAAGGGTTTGTGGGAAGAAGTTTTGCACCGGTGCTGTGTGACCTTTTGCAAATTCAGGTCACTCATCGGCTTCACTAAATCTTGTGTCCTGTTCTTTGCCCATCATTTAACAGAAGCCATTTGTTATCAAGCACAAAAAGGTTCACATAAACCTTTTTGCCTGCAGCATTTTTTAAACCAACTTCATTCTTGTGCAGAATTTTTGTTTAAAATGAAACAGTTGCACCAGATGTGCATAAAACTGCATAAATGATAATTGTGAGTATTTTTCAGAACAATCATAAAAGTGAGCTTTTAAAAAAGTGAAACATGGTATGCATTAAAGTCGGCCAGAAAATAAGTGTCTGGCTCACGTGAATCTCAAGTGCTGGATGCTGATGCGTTTTGGCAGCCGTGACTCAGGTAAACAAAATGCACAAAGATGCCATCATGAATAGTCAAAGCCCACCACGTCACTTTTAATTACGGTTTTCATTTGTGTGTGCGCCAGGGAAGCATTGTGTACAATTTATCTCAAAAATGGATAAACATATCCGTCAAATTAAAAGGGATCAGAGGAGGCGGCGAAAGAGGCGCCTTTGTGATGAATCCCCCAGAAATCCTCCTCACAGTAGCGTAATGGATTTGGGTTTAATTACAAACTTGTTCACACATACACACACACACACACACAC
>SSNQ01034506.1:803213-815537 GCA_006942095.1 Nothobranchius kuhntae
TAGATATTCTTGGAACCACCAGTAGACCTGCAGTCTGAGAGCAAAGTGCTCGGTTAGGAACATATGGAACAATCAGATTACTGATGTATGATGGACCTTGATTATTAAGAGCTTTATATGTGAGAAGAAGGATCTTAAAATCTATTCTGAATTAACAGGTAGCCAATGTAGGGAAGCTAAGACAGGAGAGATATGATCTCTCTTTTTAATTCTCATCAGAACTCTAGCTGCAACATTTTGGACAAGCTGAAGACTTTTAACTACATTCTGTGGACTTCCTGAGAGCAATGAATTACAGTAATCCAGTCTTGATGTAATAAATGCATGAACTAGTTTTTCAGCATCACTCCTGGAAAGTATGCTTCTAATCTTAGCAATATTCCGAAGGTGGAAAAAGGAAATCCGACAAACTTGTGAAACCTGGGATTTGAATGACATGTCCTGGTCAAAGATAACACCAAGGTTCCTTACTTTGTTCTCGGAGATTAATGTAATGCCATTAAGGTCAGGCGATTGGCTAAGCAATTTCCTTTTCTGGATTTCTGGTCCAAAGATGAGAACTTCCGTCTTGTCTTGATTTAAAAGCAAGAAGTTAAGAGTCATCCAATTTTTTATGTCCTCAAGACAAGCCTGTAATCTACCCAACCGATTAGGTTCATCAGGGTTAATGGATAAATATAACTGAGTAGAAAGAAATCGGCCGTAACAGATCACTGCACAAGGGAAAACCATGTAATGGACTGGGACAACACAAGGATCATAAACACCGAACAACAGAAATGCAAAAGATGGATAAAAAAAGCTATAGAGATAAGGAGACGTGGATGTGGGACCATGAACAGAGACGATGGAGTTTACTCATTGGATCGCGCATGGGAGTGCATCGTCGGAGAGGGGAGAGCGGGCAGCAGAGGGCGACAACGTCCTCTGCTGCCCGCGGATAAAGGGGGTAAGAAGTGACGCCATCATCAGCGTCAGCTCTGAAGATGTTTGCAGTCGCAAATGAAACGTCAGCAAGGTAAAGAAAAACCTTAACTGTGTTTAAAAAAGAACCAAAGATGAAATAATCATTGTTGTCTGATAGTGTAGACATTTTTACTTCGCGGTTTATCTTAATATTAGTTGGCTCATGTTAGTGTTAGCTTGTTGTTAGCGCTAGCTACAGCAAACTGCAGCAGAGTTTTTGTAATTCCACGTTCAACCAGTAGGGTGGAGGAGCAGAAAACTGATGTTACTTTAAACATGGATTTGATTAAATTTAATGGAGAACATTATGGAAGATGCAAAACAACTGTAAAAGTTTGCCATCTCAAATAAAAAAAATGTTAGTGTAACAGAAAACAACATCATGTATAGAGGGTACAGACAGCTTGAATATAAAATAAAATTATTTTATTCATCAGGTAAACTGAAACGTTGGAAGAACAAAACTTGGATAAGAAACTTGTCTCAAAAGGAAACTGTGGAAAGAAAAAAAATCTCTTGCAGGAGTATAAACCAAATGTAAACCTGCTTCAAACGAGCTGCAAAAGCACCAAAACCTGCAGAACACAGAAACAAAAACACACCTGTCTCTCTCAGTGTGGTTCACATGCAACCAAGTGGCCCACTGGCAGCATGAGAAGCCTCCTCCCCAAACATTTAAGCTCCACTCCTAATAAGCAGAGTGGATCCAGCTACACTGAGTTACCTGCAGGAGAACTGGCTGGACGATAGCTATGCCTCACTGTGCTGTAGGCTGCAAAAAAGTTTAGTTTTTCTATAAATTATACATTTGGGGGGGGGGGGGGGGGGGGGGGGGGGCACTAACTGTGATTAAAAATACCACCTCAAGCCATTCCAAATATCTTTGCCAGAGTTTGCCATCGCAGGTTCAGTGGGTTGATTTCAGTGATAGAACACTCTACAATACATGTGATTAAATGTAAAAGTGCACCTGCCTCCTTTGTTCATAGATCCAGTATTCTTCCATCTTTGGCTGAGTTTTGTTCCCAGTCTTTCAAACCTTTTGAAAAACCCTCAGCAGCCTCGTTGAGCCAAATCCTTTGACGGCCATTGTTCAAAGTTGGAAGTTAAGCAGAAGCCAAACTGGATGCAGGGGCGCAGATAGGATTTTCAAACTGGGGGGGACAAAGTTCCAATGTACCCTCCCCCAAACACATGCACGCACACGCACGCACACGCACGCACACACGCACACACACACACACACACACACACACACACACACATACACAAACTATTGCAACCGCCTTAACAAGAGCTCAGTCAGTTTGTGTGATTTCCTCCAATAGTTTACGTAAAAACTAACACCTTTATATACGTGTTTGAAGCCATTACGCAACAAAGCTCTGCCTGATCAACACTATAAATGATAAATGATCCGCACTTGTATAGTGCCTCTCAGAGTAAGGACTCCAAAGCGCTTTACACTGCAGTGTATCATTCATCCATTCACACACATTCACACACTGATGTTGATAAGCTACGATGTAGCCACAGCTGCCCTGGGGCGCACTGACAGACACTCCCCACTATTTAATTCAGTCATTTGTTATTCTCCCAATCAATTGCTAACCAAAACCTCATGCTTTATGCGAAACGTTAAATGATTTTCCGCATACCAATCTCTACAGAAAACAAAAAAGCCCTAAAAAACTGCAAATAAAATATATTTAAAAAACGAAATTCACTTATCACTTAGAGCAGTGGTTCCCAAACTTTTCAGCCTGACCAACAGATGTTCCTTCGTATTTTTACGTTATTTATAAATTGTCATTCAATTCAATTCAATTCAATTCAAAAATACTTTATTAATCCCAGAGGGAAATTGATTGCTGTAGTAGCTCAGGATAATAATAATAATAATAATAATCAAGTCATCCTATTTGGAAAGTTTTCATTTATACATAAATATATAAATCTCTTTTTAAATTTTATATTTTACTTTTTTATGATTATGTGGCACACTTGACTTCCATACTTAACGCATCGGCATCTGCCTCTTTTTTACAGCTTTTTTTTACATTGTCGCTACGTCTGTCAGTTAGCGGTGTCTTTACCATCATTTCTACATCCATCACGTCCCAGAGAAGGTTAAACCAACATCAAACCCAACGTTTGGAGCTTGTAAACTCCACACACCTCTAGTGAGGCACCAGCTGTCTGATGCTGCAGCAGCGTCAATCGTCCCAGATAGATGAGTGAATTTCTTCATCAGAGTCAATATTCTGCTTCATAATCAGAGTCAGTCATTACCAGACAAAGTGATCAGTCAACAAAGACCAGACCTGGCGGCAATTATACGTTTTATCTAATATTTGCGCTCTACATGCTGCGCACATCTCCTCCTCTCCCCGACTGGGAGCCTCACGGCGGGAGGCATTTTTCAAGCTCTAAAAACTCCAAAACTTTGCTCAGCCTGAAGGTTACACATCTCCACTATCTTCTGGTGTAAAGTAGTAACTTCATGAGGGATCATATTTGTAGATGAGACTTGTTAAAGTCAGCAATGAGGCTTTGGCACTTAAAATGAGTAAGTTCCAACACCGACAACAATGTACTGAAACTAGAACCAACATGCATAAACAGACAGATCGGTCCCGCCTACTTACACTGTTGGTCTTTTTTAAATATGCAGTAATCGTTGCTTGCCTTTTTCGCTTCATCCTGCGTCCTAGCAGCAACTCCTTTGGCGCGTCTGGAGTCGGTGTTAGTTTATGTCATGCTGCATTCACTGTAATTGGAAAAAGGAGCTTCAAGCGCTAAACCTCCGATTTTGTTTTCTTTCTGGCCTTAGTTGGGGCGACGGATCGGGGTCGATCTGAATCTGGGGGGGACAGATCCCCCCATCCCCCACCCTATCTGCGCGCCTGACTGGATGTGCTGGCTTTTACCCAGTGTTGCCAGATGTACGATAATTATCGTATTTGTACTATAATTTTGGGCTCTGTACGATGTACGATCAATAGTTTCAAAAATCCTCAAATGTACGATAATTTCACATTGCATCTAGTAACACCGTCTTTTGCTGTGGCTTTCCCAAGTCAATTACATAATTTTAAACTGTTCTGAAGCCAGATTTCACCTCAGTGCTTACAGGTTTATAAATGTCTCCTGCAAACTAATGAAAAAGAGAAGTTTGAAAATGATGTGAAAAATGCTGAAATCAAGCTATGTGGCTTTTTAGCCCAGCACAACATTGCAATGAGAAGCACAGACCACTTAGTAGAGGTGATTAAAGGCATTCTGCTGTGACAGACAGTGAATCAGATGAGGAGATCGAGATCAGCAACTAGGTGAGTAGGCTGCTGTGTCATTTATTGGGTCAGTTTTTCCACTGCTATGATGTTTTGTCGCATGCTTTTAACCTATGTAGAAATGAAATGAATAGGACTGCGCAAATGTGCACACTGTGTCAATGCGTGGAGGTCGGAGTGGTGCCGACACACTCTGCACATTTATAAGCATTATATTACTGGTTTTAAAGATGTTTATTTAAACAGGGCAAAATAAAACACCTTCTTTGTTATATTATATTGGAGTGAGAAGTCGTTTATAGAACGTTATCAAATTTATAATGTACGATAATTTGTACTGAAAAACGATAATTTAAGCCTCTCTGTACGATATTGTGGGATTTTGGATCTGGCAACACTGCTTTTACCTCTTCATAGCCTGTTGAGCTGTTCTACTGAGAAATCCTGGCCTTCCTCCCATTCCCACTGGATCACAGACTTTATGCGTGTGCACATCTACAGGAAATGTGTCTCATTTTAGGGAAAATGAAGAATACATTATAAAAAAATTGGTGTTTCATTCTGAAAACGCAAACCGATGTTATAAAGCTAGAATGTCTTCAATTTCTTTTGTGTTTTGTTTGTTTTTTCATAACTCATACATTTCATTCTATACATTTTTTGTTGGTTTTTGGTGTCGCCTTTTTGGCCCCTTCAGCATCACAATGAAACATATTTTATCCCACAACTCTGAAGAAATCCCAAGAGCAAAAACTTGCCAGATTGTCAGGTCTTACCTTAAGATGAAGTCTACTTGCCTGTCAACTGTCTGGTGTTTCACAAGTGAGTCCAGAGCTCATGGAAAGAAGCTTGATTCCTCTGTTTCTCCCCTTTCAGAGAGGAGGATGCAAAGGCAAAGTAAGAGGACTCCTTTTAGGTGTTGGAGGCCTATTTGCTAAGATGTCTCACTCACGTAAGTAAGTAGTAAGTAAAAGTTTATTTTTAGAGCGCCTTTCACAGATATAAATCACAAAGCGCTGTACAACATGATAAAGATCAGGGCAAATACCTCTAACCAATAAAACATCAGAAAAACAATGGCAGTGATAAACGTAGAAAATAAAATCATGAGTATAAACAAAGTGAAGGTGTGAACCCGAACAAAGCCATCTTTTTGAACATTTAGGGAGGGAACGTCTGGATGAAAAGGTGAGTTTTTAGATGATTTTTAAAGACCTCTACAGTGTTAGAGAGATGGATGTTTGAAGGTAGACTGTTCCAAAGTCTGGGTGCAATAGTCTGAAAGGCCCTGTCCCCTTTGGTTTTCAGTCTGGTTCGAGGAACTGCCAGGAGGTTTTCAGATGTGGATCTAAGGTTACGTGAGGTGGTGTGTGGGGATAAAAGCTCAGAGAGGTAGCTTGGAGCCTGGTTGTTAAGAGCTCTATAGGTCAGGACTAAAACTTTAAACTGAATTCTATATTCTACCGGGAGCCAGTGGAGGGACTGTAAAACTGGGGTGATGTGAGCTCGTCTGCTGGATTTGGTTAGGAGTCTGGCTGCTGCATTTTGGACGGCTTGAAGGCGTGAGAGGGAGGTTTTGCTGAGACCAGTAAAAAGAGCGTTACAATAGTCTAAGTGAGATGACACAAAGGCATGGATGATTTTTTCCAGATCTGCAGTAGAAACCAGTTTACGGACTTTTGAAATGTTTCTCAGTTGAAAGAAAAAAGAGCGGGAGATGGTTTTGATGTGTGAGTCTAAACTTAAAGCTTGATCAAAAATAACTCCCAGGTTTCTAATGTTGGCCTTGGCTGATGGGCAAAAAGAGGCAATTTCTTGCTCGATTTTTGGCTGAAGTTCCGGGGGTGCAGTGATCAGGGTCTCTGTCGTGTTAGAATTGAGGACAAGAAAGTTGCTGGACAGCCAGTTACTGATCTGGGTCAGGCAGAGTACAAGTGTGGCCAGCCTGTCCAACTGGTGTGGCATAAAGGACATATAGAGCTGAATACCATCAGCATAGATGTGGTAGGAGATGTCTGGGAAAGACTGAATTATGCCAGCTAGGGGAAGAATATAGAATGCGAATAGTAAAGGCCCTAGAACTGAGCCTTGTGGGACCCCGCATGTTAGAGAGGCAGTATCTGAAGAGAAGGTTTCAGACTTCACTGTGAATGTTCTGTTAGTGAGATAAGAAGAGAGACAGTCTAGAGCAGAACCTGAAATCCCAGCCAGGGCCTTTAACCTGTTTAGTAGAACGTTGTGGTCTACAGTGTCAAAAGCTGCACTGAGGTCAAGCAGGACCATGACAGAGCATTTCCCTGCATCAGCAGCCATCAGGAGGTCATTATGCACCCTTACTAGAGCAGTCTCAGTTGAGTGCTGCTTCAGAAAGCCAGATTGGAAGGGGTCAGAGATCTTTGACTTAGAAAACCAGGATCTTAGTTGAGTTTCAACAACCTTCTCAAGTACTTTACTGGTGAAAGGTAGCTTAGAAATAGGCCTAAAGTTACTGGTGGAGCTGGCGTCAAGGTTGGGTTTCTTTAAGAGAGGAGTCACTACTGCATTTTTAAAGTAAGATGGAACGCAGCCTTGGCTCAGTGAGCTGTTGATTATAGTCAACAGAGATGGACTGATGGAGGCAAGGGACCCGACTAAGACAGAGGGAGGTAAGATGTCTGATGAGCATGATGAGAGTTTCATCTGACTGATTATTGAGGTTAAGTCATTTAGTGTAATTGGGGAGAAGGAGGTGAAAGACTCGGAGCACTGAGGGGCCTCCCCTCATGAGGGGGCGAGGGCTGGTGGAATTCTGGATCTCAGATTCAGCACCTTGTTTGCAAAAAAGTGGAGAAATCTGTTACGGTCATCAGCTGAAGATAGCTGAGCTTGCTGCGGAGGAGAAGACACGATGCTGGAGATGGTATCAAACAAAACCTTAGGATTATTCTTATTTTGGCATATGAGGTTGCTGAAGAAAGAAGACCTGGCATTTTCTACAGCTTCATTGTATGACTCTAGAAGTTCTTTAAAAGATTCGCGATGAACAACCAGACCTGTCCTCTTCCACCGTTGTTCCGCTTTTCTATAGGAGCGTCTAAGTTCAAGAATCTGGTTGTTCAGCCAGGGTGAACTCGAGGCACTGGAACTGCGGCTGGTTTTGTAAGGAGCGACCTGATCTAGAATTTTGAGGCAGTGATCATTAAATGAGTTAGTAAGGAGCTCTACATCATCAGAGGAAGGAGGTACAAAGTCAAAGAGGGAGGAGAAACTTAAAATGGTAGAACTATTGATAATACGGCGTTGCTTAGCAGAGACTGGTAAAAGAGATTCAGAATTTAGGTTAATATGAAAAGAAACTGACTTATTGTCACTGAACACAACATCATTTATCTGCAGCTTATCAACAAGAAGTCCGTAGGAAAAGACCAGATCCAGGGTGTGGCCTGCTCTGTGAGTGGGACCAGACACGTGTTGAGAGAAGTTAAAAGAGTTCATCATGTTTAGGAACTCCCTAGTGGAGCAGTTAGATAGAGCCTCAGCGTGGATGTTGAAATCTCCAACAATGATTATCCTATCTAGTTTAATAGTTGAAGATGGGAGATCCTGAAAGTCAGACAGGAAGGATGAAGTAGATCCAGGTGGGCGATAGACCAGAATTCCATAAACTGGTTGAACTCGACCAATTTTAATCATGATCATCTCGAATGAGCTGTAGGAGTTTGAGGATATAATTTGGCACGAAAAGTGTTTCTTAAAGATAACAGCTGTTCCTCCACCGCGGCTTGTGGTTCGTGGAGCAGAGAAGAAAGAGCAGTCTTGAGGACAGAGTTCACGGAGATGAGTGACGTCATTTTCGCGCTGCCACGACTCAGAAATCCACAAAAAGTTTAATTTTTTGGTGCGGAACAGATCGTTGAGGATGTGAGACTTGTTGGCGATGGAGCGTGCGCTAATCAACATCATTTTCGCGGAGGAATCTGGCGATGTGTGTGCCGCGGCTCCATAATGGCGGGCGGCTGGCGGGCTAAGCTATGTAGCGACTCCAGGCGACGCCCGCGGAGGTTCTTTGTCTCCCACGCCTTCAGGTAGCGTCCTGCATCAGGGGCTCTATTGAGCAGCGAGATCAGCCCACCTCCGTTAAGTTTCTGTTGGATCCACCACAACACAGCCGCGGAGCAGCGATCAGGTAGAGCTTCGCCTCTCAAGATCTTTCGAAGCTGAACGAAGAAGCCGGCTCTCTTTCCCCGTTTCCTCTTCCATGGCCTCCTGGGCAGCGGCAGGCCGACAGGTAACAGAGGGCCGAGACCTGGGTTAACGCCAGTTTCCAGAGGCGGTGGGAAAGCGGGTCCGGTATCGGAGTTCTGGAGGTTGATCATCGTGGACCTGATCGACAACAGTAAGTCTCGATCGTATGTTAGCAGGGACTCCGCACCAGATAAAGAAGAAACAATAAAAAACACCAAATAACCAAAAAAGATCAGGAGCCTAGCAAACGGACAACCACTCATGGGCGCCATCTTGTTAGTCGTGTGGTTGTAGACCCACTAAACCTCCTCTACCTTATGCTCCAACTCCAAGCTGCAGCTGGTCAAGGGTTCAGATGCTCTTGGTGTTGCAGGGGTAGATTAATAGGTAGCAGCTGTTGGAATCTGTTGCATTCCAGCAGATGAAAGACATTTCTCTACCTCCTTGACTGGGTTTCCTTCAGGTCCTCACTTCTAAAAAATTAAAGGCAAAGCCCTCACCAACTTTCTCCTCTAAAACACACCACTAAGCAGGGTTTTGTTTCTTGTTTTTCCAGGTTAGTTTTGATGGGAGTGTGGCAATCTACCACAGAGAGCTTCACACTGGATTAAGACCCCAATATGTTGTTCACGACCTTCTGGAATGTGGCAAATTTGGAAAGCATCCTTCAGAGTGGGGACAATCATGATGCTGCTGCTAATCACCCCATCATATATGAGTATAAACACTGCATAACATTCGCAAAGCGTAAACGTCATGTAAAGCCTAATTGATACTTCTCCATCAGCTCCCCGAGGGAGAGACATGCACACACTGAGAGACATTTTGCCTTCGGACTTCTCCGTCTCCTGGGGAGTGTTGCAAAGCAGGACAACAGAGGGCATATCCTGTCATGTATCCAGCCCAAGATAGTGCATTTACTATAGTGTTTAAACTGTTTCATTTTCTTCGTATTTCAGAGACTTTTAACACGGACAAGACTTTTATCACCTCTTCATGCACTCGCCACCTCTAAACCCACGTTTCCTGTCATTTCCGTCCATGAAGAAAACTCTTTCTGCGTATCCTTTTTCTCCTCCAGTCAGGGGTGAATAAAACTTTCATATTTTTTGAGTTTTTTCCGTGAGGTATTCTTCAAGCTGCTGCTAAAAATCTTCAGCTATCATTTTGTTTTAAAGGGCGCAATGGCGTCGCTGTTGACAAAAGCGGAATCCTGACCAATCACAAGCTTGCGTTCTCCGTATTGTTAGATGGATGCTTAGAAAAAAGAGCTCGACTCCATCGTCCTTGCAAGCCCTCGAAAGGACAGATAATGACGTTGCGTGCGTCCATCCCGACGCAGACGGAGAAGTATAAACTTGGATTTAGAAGTGGTGACCGCATGAAGAGTCACGTGGCCGTAATGGTGGCAGGATGCCTGGAAAAGTGTTACGCCCTCTGTTGTCCTTGTGGGAAATTGCTTTGCAATGTTCCACAGAAGACGGACGAATCTGAAGGGAAAACCTTTCCCTGTTTATGCGTGTGCACAACTTCACACTCAAGCTGGCGGAGAAGTAAAGATCAGCCTTCACATTCACGAAGGACAGTACGCTATAGTAAGTCGCCATTATAATGGATGGGTGCGTGTCCAACGGCCACAAAGCAGTGTGTTTTGGACACATCCCAGAAGCGTAGTGATTTGTCACTCCGCTAAATTTACATTTTGAGTATTTTTTTCACTCTGAGCTTAGAGAACGCATCAAGCTCAGCAGTTCAGATCAGGCCAGACAGAAATCAAACACAAATGCAGTGTAAAACATCCAGAAACTTTCAAAATAAAAGTCACATGTTGATTTCCATTTTCTTAACTAGTAACGAAAAAATTACTTCAGTACCTGTGAAACCTCCGTAGCCGAGGTCAATAGAAAATAAAATAAACCACAGACTTTTTTGGATACGTGCTGCCATCATTCTCCTTGCACGTCATCATGCATACCATCGAAATCCCTCGGGATCTTGCAACTTTCAGGTGATTTTGTGACCTCACAGGACCAGCTGCGTGGAACGTTTTCGCTGACGATTTGTGTCTGAAACGTTCCCAGTGGGAAGGGATGCGCTACTGAGCTTGTGGTGAAAACACTACATGTCATGGCTGTTTTCCACCGGTCTGAGATGTTGTCTTGAGCCTTTACTATAATCTATAGATAAGGAAAACATTTGTAGAGGAATCTCACATGGTACATTTATGATTGCACAACCCTGGTCATGTCTAGACACAACTTTCTTGGGCTAAATGAGAATGCAGATATGTGCTCGAGGACCATGCCACACTAGCATAAAATTGGTGAGGTCAAAGCCTCTTGTTTGTGCACATGAGCCCTATATCATAGTGATGGCTCCACCCACGGACCCGATAGGCTGTCACTACGGTGACTTTGCTGCAGACGTTTTGTACTTGTTCAAAAAACAAACTCTCAGTCTGTATGCCACTAAAGCATGAACACAGCGTTATATTAATGACGGGTTGTTAAACATGAGTGTAAAAGCAAGCACTAGAAGTGGGATTTTTGTCACCATAACCCCAAAACACAGAAGAAAATTTTTACATTTCTGATGTTGCAGATGGAGAAAACGATGCAGAATGACAAAGACACACAGATTTGACTAATGCTGTTAAAGTTTAGAGAAGTAGAGGGAACAAAACTCGCTAGAAATGAGAATTTAATGAAGACATTTGGCACTTTTATCCGTGAGCATCGCGGCCTCCGGTTTCTATTTGTCTCCCTTATTTCCTCTGCTTATACAGAAATGTCACAACACAAAGGGATGCATTCACTTAAAGTACACTCTGCTCTCGTCAATTATTCACTAACGCAATTCCAAATGGAAGACAGTGGGACTGCATGGCACACGAATACACATGAATACACAAAGTAACATGTAGTTTTTGGACCAAGACAATTCTCATTTGTCACTTGGAGCGTTTAGTCAGGAAACGGGAGCCTGTTTAAAATGTAAAACATCCCCACAGAGAAGCAGGAACACCGTTATCTTTCACACGCAGGTGTACATAAACACACGCATGCTATGATGCTAAACTCACTCACGAAACACAGACTTTGCTGAAATTGTGATCAAAAAGATGTTCGACTCCAGCTGAGATTTCTAATAAAGGCAATGGGATTGTGCATAAAATGTCTCAGAGGGAGGTGGGAGAGAAAATGGGATACAAATCTTCCAGATGAAGATGAGTTTCAAGCTAAAATCTAAAGATACATTAGGACTTATTTTTGTCTCTTTTTCTCTTTTTGGAATATTTTATAACAAACATTCTAACAAAGGCTTTCCAAAGGCATCCAGCAGCTTCTGTATGAAACATGTCCGGAGGTGTGATCCTATTGATCGTAATTATTTGAAGCTTTCTGTTAAACTGCCATATTTGGAGTTTTTATTTCAGAGATCAAACGGTAAAAAGAAATCTATTTATTTAAAAATGCCAAATGGAAATGGGACTTTGTGTGTTGGGTGTTGTTACTTGGAAACAAACCCCGTGCCTCCTTTTGTCCTCCATCTGCATTTATTACTGAAATCATGGCTCTAATTTAAAGTTCAACTGATTCAATGTGGCATCATCTTACATTATTAGCATTACCTCTGGGCTAACCTCAGGAGTTCAAGGTTACAACCTGACAATTTAAACAAATAATTATGCAGAAGCCTCCAACAAGGCCAAACACTGTTGCAGAAGATGCTAACACATATGTTTCTAAATCAAGGACTGTGCAGTTTTGGCTTACTTTTAGTGTCCGTTGGTGAAAACAAAAGTGAAATTATCTCCTCGCTGTGCATTTGTCCTTTTAAC
>SSNQ01034506.1:839763-873966 GCA_006942095.1 Nothobranchius kuhntae
CCTCAACTAAGACCAGAAAAAAAAATCGGAGGTTAAGCGCTTGAAGCTCCTTTTTCCATTTACAGTGAATGCAGCATGACGTAAAGAAACACCGACTCCAGAGGCACCAAAGGAGTTGCTGCTAGGACGCAGGATGAAGTGAAAAAGGCAAGCAAGGATTACTGCGTATTTAAAAAAGACCAACAGTGTAAGTAGGCGGGACCGATCTGTCTGTTTATGCATGTTGGTTCTAGTTTCAGTACGTTGTTGTCAGTGTTGGGACTTACTCGTTATAAGTGCCAAAGCCTCATTGCTGACTTTAACAAGTCTCATCTCATGATCCCTCATGAAGTTACTACTTTACACCAGAAGATAGTGGAGATATGTAACCTTCAGGCTGAGCAAAGATTTGGAGTTTTCAGAGCTTGAAAAACGCCTGCCGCCGTGAGGCTCCCAGTTGAGGAGAGGAGGAGATGTGTGCAGCATGTAGAGCGCAAATATTAGATAAAACATATAATTGCTGGCAGGTCGGGGCTTTGTTGACTGATCGCTTCATCTGGTAATGACTGACTCCAATTATGAAGCAGAATATTGATTCTGATGAAGAAATTCATTCGTCCAGCCGGGAAGATTGACGCTGCTGCAGCATCAGACAGCTGGTGCTGCACGAGAGGTGTGTGGAGTTTACAAGCTCCAAACGTTGGGTTTGATGTTGGTTTAACCTTCTTTGGGACGTGATGGATGTAGAAACGACGGTAAAACACTGCTAATGTGACAGACGTAGCGACAATGTAAAAAAAAAGCCGTAAAAAAGAGGCAGATGCCGATGCGTTAGATATGGAAGTCAAGTGTGTCACATAATCATAAAAAAAGTAAAATAAAAGAGATTTATATATTTATATATAAATAAAAACTTTCCAAATATAATGAAAATTTCTAAATAACGTAAAAATACGAAAGAACATCTGTTGGTCAGGCTGAAAAGTTTGGGAACCACTGCTCTAAGTGATAAGTGAATTTCGTTTTTTAAATATATTTTATGTGCAGTTTTTTAGGGCTTTTATGTTTTCTGTAAAGATTGGTATGCTGAAAATTATTTAATGTTTTGCATAAAGCATGAGGTTTTGGTTAGTAATTGATTGGGAGAATAACAAATGACTGAATTAAATAGTGAAGCGCGTCTGTCAGTGTGCCCCAGGGCAGCTGTGGCTACATCGTAGCTCATCACCATCAGTGTGTGAATGGATGAATGATACACTGCAGTGTAAAGTGCTTTGGAGTCCTTACTCTGAGAGGCGCTTTACAAGTGCGGATCATTTATCATTTATAGTGTTGATCAGGCAGAGCTTTGTTGCCAGCGTTCCACTGCATAATGGCTTCAAACACGTATATAAAAGTGTTAGTTTTTACGTAAACCATTGGATGAAATTACACAAACTGACTGAGCTCTAGTTAAAGTGCTTGCAATAGTATGTGTATGTGTACGTGCGTGCGTGTGTGTGTTTGGGGAGGGTACATTGGAACTTTGTCCCCCCCCACCCCAGTTTTAAAATCCTATCTGCGCCTCTGTCAGGGGTTGCTTGTGGAGTACCACAGCTTGGTCCTACACACACACACACACACACACACATACATGTATATATATATATATATATATACCGTATTTTCCGGACTATAAGCCACTACTTTTCCATGCTTTGAACCATGCGGCTTATAATGAGGTGCAGCTTTACTGAAGATTTACCTTCACCTGCCAGGGGGCGCTTTAGGAGAAAGTAAGTCAGGTGGAAGTCCAAAGTGGAAATCAAAGAAAGTGCTCATTTTAATTTAGCACATGCAAGCAGCCGGCACGACAAAGATTTTTTTTTTCAAATCCATACCCCCTCATCATGGTAACTACATGTATGAGTTCATATGATGCCGCATTTAAGTTGAAGGCCATCGATCTGGCAGTAAAGGAGGGAAACAGTGCTGTCGCACGTAAGCTTGGCATGAATGAATCCATGGTTCGGCGCTGGAGACGGCAGCGGGAAGAACTCATTCAAGCCAGCTTCACCCGGGGATGATGACAACAACACGGACAGCGACACTGACATCGCCACAGAAAAGGTATGTGACAAAGCTCTTCTGAGGCTGTTCAACTCCGACACTGAAGAAGAGGACTTTAATGGCTTTAGTGCGCAAGAGGAAGATGAGAGCGAATGACTTCTTCTGATAGGCAAGTGTGTTTTATTTACTAACCAGGCATGTTTTGTGTGCAGTTTTTATTTTCTAATCATCCAGGGCTTATTAATGCTGTGTCAGTGCTTTTCTTTTCTTCTAAACATGCACGCAAATTACCGGTAATAACGTGTCAGTTCTGTTTTTATTTTATAACCATCCAGAAATATGAATGCTATCAGCACTGTTTTCTTTTCTAAACTTGCAGGCACGTTCACCCGTGTTTAAAATTCGTTTTGTTGAATTAAAACAACAACGAAAAACCTCCGTGTAGCGTCTTTCTGTCTAATTATCTTATGTTATGGCCGTACATGCGCTGTGCGCTGGAGACCTGCATGTGGCTGCTGCGCCACAGCTTGTATTCAAGTGTGGCGTGTGTGTGTAGGAAACTTTGTTTTTTTTTTTGTTGGTGTGGCTTATATTGAGGTGCGCTCTATAGTCCGGAAATTACAGTATGCTTCCAATTGATAAAATCATTAGAGAGCATGGGACAAACTTCTACTGTCATTTTGACGATACTCCGTGATATTTACCAACAAACCCTGTTGAACCTAATCAATTAGATAGATTACAGGCTTGCCTGGAAGACATAAAAATTTAGATGGCTCTTTTGTGTTGTTAAATCTAGATAAGACTGTAGTTATCCTGATGAGGGCAGGACTGGCGGTGACCGGAGGCAGAGACGCCGGAAGAGACGTCCTTGACTTCTGGACTGGAAGCGTCGTCGTCGACCACTGGACTGGAGACGGCGTCGACCACGGGACTGGAGACGGCAGAGTCGTTGGACTGGAGGGCACGTCGACCTCTGGACACGAGGGAGCGTCGACCTCTGGACACGAGGGAGTGTCGACCTCTGGACACGAAGGAGCGTCGACCTCTGGACTGGAGAGAGCGTCGACCTCTGGACTGGAGAGAGCGTCAACCTCTGGACTGGAGAGAGCGTCGACCTCTGGACTGGAGAGAGCGTCGACCTCTGGACTGGAGAGAGCGTCGACCTCTGGAGTGGATGAGGCATCGACCTCTGGAGTGGATGAGGCGTCGACCTCTGGAGTGGATGAGAGGTCAACTTCTGGAGTGGATGAGGAGTCGACTTCAGAACACGAGGAGGCGTCGACATCAGAACACGAGGAGGCGCCGACTTCTGGATCGTCTGCTTCTGGACCGCCGGCCTCTGGACCGCCTGCTTCTGGAGTGGAGGAGGAGTTGCTGCAGACGGGACCGCTTGGACAGGCTGGACCGGATGCGGTGCGACCTCGGGGACCACCGCTGGAACAGGATGTGGTGCATCCACCGGGACCACCGCTGGAACAGGATGCGGTGCGACCTCCGGGACCACCACGGGAACTGGATGTGGTACATCCACCGGGACCACCGCTGGAACAGGATGCGGTGCGACCTCCGGGACCACCACGGGAACAGGATATGGTGCATCCACCGGGACCACCGCTGGAACAGGATGCGACTGAACTGGTGGTGCTGGAAACTGGGAGAGGAGGGAGGATAGAGTGCCCAGTTGGAGCTCCTGGAGACTGAGGCTCTGATGGAGTTGGGCCAGCTCAGCTCGGAGACCGGCGAGCTCTGCTGGGTGGACTGCAGACTCGCTCCTCTGGCTCTGAGACGAGGGAGCTGCTGGCTGAACTGAAACCCTGTCTTCTCTAAGCTTTTCTGAAGCTATTTTTCATTAATACCAATAGCCAAATGCAAGATAAGGTTTTACTGCAAAGCTGACATAAACCAAAGAATTGGGTACAATCACAAGATGAGGAGCATGTCACAAACTTGACTAAATATTAAAGGTCAGTGGTCACCTTTAAAGTAACTAAAATAATGCATTTGAGCATGGGGTTGTTTTTGATGCTGCTTTGTGAGACAATGGCTGCTAAAGTTAAAGAGCTGAAATGGGAGGTTTGCTTATTTGAAGTAGAGGAGAACAGACAAGAGTGCCACAATAAGCTGGTGCAAATATTCCAGAGCCTTTTCTGTAAAAGGTCCCCTCTGACAGCTCAACCCAGAGGCAACCTGTGTCTCCACCTCACTTTCAGCCTCCTAATCGACTTTACATCCAGGTCCTGTGTAGCGAATCAGGTCACATTTCTCTGCAGTAGTCTCAGGATGTCCCCTGCCAATATGAATGTCAACCAGTCAGAGCAACATTGTAGTACAGCTATTTTTGTCAAGTGGGTCTAGTATGTAGTATGTAAGAGCGTCCACTGGTGCAGACTTTTTCCATGTGATAGTCTCATATTCGGCCACAGTATTTAGGTAATGTTGGACTACAAATGGAAAAGTGTCATATATTCAGCTATGTTCAGAGATAAACATCTGTTTGTGCAACCCTTAGTTTCATTAAACACAAACTTGGATCAGAAAAATTTTGCTCATTTTTTTAGGTTGACATAAATACAGACAACCAACAAATGAATGACAAAGCTCCTGCAGTAAGAGAGTTTTAAATATGGCGTATATTGTTTGAAAATGGTGTTTTATAACCCTAACCAATAGGAATTTCTAAAGTTAGATTTATTTTAGTGTCCTAACTCATTAGAGTAGACATGTAAAAAGTCAAACATTTTATTTTAGACACAAAAACAAATTATATTTGATCAAAATCCCACTGTTGTACAAAATTACTTAAAAAACTTCCTCCGCGTTATTGGTGCCTAACAATCCAAAATCAATAACACAAAAAATATATTTTCACTGATTGGGACATGCTGAGAAACTAATAACAGGGGAAATTATTACAAAGAAAAATCATTTTGGACAAGAAAATAACAAAACAAGTATCTGTAGCTATTGCTATCTGTTCATTAATTAAACACCATTTAACAAAATTTCACACATTTGTGAAAAACAAAATCTGCTGTTTTATGAAGGCTATTGGGTAATTATCTACATGCTCAAAGCAGAACATTGCACAGAGACAACCCTCTGATGATAAATAAAGAAAACACAAAAGACAAAACACTGAAATGGCCTTTCGAGGTGAAAAAATAACATTTTTTTAAAATAGGATTTCAGTTAGAAACCAAAATAGTGCTGGAAAGGATATTGTTTCACAGAGATGAACAGTGACTCCCAGCAGAGTTTGGCAATTAAAAGCATCTCGTTAAGGAAGCTTTCAGCGACTAATGGACATAACACACATGCGTGTACACACACTCTCCACAGGGAATAATCAAATCCAGAGATTCAAGAGCATCAGCTGTGAGGCCTTCTCACCTTCCTTTGGTTCATTATTTCAGAGCCTCAACCTCGTATATGTACTGAAACCTGAAAATCAGTTTATTCTGCCTGTTGCACACATGTTTCAACTTTTAAAGGTGTGGTTTACGCATTTGATCATGTTGAGGAGTCTGCCAGAGCTGAATTCCTGAGACGCAGGAAGAGCATGGACAGTAGCAGCTCGTAAAATAAAGTGTGTGTCAATCAAAGGTGAGGTGTCTGGGTGGTGTGTGTGACTCCGGTGTAGCTGTTACTGCTACAAATCAATACATTTGCAGTGGTCTCTAGTAGGAATGAATTCCTTGTAGGTTGCTCCTGGGAGAAAAAAATACACCAGTGCACCATTTCTCTGACCTAAATTTTTCCCACATCACAGCTGAGCTTCAGACGGCAGGTTTAGACATCTTGGATTGGATAAGCAACGCAACTTTACCGGCTTGCATCGTGGACGTTTTATCTAATAAATAACACAAGCCCGGAGGAGCGTCTGCTGTGTGGTGAGGTTACTAATGCTAACGGTTGGCTTAAACTAGCCGAGACGTCCTCTGCTGAATTTAAAACAACAACAGCCTTTGCTGAGTCCATGAATGCTTCTTCACAGTGTGACGTAGATCTGTCAGGCTTTGCAAATCTTATTTTCTATCAGAAGCTAATGCAAGAGATAGGTGTAGGAGATTATTTCACATTCAGCCTGCATGAAAAACAGAGTGACCCATTATAAACAGAAAAAATATTTTAAAAATGGCTTTTCAGTCAACCACACCTTTAAAGATTCTATACAAATGTTACTATCAAACTAGAAACCAACGTTTGCCAGTGGTAATACAGGATATTCTACAAGTTAATGTGTTTAATGCATGAATGAATCTGGTTTCTGTAAAAACAAGAAAACCAAAACAATGTGTGTGAAGCATCTTCTGTCCGTTTTTTTTTTTTTTCCTTTATCATGGGAGCGCTGAATCCCCCAGGATCTGCCTTGTAGCGTTACAATCAATTCACTCACACAAACCAGGACTTGCTGTATCTATATTTATCAGCAGCTCCTCTGAGTCACAGTCTGGCTGTTTGTTGTCAGCAGGTTGGAAAAGCCACCGAGTGATTGGTGGGTCATAACCTGAGTCACACCATGGGCTGGAAACCTTCTGTGCTTTCTTTCTTTTCTTTTGTTTCTCTTTCAACCCTAATAAAAGAGAAGCATGCTAGTGCAGCACTGCACAAAGTGAAAATGAATTTATTTTTCTTTTTGTCAAAGCAAGAAAACACCAATGAAAAACTCAAGCAAAGAAAAACCCAAAAGCAGGAAACGGTGCTCACCTAAAGCCAACTTAAAGTTGTCGTTTATCCCGACTTACATGTTGTTATGGACTGTGGGAGGAAATCAGAGTAACACCTGAAACCCACACATTCACACTGAGGACACGACAACTCCACACAGAATGTTCTCCAGCCAGAGCTAGAAAATGGAAAAACGTTCCCACGCTCATACCAACTAATTTATCTTCTCATGAAAGAACGAATGACAGAGACTGGTGTGTGTTAACGGTGACAAGGAATTCATCCTTTTTCTCCTCCCAGGATCAGAGAATGTTTGATGGTTTGACTTTCACACAGAAGGATTTTCACATTTCTCAGCAGAATCTGTAGCCTGAAACACATAGATTTGTTGAAAATCCTAACTAGATGCCCGAGCCACCTGAACTGGCTACTCTGTGTGGAGGAGCAGTGGATCTACTCTGAGCCCGTCCCGGATGACCAGGCTTCCCAGACACCCTGTAGAGAAAACACATTTTGGCTGCATGTATCCACGATCTTGTTCTTTCAGTCACTACCCAAAGCTCATGACCATGGGTGAGGGTAGGAACGTAGATCGACCGGAAAATCAAGAGCTTCGCCTTCTGGCTCAGCTCTTTTATCGCCGTGACAGATCGGTACAACGTCCACATCAATGCGTAAGCAGCACCAATCTTTCTATTGATCTCATGCTCCAGCTTTTCCTCACTCATGAACAAGACCCCCAGATACTTAAACTCCTCTATTTGTGGCAGGACCTCGTCCTTGAGTTGGAGAAGGCATTCTACCCTTTTCCGACTCAAGACCGTGGTCTCGGATTTAGAGGTGCTGATTCTTATCCCAGCTGCTTCACACTCGGCTGCAAAAGCTGAAGATCACGTTCTGATGAAGCCAACAGGACCACATCATCTGCAAAAAGCAGAGACCCGATCCTCAGGCCACCTAAACGGATTCCCTCAACACCTTGACTGCACCTAGAAATCCAGTCCATAAAAATTATAAACAGAATCGGTGACAAATTACCTTTGCCCTTACCCTCAAAAGTTTCAACCCCTTGCCTTTTCTCTACCTCTATCTCCTGCATTGCGTCCTATGATTAAGGTCTTACACTAGTTCTTTCAATAAATTTGTTATGGTCTCTAGAATAAATTTGTGCCTTGTGAGTTATTTGTGGAATAGAAGAAAAAGCCATAGTGCTCCTGTTTCAGGAAGTAGAAATTTTCCAGAGGAGTGGGGGCAGAAAACAGCAGGATTCAAAGTTTTTTTCTCATTATGATACACAAACGTCTTGCCTTTGATTGGCTAACAGCAACAAAACTCTTACCATACCATACCATACCATATTTATAAAGCACCATTTCAAAACAGCATGGCAAACCATGCTAACCAAAGTGCTGTACATAAAAAAGCCAAATGCTTGACCAAGAAACACAATAAGAACAGGCAAAATACATAAGAACAAAGCATAAATAGTCAGAGATAAAAATTCCTACTAAAAACAATAATATAGGAGAACAGTTAACAGCACTATAAAAATAAAATAATGCCACGAATAATAAAAACATCTGAAATGTCACAAATAAAATGAAATAAAATACCAGATGGTGCGAGGTGCCAAAAGTGAGCAACTAAATCATAAAAATGGAATTAAAAACTCAAATCCGGTGCTAGATGGTCTTGAAAAGTGTCACGGAGGGAAGGCAATGCTAAAGAAGTGTGTTTTCAGGGCCGACTTGAAACTGCTAACAGAGGGAGCCAGACGCACACGGAGGGGCAGAGAGTTCCAGAGTTTTGGGGCTGCATAAGAGAAGGCACGCTCCCCCAATGATTTGTACCGAACCTTTGGAACAACAAGCAACAGATGATCTGCTGACCGAAGGGCACGGGTGGGAACATACGGGGTCAGCAGGTCCGTCAGACAGGATGGGGATGGGCAGTACAAAGCCTTGTAAACATATAACAGGACCTTGAAGTTAATCCTAAATTTGACTGGGAGCCAGTGTAAATCTGCGAGGATGGGTGTGATGTGCATGCGTCTGTCGGTGTTGGTTAAAAATCTGGCCGCGGCATTTTGAACCTTCAGCAGTTTGCGTAAGGCTGAAGCATTAATCCCAATCAGGACAGAATTTGCGTAATCCACACGTGAAGTAATAAAAGCATGAATGACTGACTCAAGATCCGGGCATTTGAGGATTGACTTAAGACAAGTGATGCGGCGGAGTTGGAAAAAGCAGGACTTGACAGTAGCGTTGACTTGTGAAGACATTGAAAGGTCAGAGTCCAGTTTCACACCTGGGCTAGTGGCACATGATTTGAGATTGAGTGGGAGAGTTGAGACATCTAAAGCACCATTCATGTTAGTGGGGCTAAAAAGTATGGCATCTGATTTGCTGTCATTTAACCGTAGAACAGTTTTGAGAAAGCCAGGATCTGACCTGGGAGAGGCATTCTGACATTATAGAAAATGAGTGCTGTTGGTTGATTTGAAGGTAGATCTGACAATCATCTGCATAAAAGTGGTAGTTAACCCCGAGACTTGCTAAAATCTTACCAAGTGGTAGTATGTAAATTGAAAAGAGAAGAGGACCCAGGATGGAGCCCCGTGGTACTCCCCATGGAAGTGGGGCATTGGGAGAAGAGCAGTCTCCAACATGAACACTAAAACACCGACCATTAAGGTACGACTTAAACCATTCGAGGGCAGTACCGGTCACACCCACCCAAAATTCAAGTCTGTGAAGTAGGATGGTGAGGTCTACAGTGTCGAATGCTGCAGTCAGGTCAAGTAAGAGTAACAGCACATGGGAGCCAGAGTCAGTCAGAATCAAGATGTCATTGAGTACACTAATGTGTGCAGATTCTGTGCTGTAATTACGTCTAAAACCTGATTGGAATGGGTCAAGAAGCCGATTGTCATCTAGGTGAGAAGTAAGCTGCGTGAGAGCCAGTTTCTCAACTACTTTTGAGATGAATGGAAGTTTTGAGATGGGGTGATAATTGGCACAGTCAGACTGGTCAAGGCCTGGTTTCTTCAATAGCGGCTGAACAACTGCATTTTTAAAAGCAGCTGGAAACACACCAGAGGAGAAGCTGGAATTGACAATACCTAAAACAGCAGGGGCCACCGCTGGAAGGACATCGCGCAGCAGTCTTGGAGGAAGGCTGTCCTCTGGAGAGCCTGAGGGCTATAGCCAAGATTAGATCAACCAGGGAAGAGAGTGTCACATGAGCAAATCGAGAGAATGAGGGTGGACAGTGAGGTTCCACACAGGTAACCCAGCCTGAGTAAGAGAAACCGGATCTAATATCCTGGATTTTATGCAGGAAAAAGTTTTGAAACTCATTGCAGAGAGCCCCTGTAGAGGGAGAAGAGTTGGGAGATTCTCTAAGGGATAGTACAGAGGTGAGGACACTGTACACTTTTGTCCTTCATTCTCCTCCACCTCTAAATCTACTTTTCCCGTTGTTTCCGTCCAGTTTTGCTCCGTATTTTGTACTCCTTCACTCACGGGTGAATACATGTTCATATTTTCTGACTTTTTTCGCGATGCGTTCTTCAATCTGTTCTGGGTCTTGCGCTAATTTTGTTTTTGCTTTTTGACGGGGGAACGGCGGTGCAGGTGACGAATTTACAGGAAGCACCGTCCTGACCAATCACAAGCTTGCAGTCTCTGTCACTTTCGACGAATGTTTAAAATTTTGGTCATGTCTCCTTCACTCTGCCCCTCGGACAGCCCTTGTGCCGACGCATAATGGGGTTGCGTGTCTCCGCACCGATGCAGAGGAAGAAGCATAAATCAGGCTTAAAGGGGCATTATGGAAGTTTGACAGCCAAAACATGTATAGAAGTAATTAATGTCCTCTTCATACATTATCCTGCAATGCCCTGGTCCTGTAGAATGAGCCCTGGCATTTTTACTGTGATTGCCTGTTTTTCTATAAAATCAAAGAAAAAGAGAGCTGCTCGGGTCGAGCAGGCTGCTTCATGCGCGTTCACGCTCAGGCATAGCCCGTATCATTTGCTATCAGTAGCTTTAGTCTTTGTCGCTGTTCCTAATGCCTAGTGACAAAGCTAGCTACATTTCTGAGGACCCTTAGCTACTTTCTGTAGAACTTTCTTCTAGATATTTCCTGCAAATTAGCAACAAAATAGCCATTTTCGCTCCGAACCGTTCTTTGAACGTTGTTTCAGCTGTCATCAAGGATATAAATGTTACAGATACAGAGGACGTCACCGGTACTTTAGCTCACCAAGTGAGACGTCGGACTCTCATGCAGAAGACCCGGGTTTGATTCTGGAAGTCAACATAGTTTATTTAGAGTTTCTTTTTTACATTAATGGTATATTTTTTTACAGTAAGATGCCCAAATTTTTATTTGAGACTCGCCAAACGGCATTGAATTCACAGATAAAAAAGATGTGGGTTCAACTTTCATTTTGGAACAATTTTTCAAGCAAGGGAAGGGAATGAACTGAGCATGCAGGAGGACTGACCCATCTTGAACCTTTGTCGGCTGTGCTGAAGAGAAAGGTACAGAACCAAATTATTTAATTAATTAGCTGCATGTTCTCCTGTCCTCTGTCCTCCGGGCCACACACACACACACACACACACACACATTTTCATTAAGGAGTGTGCACGTACAGTATGCGCGCCTCGTGCACGAGCCTACTATTGAAGCTGCCGTTACGCTTTTGGCCTGAGGGGACAATCACGAGCATAAAAATTCAAAACTCCGTAAAGTCCCTTTAAGTCAACACAGACTTCCACAGTAGCAAGCCAAGGTGAGTGAGTCCATGAATGCAGGTCTGTGTGGCTTTATCTGACCCGAGCACTTCCCTGTCCATTTTTCTGCAGCTAATGCAGGAAATAGGGGTGGAAGAGTACTTTTTTAAAAGAACAAGTAAAATGCATTTTTCAGTGAACCTCTGCTTTAAACTTCCTGTTTGCACATGGAAAAAATGAGGCAAACTGTGTCAAACAACTTCTTCCCTGCCAAAAACAGATTTTAACCTTAGTTCTCCCTGATGCAGGTTTACAACGAATCTCGCCTTTTCTTTCCCAAATTAAATTACAACTTATTAATAACTAACTCTTTCTATTTTATTTTTATTTTTATTTTGTAATTTTTCACTTCTGATGTCAGTACTTTAAATGCTAAAAATATTGTCATTATATCCAAACTCATATCTGCATATAGAAGATTTGATTTATTAATTGCTTTTTTTTTCTTTTTTTGTTTTTTGTACTTCTTCTTTTTCTTTATTGAACATGTAAATCAATAGACAATTTAAAGTATTCAAAAAGTATTCAAAAAGAAACCCATACATATGTATATGCATATATATATATATAGAACATGTTCAATAGGAAGGGAAAGAAGCTCTGGTAGCTTATATAATCCCCCCCCCCCCAATCAAAATTCAAGAAAGATAAAACTAAAATATACGTATATTTTCCCTACACTGAGTGTCATAGCCATTTTCTTATAACATGTTTTATCCTCAATCACACAAACTAAATTTGCATTTTTTAATGTTTCACCCCCCCCTTACAAAAACATTTAAACTGAACACCCTTTCTTTCCAAACAAGCTTCATATGATTGCAAACCACAGTGATTTTAATTCCCAGGAGTCCTACAAATGAATCTGTGTAACTTTTAACAAGCTCAGGAAAGAACTCATGTTTCACAAATCCCATTTTGCAGCGGTTGCTCTTTTTTCCAATACAGCCAATTTGGATGGTATCAAACACGTAATTTGACCTAAACGTGGGTCGTGTGGCTGATGTTTTATAATCGTTATGATAATGGCTCTAATGACTGAAGAAAACTGTGTACAAATTAGATCTGAGGAAGTAAAATAGGAGGGTAGGCACAAAAATAATCTCAAGCAGCACCAAACACGCGTGCTGAGAACAGGCTATAATTTCCTTCATATCATTTTAATTTTGATTTTGAAGTTTTGATTGAGTCACCCTCTCATCTGGTGGAGCAATTATACTTTTAATAGAAAACCAGAAGGAGGCAACATTCCTGCCTGCACTAAAGGAGGAACAGCCTGCCACTTTGAAGAGTAAAATCACATTTTCCACTCCATTTTATCATTTCCCTTTCTCTTCATTTGTTTTAAGGATCTTATGTATATGTTGGTATTTAAATTATCTATGTCCTTTGTCAACTATTCCTGGTTTTCAAGTGGCAGGCTAAAATGAACAAGTCCTACAGGTGAATCGGTTTGTTTCCATGATTGTGCTGTTAGTAAAGATAGTGCTTGCAAAACAAACCTCTGTGTTTTCATCATCTTCAGTCGCTCAAATTGCTTTATTGCTTCATTTTACTTTACCATGAACATCACACTCTATCTGCTTCTCTGACTACCTGCAGTGATGGATGATAATAATGTAGTTTGGCTAGATTAGTGATGGTAAACACAATAAAGAGACTAATTCATGAGGCAAACTGTACAAGGAGAGAAAAAAAGTTTAACAGACTAACAAAAGAGTTCCAGATAAATATAGACAAAAACTAAAACACATATTTAAACATACATATCTGTGATACACATCTAAAGCCAGACTAAACCCTTGTTTAAACCCATGAAGGTGCCCAGTCTCGCTTTGCCTGTTTCTTTTCATGGTCCACTTTCATTAAGGTCTCCTTATTACCATCCCTGATGTTAAGTTGCCATTGAAGACTAGACCAGATCTGATGTAAAACACCACAGCCCCTGGGATCATGGCATATCAAACCTTTCCACCATGTTATGGAGACAAGTCAGCCAAATCTGCATTTATCAGATGTGGTTCTGTTGGTGTCTAGGCTGATTTGTACTTCTCCGTCAGCTCGAGTGTGGAGTTGTGCATACGCATTGATGAAGATGTTTTCTCTTTGGACTTCTCCATCTCCTAGGGAGTTTTGCAAAGCAATTAACCGCCAGGACAAAAAAGTGCATAGTGCTTTTCTGGGGTGACCTGCCACCATTACAGTCACGTATCCAGTCTAAGGTAGTGTATTCACTGTTGTGTTTACATTGTGTATGTTTTTCAGAGGCTTGTAAACACAAATGTTTTTGTCCCTTGTTCTCCTCACTCTTCATGCAGTTGCCACCTTTAAACTCACGTTTCATTTATGCTCACAGATAAAAAGCTTGCTGCGTATCTTGGTACTCCTTCGGTCATTTTCGGGCGTTTTCTGCGACACTTCTTCAATCTGTTCTGTGCCCGCTGCTAAATATCTTCGGCTGGATAATTTTTCGAGCTCCACCTGTATGTGTCAGTTCCAGGTGTGCCCATCACCCTTTTCGGGAGTGCTGGGCTCCCCCTAACTCCCTGGGTATAACGGAATACAGTATGGACCATTGGATCGAGGCTTCACCTGCTTTAATGAGGGAAATCTTGTTGAAGTAACTGAGCTAAAAGGCATCATTCTTAATTTACTGACTTTTTAAAGGTGCAAAATACTCATTTAATCAATATATTTGAAGTGGTCTATAGCAGGAACAAATGCCTTGTAAGTCATACTGGTGGGTGGGTATATCAGTTTCAGGACCTAGAAAAATACCACATCAGAGGAGACCTTCAGACGACAAGATTTGGTGTCTTATTTCCTGATATTTGGACATCTTGCCTTGGATTGGAAAACCGCAATATAACTACAGCTGACTCTGATTTGTTGTACAACGTTGATGTTTTATCTCCACACAAACCTGAAGGAGTTCAGCTGTGTGGTGGAGTTGCTAATGCTAACGGTTAGCTTCTACGTCCCTAGACATTCTCTGCTGTTTCCTGGATGATAAAACAACAACAGCCTTCCCTGCCACGAGCCAAAATGGGTGACTCCATGAATGTAAAGTGACGGTGTGATGTAGATTTGTCAGGTTTTAAAAATTCTAGCGTTTTAACATCTATTTTTTTATTAGAAGCTAATGCAGGAGATAAGTGTAGAAGATTATTTTCTTTCAGCCTGCATGAAAAACTCAGTGACCAATTATAATCAGAAATACTAAATAAAAAACGGGTTTTCAGTGTTCCGCACCTTTAACAGTAATGCCCCACCCCCATGCATCAAAAGGAGTCAGCTGGAGTGTTCCAACCATTCAACAAGGATGTCAACTGGTTGGAAACCCCGGGCAGATCCAGAACTTGCTGGTGAGATTATATTTTCTATGGCCTGGGAACAACTTGGTGTCCCCCAGGATGAGCTGCAGCGTATCACAAAGGAAGGCATTCAGGGTTTCTTATCTTTTACATCTATGGATGATTGGATGAAGTACTTCAGTCAGAAGGTTTTGTGTTAAAATGTGAAAAAAGACAACCAGCTTGCATTGAATGATGAATCACAGTAAACGTGTTTGAGAGTTACACAAGAAATAAAGAGAGCAAGTGGTAATACCCTTGTGAGCCCTCCCTATTTACTGTTCCGTTAAGCTGCATTCATTTATCTTATGAAGAGCGTGCTACACACCCACCCACAGATACACACATATACTGTATAAATGGCCCTGAGAGGTACTTTTCCCCAGACAGCTCCTCTAATTAGCTGCTTCTAAATGAATGGGTTAAGCCAAGTTCCTTTTACACCAAGCTGGTAATGGAATCTGTTTAAGGGTGTATCACTGCACATAAATTTCTACAGAAAATCTGAAAAGGGCAAATTTCTCAGTTTTCCTAAATTTATATCAACAAAAACATGTCATTTAAAAAGAGAGTTTTGGCTATTCTACCACCAACTTTATGTTTCTGCTTTTAGGATCATAAAGCATAAGCGTGACTAAGCCAAGGTGATGCTACAGGAAATGAAGAAAAAATAAAACTGCACCATAAAGCTGGTTTCTTTAAAATATATACTTGACCTGAAATTAAATATCCTGAAAGTCTTATCCCAATTCTTACACGATAGTCCCATTCTGGAATTTTAGAAAACATTCTCCTTCGCTAAAAAGTCAGAAATTTTATCGGGTCAATGTTGCAAAAAAGCTTTCAAACCATTTATTTTGTATAGTTGCATTTTTAGTACATTTAATACATCTGGGAACCTTGTCAACCCTCAAAGTTTACCATAAATCAAGCACAACATTCATGAGTTCAATCATCCCAAATGAATCCTACTTATCCATTAAGTTCATCTCATTATTCCAGTTAATTAAAAGTTTCCTACACAGCAGATTGCGTCACTGACTTGTTGTGTCAGTGACTTCACAGCAATCCCTCATGCGAAACAAACGTGGCGACAGCCGGGAATTTTCTATGAAATTACCCAGAAGTTTTGATAGTGGAAACGTTCCTATTTTGCAAAACTCACTGTTTGCATCATTGTGCTGCCCTGAAATGGCTCATTGTAGAAGGTACTAAAAATGTCTAAATGAAAGCTGCTCAAACAGCTTCATTATGTTAAATACTGCCAAGAACTTCTAAACATGTTTTGAATAGGCCAAAGAACTATCACATCTTTCTTCAGATCCACATAACACATGTCAACTAGTTGGGTCCCTTCCAGCACCCAAGAAGGGGTAATGCAGTGGCGTGTCCAGGCCCTTTAGAATATGGTGGCCCAGGTGGGGCACTTGTTTATGCATTGGTGGCATCTACGATTATGCTTTTTTCATTTATTTTTATTTTGTGGGGGGTGTCACCCCCCCTCAAAATCAATCTTTTTTTCATTCAATTCAATTCAAAGATACTTTATTAATCCCAGAGGGAAATTAGAGTTTCAGTACACACAATTCAGAGATCAGACATACATAGGCAAAGACACATGACAAGAGTTGGTGACTGTGGTCATTCGCAACCCTGAGTTGCGCTACCTTAATAGAGATCAGAGGATTACATGAGGATTGGTTCAAGTGGAAGGAAAAAAAAACAATAATGAACAAGAGTCTGCTTCTAGACCTGCAGAAAGAGAAAGAGCAGAAAAAAATGGGACACAAACCCCATCTTGAACATCTGATGACCTGTATAGTGTACACTGTGTAGAATTTTGTACTGAATTAATTGTAAATTGGGGTGTCTGATCATTTTAAAAGTTTTTTAACAAGTTTGGGACCAGAAGTTCTGGTCAAAGCTAACTGATAGATCCACCTCCAATTTTTCAATAGGGATTGCTATGTTATCATCTATTTTGGACAGTGTCTTATATACTTTAGACCAGGGGTGGGCAATTATTTTTTCCATGGGGCCACATGAGAAACAGAAAATGTTGTGGAGGGCCAGGCCAAAAGGCTGAAGTCAATTATGCATAATATTAATGGTATTTCTTTATAAAAAGCAGTAAATACCATCGTTTTTTCAAGCTGGTAAGAGTAGACTATATGTTATAAATGAACAAAAAAGAAAAAGTGAGGTTGGCTTACAAAAATGTGATTTATTCAAATTTCCCAAGGCAATGGTAAACAAAGTGTGCGCATTTGGTTTTTGTTAAACATTTGTGACTTATATTAGTTAACAGTTTCAGTCACATTCACTCCAAAACACAATTTGAGTTTCAAATATTGTTGGAAAGAGGTTGTTAGCATTCTACAGACACACAGTATTGTCTGTAAAATAAAATCACTGAACTGTGATCTTGAGAAAGAGGTTTCAAAAAAAGTGTCCCAGTTCACTGCTAGTTGCCTACATTTGTGGTCCAAACACATTATTTTGTGTTTTTAAGCGATTTTTTTCTTAGTCAGTGAGAGAAATCTAGTCTCTGCTGGGTTTTAACGAGTGCATCAAAGTCAGGTTGAATGTCTGAGGTGGAGATGCGAAGCACAGCTGACAAATGATCATCAGTGAGAGAGGATCTATACCTGGATTTTGTAAACTTCATCATTGAAAATGTTTGTTCACAAATGTAGGTAGAGCCAAAGAGAACCAACATCTTCTGAGCATGTCTCCTCAGGTTTGGAAAGTTCTCCTCCTTAAGAGAAGAGTAGAAATCCAGCAGAGATCCTGACAAAGTGCTCTGCCAGTACTGCATCAGACTGCAGGTCAATGAGTTCCAGCTGCACATCACTGGGTGCATTATCCACACTGCAGGTAAAGGGAGAGGAAATCATGTGCATTTCATCCTCCATTGTTCTGAGATCTTCAAAACGCCTTGAAAATTCACCATGTAATGCTCCTAACATGGATGAGTACCTGCTGAGGTGATCAGCTGATGGTGTGACTTCGTTCAGGGTTTGCATGTGAGTGAGAGTGTTGCTGTCCAGTTGACTTGAAATAAACTGCAGCTTTCTCATGAAGGCCTTCACGAGGCTGTGCATTTCATGAACAAAAAGGCCCTTGCCTTACAGTTTGGTGTTCAGTTCATTCATCAGTGCAGTCACATCAACAACAAATGCAAAATCTGCCATCCAATCCTCATCTGAGAGCTCTGGAATGTCTTTGCTTTTCCTCTCGCAAAACTCTCGAATCTCTGCTTTCGAGTCCCAAACCCTCTTCAGCACTTTCCCCAGGTTGAGCCATCTGACAGCTGTGTGGAGTCCTCCAAAAGAGCCACAAACTGTCTGTGATTCATTGCCCGTGCCCTGATGAAGTTTATTATTTTAGTAACAACATCAGTAACATGGTTGATTTTTAGCACTGACGTGCACAACACATGTTGGTGTATAATTCAATGCAGAAACACCAATTTTTGATTTGCATCAATTTCTGTCACTTTATCTTGCATGCGTTTCAAAAGTCCGACATTTTTCCCTGTAAGATTTGGACAACCGTCTGTTGTGACACCTGACAGTCTCTCCCATTTCAATCCCAGAGTGTCCATGCACGCATTTACCTCTGTAAAAAGATCACTCCCTGTCGTTGTCCCTTTCATCGACCGCATTGCTGCCAGCTCCTCTGTGAGCTTGAAGTCCGTTATCCCCCAGACAAATACGAGCAGCTGGGCTGTGTCGCGGACATCACAGCTCTCGTCTAAGGCCAATGAGAAAAAGTCAAAACTTGCCACTTCACGTTGCAGCTGAAGCTCCAGGTTCCCCGCAATGTCCTCGGTCCTCCTGGTCACGGTTCGCCTGGACAGCGGGATTTGCTCAAATGCAACCTTTTTTTCAGGGCATATTAGTGCGGCAGAGTCCACCATGCACTCTGACAAACTCTTCCTCCGAAAACGGCTTGCTGTTTTTAGCTATTTTGTGGGATATCACAAAGCTGGTCCTGGTTGCTGCATCCCTGGATGTGTTAAGCTTAGTAAAAAAAGCCTTGCTGCTTTTGCAACTTTGCTAGCAAAGCTTCGGATGTCCGTGCCCTCTCAGCATCAGACAAGTTCTTGTATTTTTCCGAGTGTTTCTTGTCGTAACGCCGACTCAAATTGTAGTCCTTAAACACGGCAATCTCTTCCCCGCAAACCAAACACACGGCTTTACCTCCGACTTCAGTAAAAAAATACTTAGCAGTCCAATTTTTGTTCAGGGCCGGCTGTGTCGACAGGCGACACAGGCGGCCGCCTGGGGCGCCATCTAATGGATAGGGCGCAAAATTTAAAAAAATAATAATAATAATAAAAGTTTATTAAATTCATGTTTGTAATATGAAATGCACTCTACATACTCAAAATTCCCCTTTGAAATGACATGAAATTAAAACATCAATATTTAAATTCTAATCTGGCTGCATTTCGAGCTCCCGCTTGAGCCACCGCTCCGATGCATTTGACCGTTAAGTTTGCCAGGTTGCCATAGATCACTTGTGTGGGTGGCACTGTAGAAGGACATCCTGTTGTCGCGTTTAAACGTTTGATATTTTACGATGTAAAGAACGCCTAAGCCACCGGGATCAGCATTCTGAAAGCGAAGGAAGGAAGAAGAATATAAACGGGCCCAAAGCAGAGGTATGTAGACTTTATAAGTTTTGCAAAGGAACTTTTTGCGTTAGCATTGTAGCTAACTGCCTCTCCTGCCACGCACGGTCCACGGACGGACCCTCGCTAGCTGTTTACATTCACAATACAGTATCTGTAACTTTAACCCATTCATTTTACTTTTGAATCGTCGTGTCCAGATGCAGTGAGACAATGTAGAGTCTCACTGTGATGATGAAGAATGTAAGATTTTTTACTGGTTTTTGGAGCTTGATTGCAGCCTTTTATGAATGTTGTTTCGAGTTTTAAGTACGCATACAATATGAATTTAATATTTGTATATCAGAAGAACGTTAGGTGTGGGTGTGGCAAATTTTCAACTTTGTCCGACACATCGGGCGGGCGGCACCGCCGCGGGCGTGGCGGTGACTCCCCCGCTGCCGCCGGGCCCGGCGGGGAGTGAGAACTGCCTAAACAAAGCATGACATCTTATGCCGTCTCTTTCTTGTTTACGCTGCAGCGTCTTCATCCAGGCATCACGCAGCAGCAGCACATTTACTGAGCTACAATCTCAGCATCTAGAACCAGGTGAGTAAGTTACTTGTTAGGCTATTTGTAATCAGCAGTAGAAACTGACTTTTTCAAATTAAACGGCTTATCACATATGATATGCAAAATTAATTAATTTAAATCCACACCAGACACTTGTTTTTGGCACAATGAGTGCAGCATTGATTTAGCATTGAGAATATTAAATAATCTGAACATACACATCTGAAATTGTCTCCTTAAGATGTTATTGTCAATTAGGCTGTAAATTTGTAAAAAAGGATGGACGTTAGTTTTTGTGACATAGTGAGTCATCTTCAAGGTATAAAGGTTTATGCCCTGAAGAAGGTCGTACCGAAACGCGTCGGTGTTTCCTTGTTTAATAAATGAAATCCTCAGAGTGCCTCAGATCACCGGATCTTCTTCCTCATATTCTATTTATTGGATGCTGAAGAGCACCTGAGAGTGAGACATAAGTTTTTTCAAATATTCCCCACTTCCACCTGTTTTTGATAATTTTATTCGTGTTTTCATAGAACAGATTAAAAAAGATCAATAAAATAAAAAGTCCAGTAATATTAAAAATAGTGAAAAGCATCACTGCACATGACCGAGGAATATTGAATGTGAAAGTGGCACTGTTCTTCATTCATGCATCAGAGGGTTAAGTTGCTTTGTGTGTGTGTGTGTGTGTGTGTGTGTGTGTGTGTGTGTGTGTGTGTGTGTGTGTGTGTGTGTGTGTGTGTGTGTGTGTGTTTATTTTCTCACAGAAGAAGAACCCAACACCACACCAGCAGACTCAGTGCTCCAATCCAACAGCCTGAAGAGACATCATCAGCTTCAACAGATGTCTGTGAAGATGTATGAGCTGCTGGCCCCATGGATCCTGCTGACTGGCCACAGCAGTTGAACAAAATGGAAAGTAGAACTTTCTTTATGATGACACTTTGATATTTGAGTTTTGCTTTTGATTGCACAGTTTAATGTTGCTTTTGATTTTGCATCCCCCCCAAAGACATTTGCACAACATTTTGAGTTGTTGGTTATTGTAATATTCTCAGGTTATTTATCTTTCAAGCTTACATTTATTCTTCAGGCTGTTGACTTTAAAGAGTTGCTGTGTGAATATTTAAAATAAAAAAATTAGTAACTAAGGAATAACTGTAGAGTTGCTTTTTCCAATGTGTGGACTTGGGTTTGGGTGAGAGGTGGGGGGGGCAAATGGGCACTCTCGCCTTGGGCACCAAATTACCCAGAGCCGGCCCTGTTTTTGTTGAAAATCCTGCATTCGGCATCCTTCTTTTTTTTTTTTTTTTGCATGAGCAGACATTTCTGGGGGCTACAATCACCATGTCAACCGCGGGCACTTGTTGCTATACGTATTGCGTCATTGTGTACGTAAAACAACAACTTCAAAATAAAAGCAATGCAGCCTTAGTCCATGCATGAGGTAAAATGAGAAAATACATTTATTTTGTAATTTCCAATTAACCTTACGCGGGCCGGTCAAAGTCAACCAAAGGGCCGTATGTGGCCCGCGGGCCGTAAAATGCAGGTTTGCATTGTCACAATCCAATGCTTGCATCAAGTTGGAGATAAATTGTCTCCCAGTTTCAAATATATTTGCTTGTCTCAATGTCTTAAGCATTCAAAGTTTTTCCTCAGAATGAACTTGTGTGAAATCTCATTTGTTCTGAAGCAAAGCTTTAAAAGCAGCGTAGGCCAGAAACCACAGATCGGAAGAAAAAAGCAATCAGAAGGAGATGGAAAGAACAAGAGAGGTTAACTAATTAAGGAGAAGGCAGCAGAAAAAGAGACAGCACGGAGAAAGAACTCAGTCGGACATTATTTTTCTGTACAGAGGCTTGGGTTGTGGACATGGTTGTCTAACTTCTAAATCCTCGGCAAAGTCATTGTTTTTTGTTCCAAAGATGAGTAAATATGAGCCCATGTTGTGTCATCATGACTGCTGCGCCTTCAACCAAAAACAAGCAGTTTGTTTTTCCCACTATGATAAAAATCCTGTTTTACAGAGAACAGGGGGTGGGTGGGGCTGAGCTGTGCTAAAAAGTAGCATTTTTTATTTAAAAAATGCAATTAGATGTTCTATCTGCCTAAACAGAAGAGAAGATATAAAAAAAATTCATAATGTTCACACTATGTCTCACACACACACTTTTCCTCCCACTGAATGAACACTTCATGAATGATTCTACTCACAGGTGGAGGTATTATTATATCCACAGATACAATTTCTCATACTCTGAGTATTCATATCGAGACTTGTTGTTTAGTTAGCAAATACAGGACCCTATCAGTCTGTGTCGTCAAGTGGAGGTGAGATTTCCGCATTCATCCAAAGATAAGGTTATCACACCTCTTCCTTTTGATATTTTCTCAGACAGGCCCGGAGGTGTCAACGGTGACAGCACAGCTGTCATATTAAAAATCGCATGCATCATTTGTGTATAAATTAGCTGCAAATGTGTTTCAGTCCGTCATCATGCTGATAAATTATGTATCTTGATGTGGTGTCAATGTCTCACGGAAAACAGTGTGATTCCACATAACCTCATCACGGTTATGTACAGCGATGCTTTATGTTTGGGAAACAGGGAGGAAATTATCCTGCTTCAGACTAAGAGCTTGAGCTTGCCCTTCAAGCACAGGGAAAATTAAAAGTCTGGACTTCCTTGAACGTGCATCCATCAGTGTTTTAAAAGTAGCAAACTGGAGTTTTCTCCCTTTCAGGTATCGATAAAAGTGATCGTTAACCTTTACTCTAGCATACCATGAGAACAATTTTAAAAATATATATTTTTGCGCTGTTGGCCAGCTAGAGGTGTGCATTCACGAACGAGAGGCATTGGAAGAGGGGCTTACGGTGCGATAAGTTTTTTCTGCCCCTAGATGGTGCCCTCTGTGAAAGATATCTGCTTTAAAGGGATACTATGCAACTTTTTCATTTTTTTACATCATTTTCTTGAGCTATTATGCACTAAAATGACCATTTACAGGATTGATGAAATTTCACTCAGACCCCCACTGCCCCATGTGGTCAGAATATTGCACTTTCAAGTTGAGAGTGGCGAGCTGACATGCCAGTGCTGCAGTCTGCTTCCAGCATGTTTTCTGCATGTTTTGGATTGTGAACACAGCTGATTTGTTTGATTTAGTGATGAACCGCTCCTGTAGACCAGGGGTCCTCAGCTAAATTGGTTTAAGGGGCAGAGTTTTTTCCATCAGTCACTGTGAGGGCCAGATGTTTTTCTAAAACAAAGTTCAAGTATTATTATATCTTAATTTATTAAGATTTAAAATGGCTTTGTTTTCCATCTAAACCATTTTGATTGTAGTTTTAGTTGTTGTAACTGTTGTTGCTGTTTATTTCTCAGTTTAATTATTTTTCCATTTGTAAGACACTGGGTTGAAAAGGAAGGTTGTTTTGTGTTTCCTGTACATGGACATTTATTTTGGAAAGCTACATTTGAGCTGCTCTACCAGCCACACGTTTAATGATGAATGCAAACCAGGTGTGTGAAGAACACACCCTGGATGAAGTGCTGGCAAGCAGACAGCTGAGAATGGACTGAAAGCATTCAATCTATTGCTAAAGAACTAACTAATGAAAGGACTGAAGAAGAAAGATGGATTCCCTGTCAATCTTCCTGTAATTTGTTACATATTTAATACTTGAAATGTCAAGATGTTTCTATAGAGTGTAACTATTGAGTTCCACATTAGATGTTTGAAATTCTAAGCAAGTTTATTTCATTTCTAAAATCAACATTTTCTGGTTAGATAATTGTTCAGCCATGAGCCTGCAGAAGAGGAGGAAGGTAGTGCAGAGCCACTGCGAGAGGAAGAGCTGCTGCTCAGACGTGGGGCACGCCAGCGTACTCTTAACAGAGAAGGGCAAGGCACTACAAGAGAAAATTAAAGCTCTTACACAAAGATTCAACTACATTTACAAAAAATGGCACGCACACGTTAAGTTCCCTAAGCGTTTGTTAACAAAGTCCTCGGAGTATTTATCAGAGGGTCTACTTGTTATCTTGGGGGCTGTTAAAGGGCTTTCTGCAGATATCCAGCGTGTTTATGAAGATCTGCGTAAACTCTCAACTCCAGATCAAGAAACACGGAGAAGAGCAGATTTGTGTGTGGAGATTTCAAACTTCATCCTTTCTAAAGCTTTACGTCACCTGGGAGGACAAGCGCAGGAAGAGGATCAGGTTTGGCCAGAAGCTGGCTCTCTTTGGAGCACAAGTAAAAGTGAAACAGAATCCATCACCTCCATCTTGAAGAGCGTCATCTCTGAGCATTCAAAACTTCTTCAGTGAAGCAGCAAGAAGCGGCTCTAGAAGAGAAACGAAAAAGAATAAACCATCTAGTAACCATGTAAGAGCTCAGCACTGCACAGGCAAGAATTCAGGTATATAATCAAGGGTCTGACATTAAGAAAAAGGTTAAGCGACCTATAACCTCTAAGATGGCAGTACATGTTGAGTCATCAAGTCAAACAAGCTGTCAACCATCATCTATACCTCCTGTTCCACAACAACCTATGAGTTCTTCCTCAAATCAAGACACAGCAGAGTTAATTAAGCTACTTGCAGATGCTTTAAATGCAAATAGAATTCCACTACCCGAACCTTCAATATTCAGCGGGGATCCAGTGATTGGAAGCTGTCATCCCAAACTTCGATTGACCAAAAGACTATTCAGAATAAAGAAAATATAAACTACCTTCATAAATATTTTGGTGGACAAGTTAAAAACGCACTAGATGGTTATTTCCTGCTTGGAACTGAGTCTGCCTATGTTGCAGCGTGTGAGATCTTGGAGGAGAGATATGGAAACCCATTTATAGTTGCAAAAGCATATAGAGAGAAACTTTAAGCATGGGCCAAGATTGGACTTAAAGACAGCACCAACCTAAGAGAGTTTGTTGATTTTCTACGAAGCTGCGAAGCCACCATGGTTCATATCAAGGCACTGGAGATCCTAAATGACTGCAATGACAACAGAAAGATTCTGGCAAAGTTACCTGATTGGTTAACTGCAAGATGGAACCAAAAAATGATGGAAATGGAAGAGGAGAATGGCCAGTTCCCTTCTTTCAGTCAGTTTGTAAAATTTCTGACCAGAGAAGTAAAAATTTCCTTTAATCCAATAACATCATTGCAATCATTTAAGCTAAGTGACAAATCCAAACAACAAAATGTCAAAGTCATGAAATTAGTCGCACGTTCTAATGAAGAAACTGTCAAAATGTGTTTTTTGTAAGAAGCATGGACATACTTTGCACACATGCAGAAAGTTTATGCAAGATGAAGTCTCAGACAGTTAAATCTGTCAAAGCTGAAAAGTTGTGTTTTGGATGCCTCAACTCAGGTCATCTCTCAAAGAGCTGCAACTGTAGGAGTGTTTGTAATAAATGCAGTAAGCAACACAAAAGGCCACACAAGTTAGGCAAAGTCAAGGTCAAGAAAATTTAATTCAAGAAAAGAAGAAAGTAAACCCACAAACGATGCTAACAAGAGACATTGTCATAGCTTCTACCTTCAAGGTCAATCAAACTGAAGCTACTTTCCAAACAGCTGCAATAGTTCTGGTCTGGCTTTCTTCTGCTTCACAGCCAGTTCCAGAAGTGCTTGTCTATGCACTACTGGATTCTCAAAGTGACACAACATTTGTGCTAAGCGACGCAGCGGACTCTTTGGAGGCACCAAAGGAACAAGTGAAGTTGAAGCTTTCTACAGTGACATCACAAACTACTACAGTAAAGTCTCAACGAGTAAATAATTTACGAGTCTGTGGTTTCTAATCAAATAAAATAATCGATTTACCACCAGCCTACACATGCGATTTAATTCCTGCCAACAGAACTCACATACCAACTGACAAAACTGCAGAGGCTTGGTCCCACCTAGAGCACCTGAAATATGACATAGCACCCCTACAGGACTGTACGGTAGGCCTGCTTATCAGCTACAACTGCTCACAAGCTCTTCTACCAAGGGAAGTTGTGTCTGGTCAAGACAATGAGCCTTTTGCACAACGCACAGATCTTGGTTGGAGCATTGTTGCTCATGGCAATCCCTGTGTAGAGTATGGAGATGCAATTGGAATCAGTCATCACATAGTTGTCCGTCAACAGAAACCAAACGCTGACTCTGCTCAATCTTAAAGCTGAAGTTCATTATGTGAACAGATCAAAAGTTAAAGAAATTACAACTTCAGACGTTGTAAAGGTTCTTGAGATAGATTTTTCTGAGAAAATTAATGACGAGGACTGCGTATCTCAAGATGACTTGAAATTCTTGTCCAAACTTTAAAAATATATAACTCAAAAGGAGGATGGACATCTTTGAAATGTCATTGCCATTCAAAGAAAAAAGACCAAGGTTGCCAAACAATAAGATGTGTACTATGCATCGCTTACAGTGTCTGGAAAGGAAGTTGAGTAAGGTTGAAACCTATTATAAAGACTGTGTGAACTTCCTGACTGACATGATGGTTCGGGGAGATGCAGAAAAGATTCCAGAGGAAGAAATCAATAACAGTCCAGCTTGGTATATTCCACATCATGGAGTTTACCACCCGCAAAAACCAGGCAAGATACGGGTAGTATTTGACTGCTCAGCTAAGTTTCATGAAACATCTCTCAATGATCATCTTCTCACTGGACCTAACCTAACGAACAAACTTGTGGGTGTCCTGTGCAGATTCCGGAAAGACCTAATTGCTGTAATGTGTGATATTGAAAGAATGTTTCACCAGGTTCATGTAAAGGCCGTAGATCGAGATTATCTGCATTTCTTATAGTGGGAAAATGGTGATTTGAATACCAAGCCATCCACCTACAGGATGAAGGTCCACCTACTTGGAGCAGTTTCCACCCCTGGCTGTGCCAACTTTGGCCTGAGACATCTGGCAACTCTAGGGAATGGTCAGTACTTTGAAAGTACCATACACTTCATAGAAAACAATTTCTATTTAGATGATGGTCTTGTAAGTGTTCCTACAGAACAAAAGCCATTCAACTTGTCAGAGAATCAGGGGAGCTTTGTAACACTGGCAAGTTAAGACTCCACATGTTTGTTTCAAACAATGATAATGTAATGGCATCCATCCCAGAAGGGGAACGCACCACTGTCAAAAATCGAGACATAGAATTTAGTTATTCGCACATCAAAAAAGCACTTGGAGTGGAGTGGTGCATCACACATGACACTCTTAAAATTAGAGTTGAAGTAAATCCCAGACCATTGACAAGGAGAGGTGTACTTTCTACTGTAGCCTCCGTGTATGATCCATTCGGATTCATAACACCTTTTGTTCTCTCTGGAAAGCAGATTCTTCAGCAAATGTGCAAGGATAAGATCAGCTGGGATGATGAGCTTCCAGAAAGTTTAAGATCACGGTAGGAGTCATGGGTCAGAGAATTACCCACTCTAGCTGACATGGAAGTTAAAAGATGCCACTTACCTTCAAACTTTGGAAAAATCAAAAGGTATGAACTTCACCACTTCTGTGATACAAGCACTGTATGGTGTATGTACTTACCTCAGAGCTATCAACGAATCCAATGAAATCCATTGCGCTTTAGTAATGTGGAAGTCCAGAGTTTCACCAAGTAAAGTTACAACAATGCTGAGACTGGAACTTTCAGCTGCAGTTGTTGCAGTTCGAGTCAGTGACGTGCTTCAGAAGGAACTGGAAATTTAAGACCTGAAGGAATACTTCTGGACAGACTCCACAATTGTTTTGGGTTACATAAGAAACAATGCCGGAAGATTTCAAGTGTTTGTCGCCAATCGCATACAAAGAATCAAGTCAAGTACAGAAGCTGAGCAATGGGCCTACATTCCATCTGAGGATAACCCAGCAGATCGTGCCTCTCAAGGATTGATGGCAAAAGAACTTAAGAAATCCAACTGGTTCTCAGGACCAACATTTCTCTGGCAAAAAGAACTACTTGTTTCCAAATAAAAGATAAAAGAAGTACAAAATGATGATCCTGAACTCTGCAAGGCTTCAGTGTTTAACACAAAGGCAAAGGAGAGCAGATCACTTTTAGAGCGCTTTGAGAAGTTCTCTGACTGGTCAAGAGTAGTGAAAACTGTTGCCAGATTGAAGCGATGAGTCACGGAACACAAATGGGTGAAACAAAGAACCAATGTGTCATGGTTTGTGCTGAGCTAAACTGGATTTGTTTTCTTCTGAGTGCTGTTTGTAGGTGGGCGTGTCCTGGAGAGCACAGCTGTTGCTGTTCAGCCCATCAGTGGTCAGGGGATTTTAGGAGCGGCGTGACAACTCACCAGTGCTGGATGATACTCAGTCTTTGGTAGTTCTAGCAGCTACCAGTCCTAGCTCTTCTCGTCTCAGAATATATTTTTGTCTTTTTGTATCCTGACTCTGCGTTTATCTGATCTATTATCCTGACCCGTCCAGATTTCCCTCACCTGTAAAGAGCATCACCCTTCATTAACTTTGGATTCACTCAAGCCTTCTGCCACTTCATTCACCTCTGACCACCAGCTCTCCTCCGCCCACCTGCTCACCTGGACACACCTGCAGCCAACTCCCTGTGCTCAGATCCCAGCCTTGGTCTCTCGATCTCCCGCTCAGCCAGACCTGACCTGCCTCCCTCCTTGGCTTCCCAACTTCCTGAAGACCGTAAGCCTCCTCTGCCCTTTTGATTATCCTCTGATTATTATCCAAAGACTAAAATCCATTCTCTCTCCAGAACACCCCGAAACTCCTCAACCCTCTGGATCTCCGTATGTTTCTCTCCTTCACAAACACTTAAATAAAATACATAGAAACGTTTACTTACCTCTGGTTCTGTGGTGATTCTTCATGTCATGGGTCAAAAACCTACCCTCTAACATGACACAATGAGGGTACAAGCTTGGAGGAAAGAAAAGACGCATAAATTGCTATTGTCAAACTGGTTCAAATGGAAGCATTTCCATATGAGATACAAAGCTTAAAAGTAAAGGAAGGTGTGGTTAAAACCAAGTACAGCAAGCTGAAAAGGTTAAGTCCCACTTTGGATGAAGATGGAGTTTTGAGAGTAGGAGGACGCCAATCAGCATTACATCCTCACGTAAAACATCCAGTAATACTTCCTAAGAACAGGCATATATCCTCTCTGCTTGTCAAGCACTTTCATGGAAAGGTTCATCATCAAGGACATGGAATGACCTTAAATGAACTCAGAGTGAATGGATGGTGGATCCTAGGAAGCAGTGGAATTATATCATCACACATCTTTAAATGTGTTAAGTGTTGAAAGTGCAGAAGATGTACTGAAGAACAAAAGATGAGTGACTTACCTCAAGACAGAATGGAAACAACACCTCCATTCACCTACACCGGCATGGATTGCTTTGGATCAATCTATGTAAAAGAGGGAAGAAAAGAGGTTAAAAGGTATGGACTTCTACTCACCTGTCTATGTTCAAGAGCCATACACATCAAAATGATTGACGAGATGACCACTGACGCATTCATCAATGCATTAAGAGCCTTTATTGCCATAAGAGGAAACGTCTGTCTACTTCGATGTGAACAAGGAACCAATTTCATTGGTGCAAAAAGGGAGCTTGCAGAACTCATAGAATGAATGGAAGAAGAAAGGGTCAAGGCTCTAAAATGTGAATTCCTAATGAATCCCCCAGCAGCAAGTCACATGGGTGACATCTGGGAACGACAGATTAGGACTATTCGAAGTGTTCTCACAAGTATTCTTGACAATTCAGCTCAATGACTGGACAGTACATCTCTAAGAACTTTGTTTTATGAAACAATGGCAATGGTCAGTAGCCGACCACTTACCGTTGAGAATTTGAATGATCCATCTGCACCTGAACCTTTAACTCCAAATCACATTCTTAAAATGAAGTCAACAATAATCCTTCCTCCACCTGGCCAGTTTGTCAAAGAAGACTTGTAACTTAAAAAATGATGGCGCAGAGTCCAGTATTTGGCCAATGAATTTTGGATTCATTGGAAAAGGGAATATCTGCTGAGTTTACAACAAACACAAAAATGGTATAAAACCAGAAGAAACTTCAAAGTGAATGACATTGTACACTCAACAAAATTATAAACACAACACCTTTGTTTCTGCTCCAATTTATCATGAGATGGACTTAAAGATCTAAAATTCATTCCAGATACACAATATTACCATTTCTCTCAAACATTGTTCACAAATCAGTCTAAATGTGTGATAGTGAGCACTTCTGCTTTGCTGAGATAATCCATCCCACCTCACAGGTGTGCCACATCAAGATGCCATCAATAAAATGGAAAACCCGAGGCTTGTTGTTTGTATTTCCGAAACGTGTGAATATAACCAGCAAACACATCCGTGCTGCTTTTGTCAAAATCCCACACCTCGATCATTTTCACCACTCGGTAGCCTGCGTCCAGAGCGACATTGAATTCTACGCTGACCCAAACCCCCGTTAGCGCTCGCTGAGTTGAGTTGTGCCTGCAAGAGTCAGTCTGATTATTCACCTCGGCGCAAGTGCGGCAGAGGGTAAAAACCAGTTTACCCTGTGCTGTTTTAAAAGGTAGAACAGGAAAAAACTGTTTTCTGGGTGGGCAGACCACAGCTTTAATGAAACCGTAATAGCTTTTTGGATCTCTGAAATTTTTCACATGAATTTGTGGATGACCGACGGAGTAACTTTGTGTCGCATTCATGTAAGGATAGAGACTTGTAAAGTCGACGTAGTAGATCTTTTCATCGCTCTGAGCCGAATATCTGAGGTAAGTCGATGCTTTGCCTAGGTAAGTGAAATGATTGCGAGCTGAGGAGACAATCGTTGGAATGTGGTTAACTGAGCTTGTCCATCCACATACTTCCTGACACTGCTTAGAAAGAGAATGAGCAGTTAGTTTAGTTGCTTGTCGACAACCACCCACCACCACTGATCCCCATGTATTGGATGCATTTACAGAACAAAGGTAAGTGAAATGATTGAGAGGCAAGTGTGTGTGTGTGTGTGTGTGTGTGTGTGTGTGTGTGTGTGTGTGTGTGTGTGTGTGTGTGTGTGTGTGTGTGTGTGTGTGTGTGTGTGTGTGTGTGTGTGCAGGGTCTCATGTATGAAAGGGAGGGGCTGTGGGAACTGTGGGGTAAGGTCTCCTAACACAAAAGAGTTATCAATCCTAACTTGACGTAAAGTGGTGCAGATTGAATACATCAAAGCAGATCATCAATATACATCTTGACAAAAGGGGACTACAATCAATAACTTCATGTGTGATTACACAGCAGTCATCAATTCATTTCTTGACATGTAGGGTCATTAAAGGTCATATCACAAAAGGTCATAAAACAATACACCTGTCAAGTTTGACGTAAGGTGGTTTGGGGGAAAGGGCATAAAGGTCAAAGAACAATAGACTTGTCAAAAATTGTTCCCTATATCTCTCTTATGAGAATACTAAAGTACAATAGTATCAAATTAATAATATAATAAATTATCTGTCTTCAGGTATTTTTGCCTTTTTGTGAAAAAACTCCAACAGAATATTTTCATCTGAGCTTTTTTACACCATAACAAACATTTAAATTCATTAGTTAATGTAATACTTTATAACTTCTATGCACCACGCCTCCTCCGTAACTTTATGAAACCCCTTGGAGTGCTGCCTCACATTGATAAAACGTCTGCTCTACTTTTTCGGCAATGTTTATTCAACTTTCTCCAAAACTCATAAAAAGTTGGCTCTGAGTTGTTACATTTGCAGGCTCTAGCTGCATTTAAGGACCCAGATCATGCTATTTTAAATCTTTGAGAGCAAAGGTAGGTACAATATATGATCAAATATTATCAATGGCACTACTGAGATGTAGTTTTATCTTAAATATTAGTTATTTTCATCAGCCTGAATTTGTACTCAAAAATAAAATGGCCTCTCCCTGGGCTGCCACCTTACCGTGGTGGAGGGGTTTGAGTGTCTCAATGATTCTAGAAGTTAAGTTGTCTGAGGCTTTCTGCCTATCCTCTTGTAACCCTTTTCTATCTAGCTCTCATGGTCTGCCTGTATCTGTTTTGTTCTACATGTTTTGTGTGTGTAGCCTTGGTCAGGCTGTACTGCGGAGTCAAATTTCTGTGCTTCGGGACGCTGGGGCACTGACAATAAAGTGGATTCTGATTCTGATCAACAAGTCATTTCCATGCCGTGTTTCTCCTCAGCTCAGGAACTAAACCAGGTGATTTCAATCAGCACAGTGAATGAACCTGGTTTAGTGTCTGAACAGAACAAAAACACGGCATGGAGATGACTTGTTGATGCCACAATTCCTATCTCTGCAATAGAGTCACATTTTTTACACATTTTTTTGTGACTATTGTATCACCCGATTGAAATACATATATGACATTTGTCATTTAGCAACTTCCAGAACAGCCGATAGCTACTTTCACTTCTGAGGAGTTTCTGCTCTGGACAGCAGACTCCTATGCTCTGGGCTCCATGGCAACCGTACACTTTTGCTTTAATAATTTTGTAATGTAAAATTGAAGGTTGTGTAAATATTTATAATAAAGGTTTTGCATGAACTACATTGACGTTTTTGAGGCTTGCTAACAGTCCCCCTTGGGTTATGACGAGCCTTTAGCTTGTCAATCCTGCCAGAAGCAAACTCTGATTTCCCCAAATGGAGGTTATTCAAAGAGGAAACGTCATTTGAAAACTTTTTTGCAGATTAAATCAATCTCAACTGTCTCTTTAAATAAAATTCATGTCAAAATCTTAAGTATGACTTCACAAACATGATTTATCAAATATGCTTGGAGGTTTTGACCTTTGTAGGCCTCAGCTATGACTTTTGACTTTGTTAAGCACCCTCGTTGACCTGCAGCATCTTCAGCAACATGCCACCATTGAGTCTTGTATAAGCAGAGTTTAGCAGCATATTGGGTCACTGCACACTATAATACTGTGGGTCCAGCAGGACATCTGAGAAATGGTGCTCTGACACAAATCTACTTTATATAATTGGGCTCAGAGTCTGCATCAGCGGGAACGGAACACTCCATCCACCTCCCAAGAGCTTTCTGCTACTGCTGCTGCTGCTGAATCCACCAATTCAAAGGTATTATTCAACGTTATTTATTCATAAAGCACATATATAACAACTGGAGTTGACCTAGGTGTTGTACACTATCTTAAAGTTCTAATTATTCATGGCTGTGGATGTGCACACCATCAACTAGGGCAGCACAGACAAATCACTTTTCTTATTTTTACACCAACATAAAGTGTGTATGCACACACTAGATCACTTCCTGAAAACATGCACAACAGATCAAGTCTGCAAACAATCACCTGTAGCCACCATCAAGCAGAACATCATTTTTCCCTGCAGATGAGAAAAGCACAAGTAATAAATGAGTTTCATTTAACAAATTACTATTTTTATCTCCCCCTTGCCTTGCAAAGTAAAAAGTGGAACAACCATTAATTCTATAGTCTGCATTTTTTTTATGTAGCTTTGAGGTTTCTGTAGCAGCTTTAAATGTGACTGATGCTGATGAATCATGTAAAACGGGGACAAAATCTGTTTGCTGGCATGATAAATTTAAGCATTCTGGCTAAGTCATTATCTATAGATGAGATCTCAACAGAAACACAGCTGGATGTTTGTGTCTTTTACCTAAATTCCAGCTTGTTTTCTTTCTTTTCTTTTTTTTAACTGACAATAAATATTGTGTTTTACCAGAGGTTGTAAAACAGCTGCTATCAGCCAGATTTAGAAAGTCTTGAACTTAACCAGTGAAACCTATTTTAATGATGAGTTTACAGATCCATAGACCTTTTTTCTACATTGCACTAGAATGAGCAGCAGGTTGGACTTCAGCAGAGTGAGGAGATGGTTTCAGAGCTGACCGCATCACTCAAACCTTTTAATTCAACTCTTAGCTGCAATGATGTGTGTTCAAACTAATGACTGACATTTTAAAACTGCATGTTTGGCTTCACTGTTTTGCTCAGTCGCACAGTAATAAGAGCAAAATAATCTGTCTCCAAATCCTTCAACCATATCGTTTTATCATCCTCCTTGATTACAGTGTCCATTGTCTCAAAACCTCCTAATGACCACAAAAATGGATTCCAGACTGGGACGTAATTT
>SSNQ01034506.1:882358-898785 GCA_006942095.1 Nothobranchius kuhntae
AGTGAGTGAGTGAGTGAGTGAGTGAGTGAGTGAGTGAGTGAGTGAGTGAGTGAGTGAGTGAGTGAGTGAGTGAGTGAGTGAGATGCTGACACACATATACATTCATTACAACTATGGGGAAGTAGGAAAGGGTTGATTGCATCTGTGCAAACATTGGGAATTAATCGCCAGCATTCCTGGCGGATCATTTGCATGCACGATCCACAACAGCTACAGTAGTTTACCACTTTTACATTGAAACTTCTAATGTTGAACTTAAGAAAGTTCAGCAGGTGAGTGAAACAATCTCCAGTTGCCTCCAACATGACTGACATTAAGTATGGCAACATCACACCGATGCACTCTGAAAGAACGCTGTACTCCACACTCATCTTTGCTTTCATAACCTCTAGACTGGACTATTGTAACAGTATTCTTTACAGACTTCCTTCCTCAGCCCTACAAAAACTTCAATACATCCAAAACTCAGCAGCACGTTTACTCACCCACACTCTCTCCAGGGACCACATAACTCGAGTACACAAACAACTTCACTGGCTCCCAGGTCCATACCAGATCCATTACAAATTGCTCCTCATCACTTACAAATGCCTCAACAACCTAGTATCATCCTATCTGATGGAACTTCTCCATCTCCATTCTCCTCCCCGGCACCTCCGTTCTGCTGACTCCAACCTCCTTTCCCCTTTCAAAACAAAATATTGCACCATGGGGGATCGAGTCTTTGCGGCCGCTGCCCCCACACTTTGGAACTCTCTCCCACTAAACATCAGGAATGTCGTCGCTCTTTCTACTTTTAAGTCACTGCTTAAAACCCACTTCTTTAAACTGGTCTTCTCTTAAGATCAACCCTGCATCCCCCAGTCTGTTTACTATGTTTCATTTTGGTTTATTATGTGTTTATTGCATTTTTTGTGAAGCGTCTTTGAGTGTCCTAAAAAGCGCTTTATAAGTTTGATGTATTATTATTATTATTATTATTATTATTATTATTATTATTATTATTATTATTATTATTATTGTTGTTGTTGTTGTTGTTGTTGTTGTTGTTGTTGTTTTCCTTTGATCGGACAAAGCTCCTCTGAGATCAAGTCTTGTTGCCATGTTTTTTAAACCACCTTCCCAAGTTTCTGTACCCGCTTATCCACACAGGGTCACAGGGGGCTGGTGCCTATCGCTAGCAGTCTCCAGGCAAACAGGTGGGGCACACCCTGGACAGGTTGCCAGTCCATCACAGGGCAACACAGAGACACACAGGACAAACAACCTGACAGTCATGTTTTTGGATCGTGCGAGGAAGCCGGAGTACCAGGAGAGAACCCACACGTGCAAAGAGAGAACATGCAAACTCTTCGCAGAAAGACTCCACGATTTGAACCTAGGATGTTCTTGTTTTTAGGCTAACAGCACTAACCACTGTGCAGCTTTGTTTTTTGAACCATTAAGGATTTATGTTGCCTTGTTTGGCTGCAAACCTTCACAAACGTACTTTGCTGTTGTTTACCTTATTGAAACAAACAATCACACTTTCAATCACATCCTGCTTCTTTGTGGGTTCAGGGTTTTAATGAAGGAATAAAGCTTTGCCTGGTTGTGTAAGATGTTGTTATTTTCAAAATCAGTTGCCTTACAAACACCTCGTGACTTTTAGAAGTGCTTTTCCTCATGCTGTACACTAGATGGAGCTTGACACCTAATCATGGATCCTGCAGAGAGAAAAGCTGAGCAGATGAGTCACTTGCAAGATAGAAACCTTCATGGAGATTTTGGAATAACATGATTGCTAAAGCTGGAGTCATTGTCATGCAAATATTGTGAAAAAACAAAGAGAAGAAGTCCAGAACTTCTAATCTAATCTAACTTAAATGATCTAATCTAACTAGATTAGATCGTTTAAGTAGGAGAACACTTTATACAAACAAGACTGTTGAACCGTGAGAACAGCCTTCACGGTGTTAAATGTTCCTCTGAGACTGAATCTGCACAGACAGACCTTAGAAAGGCATCATGACCTTCACACTCTGTGATACTTCTGGGAAGTGCTGCACAAGTCTGCAAAAGGTGGAAAAGATGTTTTTACTGTGAACAGGGAAGAAATATTAAACACAGAAAGAGAAAGACATTCATCAGAGATCATTTCAGCTGGATTGGACGTCTTTTTTGTCTTTGATGCAATGAAAATTGCCACGAAATGCTTTAAAACTGTGCACATCTAAGGTGATTGATGATGTTAGTTCACCAGTGCAACACCCTGCAATAAAAAATGAGTTTTCTTGTCTTCTTGTGTTTTTTATTTTTACTTTTTTTTTTACATTAATTCATGTTTTATCTGAAACTAAAGATCTGAGGTTTTCCGAATCCACAGGTCTGAATATTTTGCAGCAGACCAGAGAATGACAATTTCCTTCAAGCAAAGTGCGTAATCAAACATCATGTGTGACTCCTTAGGCTGAGTCACATTGCAAAACTGCTGCTCAAAGCTCAAACCGTATTTCCAGTGTGTGTGTGAGTGCGTGCGTTCATGATTCAGTCTGGATTACATTTTCAAATGCGACTCATGTGCATTGTGTCAATTTAAATTCAAACCAAAACACATTTAAACATTTTCTTCCCTTTTTTTCCACATAAACTTATATTAAGTTGTTTTTATCTTCAATTTTTTTAAATATCTGTGTTTAGAAACAGACTGCTGTTAATCTATTTTCCTCCATATTAAGCGATTCCTCCAGATTAGCTGACTAAATCAGGGTTGGGATGCCGCAGCTGATTTCCCCAGGCCGAAGCTTTCACATTAGAGATTTATTTCTATCCCTAAGTCATTACATTTGAAAAACACCAAACCAGCTTAGGCTGGATCTCAATAAAACCATGAACCCAAGCACGTGCGTCTGGATGGGTTGCTGTTTTTTTCTTAAATGCATGTTTATGCACGTGTGTTTGTTTCTGTCTGCGACCTATTTTATCGTGTAACGTTGTTATTGTTGTTGTTTTATTGACCTTTTTCATTATTCTTTTCTGCATGTGCAAAGCATGTGAAACTAACAGATCAGCCACACAAGCAAGCTAAAAGTAAATGCTGGTGAATGTTACATTTAATCAGAAGTGCCCGTTTATGTATCAAATGGAAGCTTCTTCTTTTTCATTTCTGTCATTAAACACAGATTATTTGCGGGTTTTCTGCAAACCAACATGTTTAAATGGTAATGAGAATATTTTTCTTCTTTACAAGAGAGAAATCCTCCAAACAGCTGAGGAAGTCGGATTCTTGTCCGAGAAGAGCCGCCATGCAGTAATCCTCCTCCTCTTCCTCTGCCCAACTTCCTGACGACCCGCCCACCACCACTCCTCCTCCCCATCTCACGTGGATGCAGCAGGAGCAGCACTGGGGGGGGGGGGGGGGGGGGGGGGGGGGCATTCTCATCACTTCTTTACTAGGACATCTGCTGGTTTGCTGCATCGATTCTCTCCTGTCTTCTTTCCTTTTTTTCTCATCCTGTTTTTTTAATTTTTCTTTTCCTAAATTCACTTTTACGTCTAATCTGATTTTTGTGTCTCTCATGACTAACAATTAGTTTATAGATGTGCTAATAATGAATCAATGAAATACTTTTGAAATCATTAATAAGTGTTTATTATTCATTAGTTATGTTGAGATAGAGAGAACAGATTTGGCTCACTATTTCACAAGAAACAGGAATTTTCGCTCTTTCTCACCCTTAATTAATTCTAAATAAACACTTAATACAACACTGTTACAGATTCATTATACCTATAAACTCTTTCTTGACCATAGATGAGGAAATCATCCGTAAAATTGCAGTTTTTCTTTCTGTTTTTTTTTTTTTTTTTTTTTTTGTTCATTGAGTCAATTTTGTTCTTTTCTTCTTTCAAAAACACATCTGGGTGTCGGTGAAAAGTTAATCCTTCTGTAGCTCTAAAATTTTTCTTTTGCTATTTATTTGTATTAGACTGAGTTTAGAGCATTTGGTTATTGGCTCAAGATGTGCAAATGTATAATCAATGATCGTGGCTCTCTCTTTCTGTCTAGAGAGGATCTCTGGTGTTATTCAATCCCTTCACCCCTCTCACTCAGCACTCAGTCCTTCACGCTTCCCAAAATAGTGTGTGTGTGTGTGTGTGTGTGTGTGTGTGTGTGTGTGTGTGTGTGTGTGTGTGTGTGTGTGTGTGTGTGTGTGTGTGTGTGTGTGTGTGTGTGTGTGTGTGTGTGTGTGTGTGTGTGTGGCTTTAAATATTCAAGTGCACCAATAATATGTTTATTTCTAAAACAACAGATTCATTTTGGGGATCGAAGTCAACTGATTCTAATCTGATCAGTGGTCAGAAAGTATTTCTGCAACTCAGATCAAAAGGCAGAGCTGCAAACACAACCTGCTATGAAATAGCTCATGCTGATATGTTGCAATTTCCAAAATGCTAATAAAGGTTTAGTGAGCATCCCACTGTTCTCATGGTGTGGGAGCCTAAATAAACGTTGCTTAACCAGCAGAGCTGATAGGAGAGATTAACCTCTGCAGCAGGAAGATTTTTGTAATAAAGTGCAGCAAAGGATCCAGATGGTAAGGTGAGCTGAAAACAATGTCAAATCTAAGAAACAAGAAAAATAATAAAAAAAGGTTACACTGAGACCATCTTAATGTTTAAAGTTACAGGAAATGAGTAGTTTTAAATTGGACATATTAATCTGTCTAAAACAAACTTAGGGATGGGTACCTTTGACATTTGAATCGATTCGGGACTAATTCCCGGTACCTAGGAATCGATACCGGTACTTAATGGTACCAATTTTCGATACTTTTGAGTGTTTATTATTTTAATTCTCTTTTATAATTAAATATATATTTTTCTCAATATATAACAATATTTGATAAATATCACAATAAATAACATACAACTGTTTGTATTTTAACATTGTAATGATCTGAAGTTGTATATTAATACACTGTAATTAGATAGTTTAATGATCTGATTTTGTATATTTATACACTGTAATTAGATCTGAGTAATTAATCAGAAGTGGCTGTTTTTATCATCAGGGAGTTTACTTAAACACTCTGTATTGACTGAGAGACAAGAAAAGAGAGAGTTGGGATCGTTTAAGAATCTTTAATTTCTATAATTATAAATTCTTACAATCTACCAGGACTATCTCAATGATGAATGCATATGGATTTGGATGTTTCGTATTGGTGTGTGTGTGTGTGTGTGTGTGTGTGTGTGTGTGTGTGTGTGTGTGTGTGTGTGTGTACNTCATTCAGCAACTGCGTCTATCTGGGTCATCATTTCTAGAGGGAAGCCAGTTTCTTCACAGCTACGGGAAATCATTATTCAATCTGAGCTTCTGCTCACACACAGCAATTTGTGTGTGTGTGTGTGTGTGTGTGTGTGTGTGTGTGTGTGTGTGTGTGTGTGTGTGTGTGTGTGTGTGTGTGTGTGGCTTTAAATATTCAAGTGCACCAATAATATGTTTATTTCTAAAACAACAGATTCATTTTGGGGATCGAAGTCGACTGATTCTAATCTGATCAGTGGTCAGAAAGTATTTCTGCAACTCAGATCAAAAGGCAGAGCTGCAAACACAACCTGCTATGAAATAGCTCATGCTGATATGTTGCAATTTCCAAAATGCTAATAAAGGTTTAGTGAGCATCCCACTGTTCTCATGGTGTGGGAGCCTAAAACGTTGCTTAACCAGCAGAGCTGATAGGAGAGATTAACCTCTGCAGCAGGAAGATTTTTGTAATAAAGTGCAGCAAAGGATCCAGATGGTAAGGTGAGCTGAAAACAATGTCAAATCTAAGAAACAAGAAAAATAATAAAAAAGGTTACACTGAGACCATCTTAATGTTTAAAGTTACAGGAAATGAGTAGTTTTAAATTGGACATATGAATCTGTCTAAAACAAACTTAGGGACATTTGAATCGATTCGGGACTAATTCCCGGTACCTAGGAATCGATACCGGTACTTAATGGTACCAATTTTCGATACTTTTGAGTGTTTATTATTTTAATTCTCTTTTATAATTAAATATATATTTTTCTCAATTATAACAATATTTGATAAATATCACAATAAATAACATACAACTGTTTGTATTTTAACATTGTAATGATCTGAAGTTGTATATTAATACACTGTAATTAGATCTGAGTAATTAATCAGAAGTGGCTGTTTTTATCATCAGGGAGTTTACTTAAACACTCTGTATTGACTGAGAGACAAGAAAAGAGAGAGTTGGGATCGTTTAAGAATCTTTAATTTCTATAATTATAAATTCTTACAATCTACCAGGACTATCTCAATGATGAATGCATATGGATTTGGATGTTTCGTATTGGTGTGTGTGTGTGTGTGTGTGTGTGTGTGTGTGTGTTTTGTTCAGAATCTCTAGGCTGAAGTAGCAAATCTGGTTGTTATGACTAGGCTACCACGAGGCTTCAGAAGCTGATGACATGAGCCGCCATATTGCCGTATCTACGTACCCAGGGGTAGCCTCCCGTGTAGATCAGGAATTGCCAGGTCCTCCTCGGACCTTCAGAGGTACTGGAGCTGGTTGAAACAGCGGTCACAGCACACAACGCCCGTCTGAAGGGTCGACTCAGGTAGCATCGGGAGGCGTCAACAAGTTCACTCTTATTTTGAAGGAACGTCGTCTTGTTGGTTCAAACGACGGAAATCTCCAGCTTGACAGTTCAGCTCAAAGTAGGAATTACAGCTGGCCAGCCTGTAACTTCTTAATGATGACGATGGAAATCCTTAGGACCTCGGATGTACTGGAGCTGAGGTTAACATGGAACTGGTTAACGTGGAACTCAATATAAAATGGCGTTGCCTTATTTTATATCCCCTAACTGTTTACAAATCTCAGTAAACCGGATTGGATGACTTTCATAAAACAACCCAGATTCTGCCCTACCACAGACGAAAGTTCTGATTGGTTGAGAACAATGTGCCATGCGTTTCCATGGTAATGTAGATCAGTCTGTCTGGTGCAGTCCTGTTTATTCATTAAACACATAACTCATGACATCTTTATTTCACAGATCATGCACCTGATTATTAATGATCAACATATGCTTTGATTAGCTTTATCACAAATAAAATACTTTAATTAAAGGAAAGTGTTCTTCTTCTCTTCTTCTGGAATGTAAACATACTGAATCAAGCGTCCGACCTTGGTGATGTTACTGTGTGAAGGGGCAGCTGTTAAGGGTAGACCATTATAAGATTCATAATGCTACACATCGTCCTTGTAGTTTTATAAGTTGATAATTAAACTGAAGCAAACATCTTTACTGTGAATTAAATTTACTGTGTATCTTCATTCCTTTTGCCGTCTTTTTTCATTTGATTTTTCCTACTGGGAAGTTAGAATTTCCGAGGAGAAAGCGAACGCACCATTAGCTGATAACAATGGTGGCATAGGAAGCTAACATATCAAGCTAATGTTATCTTAAACAGTTTATTTAACTGCTGGAGCAGATTAAAACGATGATGCCTCACACTTAAATCGTTGTCAACTGGTTTCATCTTCACCCAATCACCCGTTGCATTTAGTAAAGTGAAGCCAAACTTTAGAGCGCGTTCATGTTCTTCTAGTCGGAATTTCGGAGTTCCGAGGAGAAAGCGAACGCACCATTAGTGAAACGGAAGCTAACAAATCAAGCTAACGTTATCTTAAACATTTTATTTACCTACCAGAGCAGATTAAGATGAGGATGTCTCACTTAGATCGTTGTCGCTGGTTTCATCTCACCCTCTTGCGCATGCGCAGCTGTCTAGGCAAGTTCTCGTTGTGAAGGACGGGTACCAAAACGAGGCACCGTTTCAAATGAAGTGAATCGGTGCTCGGTCGGTACTGTGGAATTCGGTCGGTACCTTAAAAAGTACCAAATTCGGTACCGATCCCTAGCTCCATTGGTGATGTCACAAGCAAAAAAACTGACATCAAAAAAACAATACAAAAAAGAGCTGAATATCAGAGCTTCTCAGCTTATGGCAGTCTGAGTGGGGGAGGGGTGGGCAGTGCCAGCTCCAGCTTGTTCTCTTAAAGTGACAGAACACTCAAATGGCTCATTCTGGAAGGTACTGAAAATGCCATAAATAAAATAGCTGAGACTGTTCTATGTGAGACTGACTTTATGAATGAGTTTTTACAGACCATAAAACTATTATAATTTAAGAAAAAAAAATTGATATGCCACTTTATTTTTTTCTTCATAAGAGATTTTTCCTTGTATGTTTATAATAGATTTTGAAGGACGCCAAAAGGGTGCACAAAAGAAAGCAAAGAACAAAAAACATAAGGAGTAAAAGGAAGGTAAATACTAGAATAAATATGACAAATAATTGAGAAATTTGGCAGTATTTCAACAGAGACATGTCATCAGTGAGGAGCAACTGGAGCTGATGAATAAAACAATGAGAAAGTCACACGAGGAGTCAACTAAATCAAACTGAAGATGTCGCAAATGAAACACAAAGCGGGGTTAGACCACATTCATTAGAATCATGTCCCTATTTCTGGTATAACATGAGTTCCTTTTGGCTTTTTGTGACTCCTGAAAGATGAACACACATCTGATGAAGTATAAACAAAACTCAGAAAATCCCTCTGAAAGAGATAAATGAAACACGATCATGCAAAAAGCATGTAAACATCTGTATTTGTCTGGCCAATCGTGTTGTTTTAGTTATTGTTTTTCTACATTCTTAATGCAAACTAGAGAGCTGAATAAACAATAATCGTAATTTTAAACTTTATGATCTGACATACAATAACAAAAGAGTAGAAAATGCTGTTTTTAAGCTTTTAAATGCTGAAAAACTACAGATTTGCTATATTTCTGTTACCCCACATGGTGAGGGAGCTATAATCAGAAAGAGAATCAAGCAGCAGACAGTCAGAGGCAGAATAGACAGAGGTCAGTTGGGCCGCCAGCTGTTTCAGATGAATAGACCACTATATTGAACAGGGCAGCAGATGGCTAGTCAGCACACACACACACACACACACACACACACACCCTAATCATTCTAATCATATTTGTAAATTTTTTACTAAAACATTTTTGTAAAATCTTTGCTCCAAATGTTATTTGTTATTGATCTTCTCGTGATTAATTATGTTAATTGGAAACTGTTCCACTTGATAGATCTGAGGGTAAAGAGCACCCCGGAGAGGCTTTTGTTCTGATTTATGCGTTTGAGTATTTTCCTTGTGCTTGTTACACACCTGTGCTCCATCTGCCAATCGCTCTATCATTTTAACGTGGAGGTAAACAGATAAATATAAATTTGTATATCAGTCGGTTCACATTGAGACTTTATATTAGACTGAAGCAAAAAGAGAAACTGTTCTGTGCTGTGAGAGCCTTGAGTTTGATTTGTCATCTGTGCAGCACTTTCAGGCTAAAAACGAGCACGACCATCTGGTTCATCATATGCCACTTTTTTAAAAAGCAGAATGTTTGATGGAAATGCGTTGATGCAGATGGCAAATGTAACTTCCACCATGCAGTTTTTGGAATAAGATTATCTTGTTCAGACAGAAAGAAATTTTCAGGAAGGGGTCTCGTTTATTTTCCCGGCTTTTAATCTGGACCTCCTGCCGTTCAAACCTGTCATCTGCTGCACACATTTGGTGCATTATTGTGTAAAAATGTGACATCAAATGTGGAATATGCAGGAGTTTTAACAACACCAACAACTGTCAAAATAAAAAAAATATTCAGTTAAAAACACTTTTTAATCAAGTGTATGAATTGTTTCTTAATTCCTACCAATTAAATTGTGTTTTATGGTACAACTTACTGATTTAAACCCCGATAAGACATGAAATTACTATGAAAACATCCCTAAGCATCTACAACTGCATACAAAACGGGGATTTGAGACACTGAGCATTAGGTGCATTGAACAGGAACACCAAATGTGACAGATGAACCAAAATCTTCATCTAAATATGGAAAAGGAATCATTTTGTGGGAGGCAAAGCACAGCAGAAAACTTCCTCTCTAAACACCACAAACTGATTAGAGGAAATTTTACACTTCACTTTTTATAAAAATTAAAATTTTTAACTTGTTTTATTCTCAGCAAATTCAAAACTCTGCATAAAAGATTTAATTAGTTCAGAATGTTTAATTGTCATTTGCAATATTTCTAAATCTTATTCATTACAAAACATGATGTATACGTTACCACGTCATGCAATCATCTTCTGGGATTTTTTAAAATAGAAACAAAACATGTGTGCAGCACTTAAGGTCAGCCTGTGTGCACGTGAGTTACGTCTGCTTCTGGAAACAAACAGTAGAAAGCAGCACGAGAGATAAGATTGTAAAAATGTCTCCGTGTGATAACAGAAAAGGAAAGCTCAGCTTAAGCTCCTGTTTAACTGGTTAAATGTTGTTTATAATGATGCACTACATGTTATCTTACTGGTAACAACAGCTGCACTGTTTTGTTCATTTGCATCATTAATGATAAAAGTAAAATGAAACTGTCTGAAAATGAAATAAACAGTTAAACAATCCTGTTATTTTTCTTTCTCTTTAAAAAATACTTGGGATAATTTTCTTGAGGGTCTGAAATGAACTTTGTGCAGAAAGAAAAGTTCTTTGTCAGCATGGTTCCAGTTATTTTTACCCAAGAGCATGTCTTTTTTTTTTCTTTCAGCACAGAGGCCAAACCATTTTTGCTGAGGCCTCTGAAACAGAAAGCTCTGCAGTTATACTTATTTGCTGTTGGTTTGTCGCTTCTGAGTCTTCTAAAGACTTATGTTATGGGACATTGTGGCAGTCCCTGTACCCATGCACACACCAAATAATAAAGAATAACCTTGATTTGTTCCAGAATGTGGACTTGAGAGGATGACTTTGTTCAACAGCCGCCGTCTCAGTAGGACAATATTCTCCTGAGTGATGGAATGCAGCTGGAATGAGGATCATCTTCAGCCGGAGGTTAGCTGTCTACAAAAAGAAAATAGAAAGTACAAGTTTGGGTGATGGGGATATTTTTAAATAAATAGGGAAAGCTTTGGGTAAATTATGGATCACTGAGAATAAATTCCATGTAGTTGGTGATTTTAAATTAATCTGAATCATTTGTTCATGATGAATGGATGGATGGATGGATGGATGGATGGATGGATGGACGGACGGATGGATGCTTTTTAATTCATTTATTTTTCTTCCTAAGTTATTTTTACATTTTCCATCACAAGCTAAACCTGATCAACAACCAAAGCAAATCCCTATCAGAGGGCAAGCTCCATTATTCTGCTGACCTTTTCCAGGGTGACCTGATCTGAACTGATTGTTTTTCTCACTTTGAAGAACAGTTTTCAGAGATATTCTGACTCTGTGTTGCAGGGATTATTCATATTCTGACCCCAAATCCCTTTTTACAAGTGTCAAAGTGTGACGAAAGATAATTATTCAGGACAAGTCTGGTAGATTTTGAATTAAAACAGCATTAGAACTAATAAGATTTGAGCTGTTCTCAACATTTCCGTGCAGACTAAATAACCAAAGGTCTTCCAAAAACATATGAATCAAAAATATTAATGGAATGAAGATGTGATTTAATTAAAAGTTTATTCTCTGTCACAAAACCAAAGAGGCTACAACATTCTATTTTAGGGATCAGACATTATGAACACGTGTACATTTATTTAACGGGGTCACGACTTGGAAGAAAAAAATGGCTTTCAGAAGGAAAAGAATCTGAAAGGCAGAGCTGCAACAACAACGGCCTCATTCAGCAACTGCGTCTATCTGGGTCATCATTTCTAGAGGGAAGCCAGTTTCTTCACAGCTACGGGAAATCATTATTCAATCTGAGCTTCTGCTCACACACAGCAATTAGTGTGTGTGTGTGTGTGTGTGTGTGTGTGTGTGTGTGTGTGTGTGTGTGTGTGTGTGTGTGTGTGTGTGTGTGTGTGTGTGTGTGTGTGTGTGTGTGTGTGTGTGTGCGTGCGTGTGCGTGTGCGTGTGTGTGTGTGTGGTGAAGCGGTCTACAACATCATTTATGTGTGTGTTCTGTTTGTTCATAGGATAAACAATCTGTCAGTCTATGACTTATTCTGAGGAGGAAGGAAGGAAGAACGGTGTCCACAGCAGCAGCTCTGAACACATGGTTAAGAAAATGATATTTTTATTCTGATTTTATTTAATCTGAGGACCTTAATTAGGATTATCAACAGGGTTTAAATAATTTGAAAACAAAAAGTCCTTTTCTACTAACTTACATTTATTTTGGGAGTTGTGCAAAAACAGTCCTGTTATATAAGAGTATAGTTTACAGTTATTTCTAAAGGTTGGTTTTATTTTTACTCATGTCTAAAAAATGAATATCATTCACAATATATCACAGGCCCTATTCAGTTTCAGTGCTTTTATTACACTGTCCATTTTGTATAATCCCATCAATTCTACATTTGGCAAAATAATAATAATAATAATAATAATAATAATAATAATATGTTATTATTATTATTATTATTATTATTATTATTATTATTATTATTATTATTATTATTATTATTATTATTGTTGTTATTATTATTATGTGTTCTGTAGTATAAGGTGGTTTATATTTTTAAAAATGCTTTCAAAATTAATGGCTGTATTTTATTACATTGAATCCAAATAATAATGTTAATTAGAAACATTGTTTGACTTGATTTAAAATATTTAATTGGACTTAATTCCCAATACCTAGACTTAACTTTAAGATAAGATAAGATAAGATAAGATAAGATAAGATCAGATTTGAGCGTTACCACAGCTGAGACAGATAGCAAAGGAGTACAAAAGTGACCAAGAATGCAAAAAATAAATAAAATAAGATAAGATAAGATGATAAGTGATGAATCACTCCTGAGCTGTATTTACAAAACAATGCCGACAATTTGTTGCAACGCCACGGCGACATCAGGGAGCCTTATAGGTTGTTCATAAGTGGTCAGACAGTGGTGGTAATGTGGCGCAATCATGTCCTTTTTATAAAAGATTATGCGATGGCGGCATAAAAGGGGCATGGGGGCAGTCCCTGCGCTGCCGTGGAATTCTGTTTATCTTGGACAAAACTTGCTTTTAATCGCAATTGAACTTGTGATCGAAACTTTTTTAACAAGCCGCTCTTAAAGGTGTCTGTCCTCCACAGTCTACGTGCAGTCTTTGGTTTTCTGAGCTCCAGCTCTAACGGAGAAAAGCTCAAGAAGCGCTGCAGCATTACAGTTTGCCGTCTCAGCTGATTTTGTTCAGAAAACAAAACTTATGGCTCGTGTTTACTTTTATTTTCAATATAGTTGCCTGCCGAAGCTCGGCATTCACTCCCTGCATCATCATTACACCTCCCAATGACAAATCAAGGTGCAACCACCATTTACAAGACAGACAATTACTGCAATATTACTACCAAGCGAGGTGGAATGAATGCCGCAAAATTCGCTTACCGCCAGGCCAGCATGGTGCGTTTATAATAGCGGTAATACATTGTTTCTTGTAAAAAAGGGCTCTGTAGACACTAAGGAAGGCTGGGGAGACATTTCATTTGTTAGATTAAGGTGTTACAAAGATGAACGCACAGCTAGGAGATGTTTTGCTTTCCATTCTACAAACGGACACTAGGGGGTGCAAGCCAAAACTGCCCTGTTGCTCTTTAAAGAGCAAGTCACCCCCAAATCAACTATTTTTTTCTGATAAACTATATAAATGCATGTCTAATCGTGCTGCAGACACGTGGAGTCAATATTTTTGCATTTTAGTTAAAATTTAAATTTTCGGCCTAAAACGGGCAGTGTTGTGCCGTTGTCAGGTAAAAACTCTGCACTGCAGTTGAATTTAAATCTGCCACCGCTATTGGCTAAGAGGTATGCTATGATGTAAACTGGTACATTATGATGTCACAATGTCGTGAGTGTGTGTATTTGTTAGTGGCTCCACCCTCTCGGTCTGCCAGGCAACAGCATTTGTTGCATTTTTCAAACATGAAGTGGGAGTGAAGTACGCTTCTTGTAAGGGGTGACTTGCTCTGATCTGATTTATTTTTTGGATTTCATAGCATTTCAACATTATTATTTGTGTAAATATTTAACATGTTTGAGTAACCAAATGTCATAATTAAAGCTTTTCTTAAATGTGGCTTAATCTGACTATTATGTGCTATCTCCATATTGAAGGTCATGCTTTAATTATTGTTAATAACAGACTTATTAGAATGTGTGGGGTCAAATGATATTTATTTATGCCCTGAAAGCACCACCTGACCTTAAATTTCAGCTTGACTTAGAATACGTCACGTTCTCTGGTAAAATGACTCACTGCTGCTTTATAATTAGCCTCATTTGTCCTCCTGACTTCAAAAAAGACCAGCAGCTAACATGAAACTATTGATGCCTCTTTGTATCTATAGTTGATATGGGGAAAAAAATAGATAAAAGATTAATTAAAGGTCAGTTTATTTAACACTTTATTGCACCTGGGTAAAATAAATTGCAATTTTAATATTCGGTCTTTATTCTTGTCAATAAATAATTATAATAACAATAATAATGACTTTTAATAAGTGCAGTTTTTCTTTGTCGTCATCGTTTCACCTACTGGTGGTTTCCGCTTCTATGTAAATGCATTTCTGCCCAGTAACCAGCTGCTCCGGTATCTTTATTGTTCTCTGCCAGCCAGGCAGTGACATCATTCCCCTTTCACCCAGTTCCACGGAGGCTGCAGCTAGAGGTAACTCTCGGTCAACCCGTGATGCCTTCAAAGACCTCCTTCACTTTTCTGACAATAATATCCGCAATTCAAAGAAAAGAAAATTCTGTCATTTAAAATAAACGTTTTAGTAAAACCACAAAAGACAAATCAGCATATTAAGAAAGAAAATGATTTGCTGTAAAATAAATTATGTATCTGCACTCAACTGCATTTCCTTCTTCTGTTGGTTTTTCCTTATAAAATGACTGAGTATATATTACTTACTGTGATTTATTTTGCACTTTTTTTCTAATCCTCTATTTTTTCCCAAGTCACTTCAAATAGGGAAAATATGTCTTAGTGTACAAAGATGAATTAATAAAAATAAATTAAAACAGCAATAAAATACCTAATAAATATCTGTTTTGAATATTTTATTGCTGTGTTTTAATTTATTTGTATTAATTCATCTTTGTACAAGCAGATTTAATTATGTATTTATTGAAAGTATACGTGTTTTCATACACGGAATCCACTGTTAGTTGTGTGACATTTTTATATTAACGACTGCACATGAACGCAACACAAGCCGCTGCGAGCAGGAGGAAGCTGGTCCTTGTTTACATTTGACACGTATGCAGCATCTATATTTGAGCCTTTTGTGTTTTACATCTTGTGTAATTATTTTCTGTATTCGGTGCATTTTTGGCACAAATAGTTTTTCCTCCAAATCAGAAATGTGAATAAAAAGATAAGATGAAAAACGATGCATTCTTCCATCCTGTGGGCATCAGACAGCGTGTGCGCTCCAGGGACAATCCATTGTTGAGTTATTTTAAACAGTTGTGACACATTTTTGCAGCGTGAAGTTACCTCCGGTTCTGTCTGTCTCCATCATTCTGTGCCGGGGTTACTATCGGACAAACCTCCCCTCCCCCATCATTCTCTGTGCCGGGGTTACTATCGGACAAAATATTCCATCCCCCTATTCCTTCCTTTCGTGGGTGCAGCGTGTCTGCCCCTACATTTATTTAACAGGTACCCAGGCATCTACTTGCAGCATTTAGTTCCCTGCTCTGAAACACGGAAATGCGCAGCAAGCTGCAGCTTAATTACATTAATTCCTGCTGCAGCGCTCCATGTTTGAGTCAGGGTTACTATCGGTCAAAGTGAAAATGAGGAGGCTGGTGTAGCTCAGACTATTGCACCTTTCGGGAACGAATTAGAGACTCATTTTGTGCATTTAAGTCGTGTCTTATATGTTTATGTTTATGTATTTAGCAGACGCTTTTGTCCAAAGCGACTTACAAGTGATGATATGTACATCCTGTGTGATTATATGTAAAAACAGTCAAGTGTCGATAAAGGAAACAAGACAGGACCTTAAATTAGGAATTAACTTTACAGTCTTTTCCTTTATCCTCTTCAGAAAGTCCCATCCCCCAAGTCTACAGTTGAGAAGTCACTACTCAGTTATTTGGGAGGAGTTGAATCACTCATGGATGAATCAGTGGTGGAAGATGCATGTGTTAATTCCTTTAGGGGAAACAGCATCTTTGCAGTGTGTACATTTGTTTAAAAACTCTGTATTTCATCTTTGGTTTAATCTGAATTTAATTAAACTCCTGTTTTGTGTCACTATTGCCATCATTACTTTTATTAGAGCATGTATCACGTTGAGAGTAGGGGGGGGGGGGGGGGGGGG